>OZ025289.1:30310749-30912891 GCA_964019185.1 Maratus speculifer
TATTTACTTAATTTATTCTTTTATCAATTTTAATGTAAAACTATAAATAAAACGATATCACTGACGTTACAAATCCATTGTGTTTCAAACACAAATCGTCCCTGGAGAAACAAGCAATTAGATTTTAGACAATTCTTTTACTAAACAATAATTCTAATGAACTCCGACATTAATGAGGTTATTTGCATAATATGTAATAAATGCACTTACCCTTTATCTACCGACGGTTACTTATAAGTACCATTAAAATTACTTATTATAAAATTCTTTTAATGCGTCAATTAGTTATACTACTGTATGGGACGAGTTAGAGATACAGTCGACTCTCGTTAATTCGAACTCGTCGGGACCACAAGAAATGTTCGAATTATCCGGAGTTCGAATTATAGAAAACATGCTTTATATGGTACTGTTACAAAGGAATCAATGCTATAGTGTTTTTTAAACTTATTTCGTCTATTACCATTAGAATATGACTCATTAAATTAGAATATACAAATACATAAACTAATCAAAATATTAGAAACAAGCACGATGGAAGAAAAATTTAAAGCGTCACTGATCGACAGACGGGGCACTCTAAGAAAGTGGATATCAAATGCATTGTATTATATGTATACTCGTTCGGGACAATTTTCACAAAAATGATAGAAAGAAAGTTATTCAAATGATCTGAAATCCGTGAAAAAGGAAAGAAAAATGAAAAATCGGAATTCTCGTTAGTTCGAATTAAGCGAAGTCAAGAGAAAATGAGTTCGAATTAATGAAAATTTTCAACGTTATTCTGCCATTGAAAATTTCGGGACTTCATGTTTAGTTCGAATTAAGCGAAGATTCGAATTATCCGATTTCGAATTAACGAGAGTCGACTGTACATTACTTTATTTTGTTCCAAAAGCATTATTGGTTACACGAAACAAAAATATTTTTAAAACAATGATTTAGTATTTGCCTTTGGATCTTTTCAGCTTTCTTGGCGCTGAGGGAGGGGCGTGGGGATTTTTCAAATTGGAAATATTTCTATATTTATATTTTAAGAATATCAAATTTGTGCATTTTATAGTTCTAAAAAATACTAAGAAAACAATTTAAAATAAAAGATTCGAATGGGGTTATAAATATTGCGCAAAATCCTTGTAAATTCAAATTTAATTAATCCTCCAAACTTTCTAAAATCCTTCAAAAAATTATTAAATGATTATGTAAATTTTTTAATTTAATTTAAACAATTTGCATAAAATGCTTTAGAATGTAAAATTTTCATGAATTCATAATTCAGTAGGTAAAGAGTAAAACTTTCAGGCAATGCAAATTGTGTATTATAAAAATCCAGATCGATCCACACAAAAATTGGGTTATAGTCACTTCTTACGGTCTGCTCACTTTATTATTATTTTTTTAATACAAAATAAGCATTTTTACAAAATTCCTGTTACTAAAATAAGCGCTTGTACAAAATTCCACTCCATGAAAGAAAGCTGTTTATGATTTATTTTATTTAATTTTGTTAAGATTTGATGTAAGTAATTTCCAAACATATAACAAACTCATCAGAAAGAATAATTATAGCAGGAAGGTTGAAAAAATGTATTTAAGAAATGCTTTGTTGGAATTTGAGTAATTGGATTTGATCTTTATAAATACAAAATTTTATTTTTCATAAAAAATATAAGGAATTTCACAAAAAATAATTAATATTTTTATGTGCTAAAAACTGATGAACTGGGAGCAAAACGTTAACACTTCATATATAATTAAGCATAGGCTTTAGAAATATTTTGAGAGCAAAAAATAATAATAATAAACATCTTTTAAGGGTGTATTCCAATTCAAATGCTTATTTTCGGATTTAAGGTAATTTTTGCTCTCAAACTGGCAAATTATCTTATTTAGAAACTACATAATGTGCCGTGCTTGTCGATTTTTTGATAAAGCAAAAAATATTGCAAAGAATATAATCAAAGTTGGCGTTTTGAACAGAATTTTCCGAAGCGGGAAATCTGGGAACGAAAAAAAAATGGTTACACTAAGAAAATGATTGTTTATAAATGAAATTCTGATTAACTGAGTGAAAAATGAAATCAAACGGCCTTCATACATCTTTTAAAATCACCCCAACAAGTTTCATGTTTTTTACTTTTAAAAATGACTCTAAAAATGTATCAGAAAATGTCCAGTTGTTGAGGGTTAAAAAATACTTTTTCGAATGCACCTTTAAGAAGAGAACACAGAAAGTAGAAATAAAGAATACTAATTTCCTGAGGAACTGTTTTAAATATAAGAATGTCTCAAATACCTATAGGCACATTACCGAGTTGATTCGGAAACTAAGTTCAGAGCAACCTTAATTTTTTTTAATATAATGATTATAATTATTTATATATATACTGGGTGTCCAGCAAATAAGAATTCGATCTCAAAATTAAATTTCTCAAAAGCAACGATCGCTATAATTATGCGGTAAACAGTTTGTTTATTAGATAAGCTGTTAAAAATCTTAAACGGAAGTTTCGGATGGTGAATATTTTGAAAAGATTGTGTTCTCATTGCAAAGAATGCTTCATTTAAGGGTGTTCTCAAATGCTTTGCTCAACAAGCGCAAAACGTTTTGACACATTTACAAATTCATTTTTTAACGGAAAGGTATAAAATTTGAATGCCTGACTATGGAAGCGATTTCGAATCGAACTTATTTTTCCATTTTATGATGATTAAATTACTTATCGAGTTTATAAGCTATTTCGATCACGAGATCACCCGTTTTTCCCCTGCTTTTCTACCGGTTTTTCTGCTTTCGTCGGAAAACGTGCTCAAAAACGTCAACTTTGAAGGCTTGTTATGAAAAATCTATTGTGTTTTTTAAAAAACAGAAAAATGAGTGCAATTAGACAGTTTCTGAATAACATCTGCTATTTTCATGCATTTTCGAACAAAAATAAATTAATGCATGTGTCACAAAATTGCCCTTTTTGATTTAAGAACACCTAAGAAACAGTTTGTTTATTAAGTAAGCTGTAAAAATCTTATACAGAAGTTTCGGACGGTGAATATTTTGAAAAGATTGTGTTCTCATTGTAAAGAATGCTTCATTTAACAGGAGGCGAGTTTTTCGGCTTACAGTGCCATATTTTAACAATTTTTGGAATTTTAGATTCTCAAATTTTGAAATTCCAAAAATTCAGTTCGAAAAATTGTTAAAATATGGCACTGTAATAAGCCAAAAACTCGTTTTCTGGAAGCAATCTAAAACAAGAAAATGTTAAATGAAGCATTCTTAGCAATCAGAACACAATCTTTTCAAAACATTTACCGTCCGCAACTTCTGTTTAAGATTTTTACAACTTACCTAATAAACAAACCGTTTATCTCATAATTCTAGCGATCTTTGTTTTTGAGAAATTTAATTTTGAGATCGGAGTCTTATTTGCTGGACACCCTGTATATATATAAATATTATCGATTATATTACTTTTGTGTGATTTCTCCATTTTTGATGCATCAATATTTTGTTTAGTCTGCCATTAAAAGGAGCAATGAGCCGAATTTGTTAATTAATTTTTTTATCCTATACTGATTGTAATCGATATTTTGTAATTTTTTTGTTTATATAAACTTTTTACCTTTTCTATACAGACATACACACACAAAAAAAAAGTACAAATGCATTCACATGTATCATGGTATAATCCATATGCATTGAAAACCATTTTCGCTTACAATTTCGTACGCATTGAAATACAGTCGAGTCTCTATATAACGAAATCCACCGTTCCAGTAAAAAATTCGTTATATAGAGAAATTCGATGTATAGAGTATGATGTTAAAAATCGTATTTAATGTGTGAAACTTGAACAAATATTATTTTTGATCTTTTGAATTAAGAATTTGAAGTGTTTAAAAGTAAATATTAACCTAACATTTTATTTCCTAATTATTTAAGCTGTTTCAAAAAAGAGAACAGACATTTATTTGAAAGCTTAATGAAAATCAAATAAGGAAGACTTGCATTAATTTCAGACAAAAAATCTGTAATTCTTTGTTTCTCAAAAAAATGTTCAAATTTTACCAAGGAATGAAAAATTGTAGTTAACATTTTCCTCCATTTGAAGGCCTCTCTTAGGTGCCTCTCATTGATTCCTCTCTTACATATGTATCAATCCAATTGACACTGTTTTGAGAAATATGTGGAAAGGTGTGTGGGAGGTGGGATGAATTCGTTGGATTTAAATAACAAGGAGAGAAGTAATATATATATATATATATATATATATATATATATAAACTCAGCACTGACGATAAATCAAAACAAAGTGATGGAAAATTGATTCCATATGATATCAAAGATTTTTAAAACTGTTTTTTATGACCAATTTATGAAAAAATTCGTTATATGGAGATAGATATTTCGCTATATAGAGACTGTTTTTAATATAATCATGCGAAAAGGGGACCGTTCCTACTAAAAATTCGTTATATAGAGAAATTCGATGTATGGAGTTTCGTTGTAGAGAGACTCGACTGTATTTATAAGATTTTAAAAAAGTTAAATTCTTATAGGTTTTCAACTATGAAACTCTTTAAGTGACGAAAAATGACACGGTGAAGAAACGCACTACATGGAAAAAAAAAACAAAAAAAACAAAAAAAAAACAAGTAATTGCAAGGTAGTTTATGTTTACGACTCTTGTCTTTTTTCACAAATTTAATCCTTTCATTTTGATTCTAAAATATGGAAGTTCCTGGAACAGTGTCACCCACCTTTTCTGTTACCTACACCAGAAGGTTGCATGACACTGCGGCTCCTGGCTACGCCCATTTAGTTATGATGAATAGGACTCATCTTATAGATTGACAAGTAAAGGAAGATAAGGCTTTCTCCTACCTCTTTTGTGTAAAGGAGTAAAATAAGGGGTGAAATGTATAAATTATCCAAGGAAAAATCCTAACTACATTTTGCTACTTTATCTTACTATTTGGCGACATTTTCTTTAAAGAGGTGTGAAGAATTTTCCAATAAAACAAAAATCACTCGAAGAAATTAATATATTTTGTAAACATCTAAATATTAAAAGTTTTACATGCAATTATTAAACATGCAAATAAACAGAAAAAGTTTTCTTTTTTTTTTCTTTGTGAAAACTAAAACTTTAAACTTAAATATATTTCATCAATGCATAAAAACGAAATTGTAAAAAGACTATTATGCATGAGAAAACGAATTTATTGCAAACAAACAAATAATAATAAAAATTATTATTATGATATTGGAATAGGTGTCACGATGCTAAAAAAAATCCACTTTTTTTTAGCAGTTTATTCTTTATAAAATGGAGCGCGATTCGTATCTCTTCAAACAATGAAAATTTTCAAAATAATTGTTATAAACTAGTTCAGACTCAATCTGAGTATAAATTTAACATCACTCATTAAGCTTTAAGAGGATTTAAATAATTTTCATACAATCCAATATCTTATTGTTTAAAACAAAATTGTACTTGTCAAGTACTTTTATTTTAGAAAAATTCCCCCCCATGAAAAAAGAATATGTATATATATATATTAACTTTAAAAAGTACCAGTTAAATAAAGATGAGGAACTACATTTAGTCAGGGATTTCTACATAATTTTTAATGGAATGAAATTATCCTCAATATTAACGATAAAATTGGCAGGATCAAGAGTAAAATTAAAAGAAATGGTGTATAAATTAGAGTTTTTTCTTTTATTTTAGAACTTCTAAAAATTTCATATTATACTTTTAAATCCAAAATTGCGAATAAAGATAAATTATTTTGTTGTAAATTACAAATATCTGTATAGATTATAATGAAATCTGAAAATTTTAATATCTCGGAGAAAAACTCTGCGTATGTTTCGTGGAATATGTTATTTAGAGGAATTTTTTTTTTTTTTTTTTTTTTTTTTTTTTTTAGAATTTTAACTCTAATATATGTTTGAAAAATTTTAAAAATAAAAAGGTTTAAATCATAACAAAATACTAAAATCTTTTTAATATTTTAATGATTTTTTTATTATTTGATCTAAAAACAAAATCGCTAAATTTTCTTACATTTATGAAGTATAACGTTCATTCGTAAATGCATTTAATACTCACGATAGTCTGAAAAATCAAATGACCTCCCAGGATATACCATGAAATTTAGAGACAAATAAATAAAATATTTCCAGTCAAAATATGTGTAATTATATTTTTCAATTTTTATTGACTGTGTCATTCAGTGGACAAAGAATATTTTTAATTCTGGAAATGCTTTTATAGCTTAAGAATTTTTTTTCTTTTTTTACATGATTGATGCTGAATTTTTCAATAGAGAACCTATAATTTTGCGATAGCAATATTAATTTCAGGTTCAGTAAACATATTTTCAAAAATATAAAAAATATCCGATATTTTTGGTATATATTTGATAGTTTAAAAGTAGTAAACGTATTAAACATTATAAATATTTTCAGACCTAATTTAAATTAGAAACCAATAAATAAATAAATAAATAAATTTAGCATGAAAACTTAACAAAGCGATATTCTAAACAACTTTTTTTTTTTTTTACTTATGTAAGAAAATTAGTTGAAAACTGTTACAATTTGCTTAAAAAAAAAAAAAAAAAAAAAAAAAAAAATAGGATTTAGTATGAAGTTTTAAGAAAATGTTACGTTTTATGCAACAAAATTTGAAATACAAATTGAAAAACATAAAAAAAAAAAAAATGTAAGCGTGTTTTTTTTTTTTTTTTTTTTCATTTTTTAATTTGTTGTGCAATTTAAATTGAACAAAACCAAAACCAGTAAAGATTATTTTCAATTAATATTTAAATAACTTATCTAATTAGACAGTTCATCTTTCAATACCTTTTCTCAGTAAATATTGCATCCTCACATTATTATTGATTCTACATTTAAGAATTCGGCTTTAGAAGTAAAACGTAACTTTTTTTTGTTGGTTGGGGGGGGGGGGGGAGACCATTTCCGTAGCAAAAGCTTTTTATCTACAGAATGACACAATTAATAATGATTTTAAAAAATTTACATTTGTTTTGATTAAAAATATAAAAAGTATTAGACAGAATATTTTGAATATAAATTAGATTATATCAAAAATATCAAACTTCTTGATATTTTTAAAATAAAAGTTGGATATACATCATGGTATATATTATGGTAAATATATGTATGCATATGTATATATATACATACACATGCATATGCTATATATATATATAGCACATATATATATATATATATAAATATATATGTATGTATATATGTATATATATATATATATATATACCGAACCCTGTTAGATCGGTCATTGAAAGATAAACTGTCTAATTCAGGACAGTCCAATGCGGCGCCCGAGGAGGTCATTGCGCCCTCTGAAATTTTTTTGGCACCCTTTTGAAAGTTTCCTATTGCTAACACTTTAAGAATAAAATTCCAAATTAAAGGAAGCTTTATTAAAAATCTTTGTCATTTGCTTGAGAGATATCTTCAAATTCTCTATGAGTTTGTGTTATGCCTCAAAAACGAAAAATGACTTTAAAAAATTGATCCGGTGTAAATCTTTCTTTATTAATTTACAGTTATTCTTTATATATATATATATATATATAAAAGAATGTTAAGGAAATGATGGCGATGGAAAATGGGAAAATTTAGCTACTCTGCTGATGTTGTTACTCTGGCCCATTTCTATACTACAATACGAAATAAAGGATGCCATTTTCTCTTACAAATTACTTTCACTTACTATGTACACGCAAAGTTACATCCAAATCGATTCATAAATCCGCATGTTATAACGTGAAAAAAATCAGATCGTTTCAAAATGAGGCATACTAGAAATTCAAAGTGCTGTAACTTAGTCATTTCTTAAGATATAGACGAAAAAAAGTGTTCTGGAATCGTTGTTTTAAGTTCTAACACGTAAAAGAAAAATATTTTTCAACTTGTAATCTTCTCGCATTTAATTTTAAATTTTATTGTTTAAAAGAAATTTAAATGGCCGCCATTTTGAAACAAGACGGCGTATGATACTGGCCAACGAACTCGGTCGAAACATTTGTATGTACTATGTACATACCTCCCCCCCCCCCCACACACACACATCTTTATTTTTCTACACTTTCACAAAAAATTGAACATTTTCAATAGCTTAGAATGCAATTTGTCAATTTCTAAGTTGGTAGAGTTTGTATTTTTAGAATTGGGCAATCTACATGCAATTATTCCATCTTATTTCATAGTTTTGTTTGCATGGCGTTATTACCCCAGGGTACCTTATATATATATATATATATATATATATGTCAACATTTGAACGGAGGGTGGTTTTGGCGTCTGGAGGTCATGATCGGAGAAAATATACCAAAATTTTCCGGAAGTGCTTTCCTTCGGACGGCTGCAATAGGTAGTTTTTTACTTTTTGTAACGAAAGCTACCTAATAGTATTAAAATTCAAGGGAGGATTCTAAAAAGTGTGCTCCTGTACTTTTAACACTGGATTCGGTGATATATATCGATGAATATATGTTTTGATGCATCGTAATAAATATCCGACATTTATTTTAAAAATAAAACGAAGTTTGATATTTATTTTCAATGTATTGTGTATGATACTTTTGATATTTTCAAATAAAAGAAGTAAAATATTCTTTTTTAACTATTGACTGTGTTACTCTGTAGACACAGAACTTTTGCTCTAACAGTAGCCTCTTAACCCCCCCCCCCCCCCCGTTTAAAAAAATGAAATAAATAAATAAAGGTAAAATAATAAGAATAATAATATATTTCCAGCTTTACATTTGACCTTGGATATTTAAGTGCACAACCAATAATATTGTGGGATAACATTTAATTAGAATAGTCATTGGGAAAATAACTGTCTAACTTACATAAGGAATTATTGTTTCAGTATAATTTTTTTTTTCACCTTTCTCAGTTTAAACTTTGATTAATGAAAAAATAGATAAGCTTGCTTTTGTTTCATATTTACCCTATATACATAAAATCCTAATGAAACGAATTTATGAAATGATTTAATGAAACAACTGATTAAATGATTGATTTTGTTTGACGGCGATTTCTTCAAAAATTTCCTGTGATGTCACAATTGGTAAAATGGCTATTATTACAGCCTTGAACCAAAATGAAGAATAGGGTCTATTTCTTTATTAGTTATTAGCTGGAAATAAATGCGAAACTACATATATTCTTTTAAGTGTAATAATTTTCTGTATTAAGTGTATAAATTTCTGTAATCATCTGTGTACGATAAGTTCAATTGCAGTTTTTATAGCCTGGAACCGAATGGAAGATTACGAATGTAATATAAATGAATATAAATGATAATAAAATCTTAAACAAATTAATCTTTCAATAATATTACATTTTTAATATTTTGCTTTTAGGAATTATAAAAATTATTAAATTTCCTTTTGGAACTATTTTGATATCTGCAATAATAGTAGCATAAATTACTGCAAAGAGAAATAAAATCATCTTTTAGTTTTCTTTTAAATTTTAATAAGAAAATCATTTCAATAATGCAGAAACGACATTTGTATTCTTTTCTTTTGAGCATTCGCAGACATAACCTTAACATTTTATGCTTCTAAAATTTAATGCTATTACTATTAAATTTAAAATATAATATTTTAATAAATATTTCATATTAATTTAATGAAGTATTAATTTGTTAATCAAATTAATATTTCAATAAAATGATTGAATTATATGTTTAGTACACATAAATCTAGAAAGAGAATTAAAAAAAAAAATTAAAATTAAAATTACTACACATGTCACGCAAAGAAATTGGAGCATTAATGTTAAATGTATGGGAGCGTTCTTTTTGAAAATTCTCTCTTGCATTTTAATAATTTTAAATGTTACTTCTACTTTCAGTGAAGAAGTTGCTTTCGAGATGCAAGATTTTTTTTAAGTTTCATGTATATTGTATCAAACTACAAACAAAATCTTCATTTGATGCCCCCTTCACCTTTTGTTTTGGCACTCGAATACTTGCCCCCTCTGCCCTTCCCTAGTTTCGGACCAAGCATTGTGTATATTTGTTTCATAACTGATAATAACATAGGTATAATTTTACCAAGTCTGATTTTTTTTTTTTTTTTGTTAAAAAATATTACAATTCGGGTGTATTGTGAGTCGAATTCTTAGCTTTCAGCACGACTCATAACAGAAACTGGTTGGATGTTTTTGCTTTTTTGTTAACCCATTTTCGGCCAAAGGTTCGTATACGAAACATTTCGATAAATATTTTTTTTAACACTCTGACACATTTTTTTCAAGAATTTTATTTTTCTTCTATTTTTTAAGGCTTTTGAAGACATCCATAAAATATTAGTAATTCAATTGGAGTAAACACTTTCTCTTAAAAAATTTTCAAAATACGCTAGAGTTTTAATTTGAAACGCCTTTGACAAATTGGACTTTTTAAAAATATATTATTATTCCAATTGAAATTAATTATATGTTTTTAAAATAGATTAAAGTTGCAAATTCTGTATATGAAATAAGAATAAAACAAAAGTCATAAAAATATTATTCATATTCATATTATTCATTATAAGAAATAATATTTTATATTATTATATAAAATATTATTTCTTATATAAAATATTATTTTTCATGCACGAATCTTTTTTTGTGTCTTAATGTATGTAATTTAAGCATATTTCAATAAAAATAATGCTACATTTTATAAAATTTCTGTGCTTGGCCTAAAATGGGTTAAACTATGCACCCCTGAAGAAGTAGTTTAATAGAAAAGCATTCTACTGTCTTATTATCCATTTATCTTTCATTATTTTGGTAACCTGCCTTCTATTTCACTTCAAACTTCAACTGTTTTCAATAAGATGATTGTAAAAATACTGGTTTCATTGGTTTATTGTATGATAATATATGAATTACTCTGGTTATATAATGTCCATTTATATCCATATATTTCTTAGTAATTTGGTAATCTGCCTTCTATTTCTCTTCAAACTTCAACTGTTTTTAATAATATGATTGTAAAAATACTGATTTCATTGGTTTATTTAATGGTATTGTCTGAATAACTTTGGATGTATTTATAAAAGCATTTATATATTAACGTTAGTTGTATTTTTAAAAGAGCCCCCCACCCCCAGACACGCACACTCTTTTTTTTTTCTTTTCAGAATCTAATTGCTCTATTTGTATAAATATTTATTTATTTGCTTATTTTTTAATTTAATAATCCCAACTCATAAAATATTATTAATTATTGGTACACAATTTCTTTTCTTTCTTACTATACATAGAGAAAAACAGTGCATCACGTCTAACTTTTACTTATTCAAAAAACGGCTAAATGACTCAAATAAATTTTAATAAATCTCTTTAGGATAAATCACGACAATGTAGGCTATTGATTATTTTGGAGTTTAAAACTTTATATATATATGTATATGATAAATATTACCATATAATGCTGACAATTGTATTTAAAAAATGTCTATGAATAAAATTTAAATTTTCAATATAGTTTAAATTATCATCCACAAATATGTCTACTATGGTCAATAAAATGCGCAAAATAAGCACATGAAAAGTACCTATAAATTTAAAACATACACATATATAATGAATACCCGATCAATTCAAAGTAAGACCCTCATCCTGTTCATTTGACGATGCACTTGCAAAGAAGCCGGAAATTTCTTTGCCAAAAAAGTTGAAAATCGCCAAGAAAAGGTTACCAAATTATACTTTTTCTGAAGAAACAAAATATAAAAAAAAATTCCCTAAAAAATGTAGGAGTCCAGTTCCCCAGGCCAGCTTAAGAAGGGATTAGGGGACATGACAATGCTTGTCAATAAACAATGGGGAGCCGGAGTGACCATCTCCCACACCAGAAATCGCTGACGAGATATGTCAGACGGGAGTCCGCCCGTAGGATAATGCTCTATACAGGCCCTGATTACCGAAAAGGTACGAGAAACAAGGTGCTTCCCTCATAAAATTTTGAAGGGGCTCGAATTTGAGAAAACATGGGGCTTCAAATTTTATATTGAATTAAATATATTGCAAAATGCTGCTTTCTTCTCTATTTATCAATCTTACAGCATACAGTAAAACCTCTAAATAACGGACACCTCGGGAATGCAGAAATTGTCCGCTATTGAGAAAACCTCAGAGATACAAAAAATCGCCAAGAAATGCTTAATATTTAATTAATTGACATTTATATGTCCTAAAACATCTAATATATTATTAATGAGAAATTAAAATTATTTTTTAACCAATAAAACTTAAATAAAATTGTACATATCTTTAACTGCTGTTCATTAACTTTCTTATTTAAAAAATACTGTTACAAAAGTTTTGCTTGCGATTGCATGTAATTTTGATTTTAAATGTCACGTTATTGGTCATTATAGAGTTCCAAGCGGGGATGGAAATTACACTTTTTGATCATTAAAAATATAAAATCGTAAAATCTTCCGGGGAAGTATACACATTTGAATGTTCTGGGAGATGTCCCTCTCAGGCAACCCCCTGAAGGAGAAATTTCCTCAGCTCACCCTCCACATTTATCTGTGATTACAAAATTTGGAACACATCACCCTGATAAATTTAGAGTCTTTTTAACTTATTTTTTTCATTTTTGTCTTGTTAAAAAATACTCTTTGATCCTTTATCGCTGAAAATAGTGTCCGCTATTCGGAATGTCCGTTATTCGGAGGTTAAACATATAATAATTTAGGTTTTGGGAGTGGGGATTGGAAAACTGTCCGTTAAATAGAGGTGTCCGCTATTCGGGAGTGTCCGTTATGGAGGTTTTACTGTATTAAGAAGTATTTCATAAAAATAGCTTTTAATTAATTTTTTATGTAATAGCTCAAATTCAACCACTTGATCGCAATTCTACAGTTAGTTCAATATTTTAGATGTATGTTTATTTTGTATACCGAGTTTAAATAATACTGAATTTAGCTTTTATGTGCAACATAAATTATTGATAATTTATTGCCAAAATAGAGAGAAGAAGTACTACAGTTAGTGCACTATAAAAATATAGATCGATCCAGACAAAAATTGGGTTATATTCGCAATATGCATACATTCTGAATGCAAAATATTTTTAAAATCCAACTTACATATTTATTCTCATACCATGCCAAGACCTTTTTGCATATTTTTTCTCAAAATTATCGACTTTTTCTGTGAAAGGAACATTAAAAAAAGGTTGTTTAATGAAATATATGTCAATTCAACTGACAAGGAAGGTCTCCATACTGGGCATACTCAGAATTTTATGAAAAAAAAAAAAAATACTAATTGAAGTACTTATGTATGTAATAAAGAATCAATCAAAATTAGCGGCGGAATCACAGAAGAAAATATGTAAAAAAATGAAATATTTTCGTTTTTTGGCGTGAAAAGACGAAAGAGTCACTCAATTTGGGGAGCACCCTTTTCCTTGCCAAAAGCAAACGATTCAGAGGCGGATTACCCATTAGGCCGAGTAGACTGAAGCCTAGGGGCCCGGAAGAAAAAGGGGCCCCGATGCTACATTTTTTTTTCAGATTTTTTCTTCATATCAGCTCTAGAAAGGCCATTTTAAACTTTTTTTCCCTATTTTGTTTGCAGGTTTTTTAATAAAGTTACTTTTACTTTCGAAACCGGTTCATAAAGTAGAAGTATATTAATAAAAATAATAATAAAATCTTCAACTATACTAAAAAAGTACAAAACGCATTTGTAGAGAAGACTTCATCTATCCAATGCAAAAATCGCTTAAAAATATTGAAATGCAAAGGAGATGTTTAAAAAAATTCCACCATAGGATTAACATTAGGTTTGGTTTATTTTATGTCGGCAGATTATCTACATATATGATTTAGCCCTTAAAGAGGGGGGGGGGGGGGTCTATCTAAGGAAACCTAACCCATATTCAAGCAAGGATTAACATTAGAGAGTGGGTGTTTTTGCTTGAAGTTAGCTGCTTAAGAGGTTACACTAGACATGGATAACACGGGAAGGCTGATGTTAATCCAATGGGGCAGTTCTTTGGAAATTTCTCGCACGTATTTTGATATTTTTGATTGAATTTTTTTGCAAAGAGTAACTGAGGACGATATATAACAGGACTAGTTTTTACTTCTTGGATTTTAGTTTCAGATTTTTTTTAAAAAATTACTTTAACTTTTAGAACCGATTTAAACTGGTTCTGAAAACAAAATTATCACAAACAAAAAAAAAAAAAAAAAAAAAAACCTACCGAAAATCGAAAAAGTAAAAACTAGCGCGATTATAGATCGTCCTAAAATATCCTATGAAATAATTTTCATTCAAAAATATTAAAATGCGTGCAAGAAATCTGCAAAGAACTGCCCCGTAGGATTAGCATTAAAACTAGTGTGATAGAAACCGCTGATAACTTAAATAGAGCTTTTGTTTTATATGTTGCTGTATATGTGTATTGCAATATGAAATTTTATTTTTTATATGGCCCCTGATTCCTAATAATGTTTATTCAGGAAAATATTGTTCGACGTTTAAAAAGGAATTTTTAAAATACTCCTTTTTTACGATTAAAACTTACCTAATTGTGGCATTTTAAATTTATGGAATTTTAATGTTTTCCTGCACTAAAAGTATTTTTCTCTTTTTTGTGCTAGAAAATAGAAAAATGTATTGCTTTGAAAACCCGGGGGGGGGGGGCAGGAGGTTGTCAAAAAAAAAATCTAGCCTAGGGGCCCGGGAGGTAGTTAATCCGCTTCTGAAACGATTATAATGCAACTCAAAACTGTTGGATATTTAGAATGCGTGTAAATGGTATTTAATGAATATAAACATAAACAATGAGAGACTTTAATATATACATAAATATACATATTGAATTACACACATATATATTACTTGTTGAAATAGTTATTTAATTAATCACTGGAAAAAATGTCTCCATAGATAAAAAAAAATCATTTTGAGAAAAAAATATCTTCATATATTCTAGCGTATTCAAAAAATAAAAGCCACATGTTTCCATAGCAACAAATGTTAATCGACAATTCTCAATTGGACGTTGAGCTTGAAACAAATTTAATTAATTTAAATTATAAATTTCGTTTGAAATCTCAAATTTTGATGATTAAATTAGAATATAAATATATATAAATATCGATGTAACAAAATTATTCTTAAAACAAAATAAAACTTACAAAAATAAAGTTATTTAGATTAAATTTATCAAAACAAGTTCAACATGAAGCTTTTTTTCCCTTGAAGTGTATTTGACCTAAAGTATTTTTTGAAATTATATTCCATCGCCAAGCGGCGCTAAATCGCCAAATAACGAAATTTTCATTATTTTTTTTTATGGTTACTGAATGGAGATTCCGCCGAAATTTTTTTTATAAACGTATGTATCCACACGAGAAGAACATTCTGTAATTTTTTTCAGATTTTTCGGGGTATGCCCGTATGGAGACCTTCCTTGTGAGCAGCACTCTTTGGAATAATGTTCGTAAGCATTGGTAAGTTTCCAGGCATGTTGAATTTAAAAAAATTCTTGAATGAAGGGGGCACAGAAATGACACTGTGCTTCCCACAACTTCAGACGTCTGAGAAGTATCCGAACTCTTTTCAGCAGCCCTGTATAGGACGTATGTATTTGTCTACAAGTTTTGCTACATAGTTAATTTGCTAAAATTTAATTCAGTTAGGAAATGCCCAGTATCGCTGGAGATTTTATTTCAGTGCTTCCCCCCCCCCCCAATAAGTGGAAATGTACTGGTTTCTTTTGCGCAGACCTGTATAAAATTTACACACACCTAGTAATATGCAAAAAAGTATATATCACAATTGAAAGTTACAGTTTATTGCTCATAGAGAGTATGGTAAACGAGTTACTTTGTATATCCATGTAAATGATTTATAAGTACACGCTATTCTAAAATAAGCTTTTTGCTGTATACTGTAGAGATCAGTGTTGCCAGATTGTCGAAAGCCAATTTCCCCAAAATTTCTGAAAATTTCCCTAAATCGGGGCTTTTTTCAGAAAAAATCCCCAACGCAATTTCTACTCAAAAAGGCAAGTTCTCAATTTTAAATTTTTCATTATAAATTTTTATTAACAAATTTAAACTCAATTTTTTCCCCAAATCAAGCATTTTTTCAAAAAAATTCCCCAACTAAAAAAAAAAAAAAAAAAGTTTAAACTTAATAAAATTTTGCATGCATATTCACAGCTAATCGATGAGAATAAGAAATACATGTTACAACTATGAACTCGTTTATACTTGTTATTTAAATTCTTGACAATCGATGATGCTGGCCTGTCATTACATTAGCTCCATCTGCACTTTTCATACCAATATTTTTACTTTTCAAGGTTTAGACCATCTCTAGAAAGTTGGCGTTTGAATGAATTTAAAATTATGCTGACATTATCGACTTCTATCTGACTTAAGCTATAAAAAATTATTTTAAATTTCTATCACCTAAAGCAAAATATCGATATTGTATAAGTCACTGTGATTTTGTCTATAATAAAACAAATATATAACTTCTTTTAACAACTTTAATTAAATCTTTAAAAAAAAAACACAGCCAATGAACATTTCGCACACGTCCTGACTATTTAGTAATGTAAAGGTCTAAGTCGTTTAAGACCGCAGAATTTCCATTCAAGTTTCTTATCAAAAGAATTAGGAAAGCTGCTGCATTCATTGAGCAATTGTCAATTCGAAGTGATGTGATATTAGTATGCAATTGTAAATCTTGCAATTGCAAATATCTCTACTAGCATTCCTTGAAGCTATATTTAACCATCAATAAGCAACAACAAATAAAAGTTTTAAAATTGTTTTTATTTTTGTTGCATAAATCTGTGAGAATGACCAAGAGAATTATTTCTGTATTTTATTTTCGTTTCCAAATTAAAAACGAATTCGAGACATATCCAGTATTGGCAAATGTCTGAAAGTAAAAATTTAAACTTGGAGAACAATTCCCCAAGTTTTCCCCCAAAAATGTCCATAGTCCCCAAACATGTCCCCAAGAATTATGTGTCCCCAAAAAATTCCCCAAAATGGGGACAAAATCCCCAATCTGGCAACACTGGTAGAGATGTACATTAATTTCACTATCTTCGAAATAGCGCAACATCATTAAAATATACTGAAACGATTTTTCTTCATAGATCATAATAGATTGGAAGGCAATATCACAGACAATCATTTCATGGTTGAAATTCCAGATTTAGTTAAAACTCGATTCGCAGATTAAAAAGCAATCGGTCTGCCAAATCATATCTTGGTGGAAATACCTGTAAATCCGATTTTAGTGTTGGACTCGTAGACTTCCAATTACGTTTTCCTGCTCTTAATCTTCCATGTTTTCTGTTTTCACACTTCTGGGTGCAGCAAGACACAATGATAAACCTATCAGTCAACCCTTTAAAATCGGGTTTTCAACCAAGATACTACTTGGCAGACCGATTGCCTTTTAAGGGTGTTCTTAACTGCTCCGCTCAACAAGCGCAAAAAGTTTTGACACATTTACAAATTCATTTTTTAACAGAAAGTTATAAAATTGGAATGCCTGACTATGGATGCGATTTTGAATCGAACTTATTTTTCCTTTTTATTATAATTAAATTACTTGTCCAGTTCTAATCTATTTCGATCACGTGATCGCCCGTTTTCTCCTGCTTTTCGACCGGTTTTTCTGCTTTCGTCGGGAAATGTGCTCAAAAACGTCAACTTTGAAGGCTTGTTATGAAAAATCTATTGTGTTTTTAAAAAAACAGAAAATTTAGTGCAATTAGACAGTTTCTGAATAGTTATTTTCATGCATTTTCGAACAAAAATAAATTAAAGCATATGTCACAAAGTTGCCCTTTTTGATTTATGAACACCCTTGATATGCGAATAGAATTTTAACTAATTCTGAAATTTCAACTATGAACTCGGTAAGGTGATTACTTCTGCTTCCGCCTTCCGGTCTATAATGTAGCGTAACTCCTTAGCGTGAATCTGTAGATGAATGACAAGTACTATGTATTTCATTTTGACTAACGAACATGTTGTGGTAAACCTCAATAAATTATCAATTGCGTGGCAACCCTAGTATATTTAAGTTAAGTTAGGGCATGGGTAGGCACACAGAGGTCATCAATGTTTTAAAACTATAACTGAAAGTGTCTGAAATGAAAAATGTTTGAGAAATCTTAAAATTTTAAACTTTAATATGAAAAATATTTGCTTGTGTTAAAATTCTAAAGACAATGAATTAACGTAATTTTCATCTAGAAATGCACCCTTTTATGCAGCTAAAAAACATTAGGGAGAGAGAGAAGTTGAAGGAACAGCCAGTAATAAAGCGGAAGGCATCAGCCAATCACAAAGGAACATATGAGCCAATCAGAAGAACACAGACAAGAAGGAAAATTGTGAAACAAATCTCTATAAATAAAAGGAATTCTGAGGATAATTAATTAATTGATTGAGGCACAGGGGAAAGCAAATCTTGGCAATGCGCCAACTCGGTCCAGAGGAAGCAAATCTTGGCAATGCGCCAACTCGGTCCAGAGGAAGCAAATCTTGGCAATGCGCCAACTCGGTCCAGAGGTATAAAAGCAAGATAGAAAAAAACGCGCAGGTCTGTGCATTCAAGTACAACCACCCATATGTATATGCTGAAAGTTTGTTCTGACGCTCACCCGACGCACGTGGAGTGCCGATGGTCCGGGGAGAGTCACCGGGGGATCCGTCGCCAGCTGAGAGAGAAGCGTAGAGTCACCGGGGGATCCGTCGCCAGCTGAGAGAGAAGCGTACCATACACATAAATTATTAAATAAACTTTCAAATTAAGCCCGGCGAAGCGGGCTGCGTATGCTAGTTGAATAAATTAAAAAAAATAATTAAATAAAAGACAAAAAAGTAATAAAATAACGATAAATATTAATAATATACATATGCAAATATAAAAATTATATATAATTTTTTTTTAATACCAAAACTAATATTGTTTAATTTAAAATATAAATATTATAGAGTAGGTGTGAACAAGCTTTTAACAGTTGCAGAGATCCTTTTAGAATAAGATTTTTCATTAACAGTAACTTCACAATTAAGATAAATAACTAAATCATTCATCATTAAATTAAATAAACAAAACTTTAATGCAATAACGATTATTTATTAGAGGGAGATACGTATATACATTGGAGGTAATACAACAAAGCAAATTTAGAAGTAAAATTTCAGTCATGATCTCCCAGAGAGTACAGGATAAGACATCTACTAACTGCGTGACCTGCATGGTAAAAAGAAATAAAACAAACAAAGAAAATCGAGTATAGGTTGAAAAACTGATCACACCTAAAAATAAGTCTTTAGCTGATGGCTGTTGAATTAATAGAGATCTACATAGAGGACACAGTTCACTAAATTCTAATGACGTCCGGATACAGGCTGTGGGAAATTGATGCGCACAGCGAGTTTCGATGCTGTCTGTTGTTTCTATGTCATCCAGACAGATCGGGCACAGGCCTTCTTGATTGTCTGATGTTGCTTGATTGTTGGCACCCGATTCGAATCCGAGTTCACTCGTGCATTGTCTGATATCCATCTCTTGTCTCTCAAAAATATGCACAAATCTGCAAAAACAATTTATAAGCAATTCAAAAACTGAAGAAAGAAAAATATAGGAGGGGCTTACAACCTTTGTAGACCCTGTCCATTTTGAAAAAAAAAAGTTAAACAATACAAAATTAAAAAATTGTTTAAAAATTGTAAATATTGCGTATATTTTGAATAACCCTGTCAAAACGAATGTAGCAAAAGTGCTCAAACTCTGGATTATGATTAAGTACCTTATTTTAATAAACTGTGTTCGTTTTTATGCGGATAGCATACATACTCGCAGAGAAATTAAGGTTTTTATAAAAATGGTCCCAAAATTTGCCAAGTTTTTTGCTTATAATATTCAGAATTCTTAATATAAAGTAACATTCTTTTCTGAAAATATGACAAATAATATTACGCACAATACCCTGCAGACAGAATTTAAAAACATTAAAAATTGTTTGAAAAATGAGTGGGTTTACTAAATAATTTTTCACTGCGCATGCGTCAACGATATCAAAATTTCATTTGCATATTATGTTAGCTAAATGTGTAGAGCAATTTTTGTGAAAGTTGCAAAATCATAGCTTGAAAATTCGGAAAATAATCGTCAGTTGAATAAGTAGAAAATCCGTTATTCCCAAAATGAAGCAAAAACAAGAGGGTTTGTACCAATATATTCATTCATAAGTGTCAATATAGAATACACAATATGGGACGTACTACTACATTTGGATAAAATCCCTCATTATTTTTGTTTCATTTTGGGAACAACGAATTATGTGCTTATTCTACAGACGATTACTTTCAGAATTTTCAAGCTATGATTTTGAGACTTTCACAAAAGTTGCTCTATACATTTAGGCTAACATAATATGCAAATGAAATTTTGATATCGTTGACGCATGCGCAGTGAAAAATTATTTAGTAAACCTACTCATTTTTCATACAATTTTTATTATTTTTTAATTCTGATTGCAGGGTATTATGTGCGATGTTGTTTGTCACATTTTCAGAAAAGAATACAGTCGAGTCTCTATATAACGAAATCCATTGTTCCAGTAAAAAATTCGTTATATAGAGAAATTCGTTATCGTCAGAAAAGAATGTTACTTTATATTAAGAACTCCGAAAATTATAAGCAAAAAACTTGGCAAAATTTGGGACCACTTTTAATTTTTCTGCGAGTATGCATGCTATTTGCATAAAAAATGAACACAGTTTATTGCAATAAGGCACTTAATCATAATGTAGTGTTTGTTACATTAGTTTTGACAGGGTTATTAAAAATATATTTATACTTTTTTAATTTTTGACGGTCCCCTATGGAGTTTCGGGAAAAAATCTTCACGGAAATGTATGACTTGTACTATTGTGTTTATACACTATGAATTTTGGGATAATTCCTCATGTATTTTTCTAGATATTTAACAAAATGTCTAAAATCGCAAGTGGACGTTCATCAATGGCCAGGTAGTGTAATGGGAAGAATAAAATTAATAGTTATGTTAAAATACAAAAAGAGTTAAGATTAAGTATAATACAAACTCTATATACCCACGTGTAGACGTCAAAGTCGAAAAACAATGAAAATATCCCAACTATAATGTGACAAGAAATATCATCATTAACAAAGCACAACAAATTATTTAATTAGACATAAAATTGAAAAGGAGAAAAAAATAAAAATAACTATCGTGCACATCATAATATTAAATTAATAAAACGGACATCCGAAAAAAAAAAAAAAAAAAAAAAAAAAAGATAATTGCGTGATGCTTGTCGAATCGAACATCGAACGTGGCCAATCTACGTGCGCAGTATCGTCGAGTCAAATCAGCTACTGACGCCAAAATAGCGATAAAGAATGAATTAAAAGCAGAATAATATGACAAAATTTTACATATATATATATATATATATATATATATATAGACAGATAGATATAGAGATAGATAGAGATAGATATAGATAGACAGATAGATAGACAGACAGATAGATAGATAGAGAGAGAGAGTCGAACCTCGTTAACATGAACCTCAAGGGGAATCAAAACTTTGTTCGTGTTAACAGTAATTCATGTTATCAGTATCAAATCTTTGCATTCGTCTGTATATAGAGGACTGTGAAAATAATTCATGTTAAAATTAATTCACGTTAAGCGTGTTCATGTTAACGAGGTTTGACTGTATATATATATATATATATATATATATATATAATCGATTCAGAAGTTGCTTAAAATTTGACATATTTACTCCCACAGTAACACAAGTTTGTCTTCACATACTTTATCTTATCCTCTTCTTACCCCAGGGTTTATTTATGCACTTTTTTTAAATTTCAGTTATAGATTCATATTAAAACACTGATCACGAAGAAAGATTGAACGACTAAAAAATTATTAATATTATTATTTATACAGAAAATTGAATATTATATTTGGACTCAAAAAGCACATTTTTGACGATTTCTTAAGGTTTTTTTTTTTTTTTTTTTTTTTTTTTGTGTGTGTGTTATTTTACATTTTTAAATTGCAAAAACATTAAAAAACATATAATAAATATTTGTTTAAATTTTTTTTTATAACTAATGAACTCTCTACAAATAGTATCTTAACGCACAGTAAAATGATTTACGTTTTCATTTTCGCGCCTTTCGCACATTTCTGCTGCAAGCCATTTTTATATAGCTCGCTAAGAAAGCGCTATAAGAAACAACCTGCTAATTATTTTAGTTCTGACATTTTCCATGGACTACATTCACATCGATTTCTCTTTTTGTAAAACATTATTTAAATACATTTAAAAAAAAAGGAGGGGAGTTGTGTAACGACCCCTGAGCAGACTTTGGCACAAAACTCCCGTCTATAGTTTCGCAAGAAGCGATCCTGGCTGTGTGTCTTGAATCCGAGCTGTTCCCTTACACGTGACGTCACATGCTTCATCTGGAGCCCAAACATAAGGCAAATCTGTTGTTTTCACATTTGTAAACATAGTGATTTGGGGCTTCATTTTTTTAAGCACTTAAAAAAATAATGCAAGGATAAGAAAAATCAAAATCAAACAGAAACGTGCTTTAAACGGCAAACGGGGAGTTATAATGTCTTATTTGGGCTCCAGATGTGCACCAGATTAGAGTATAAGCCGTTGTTGTGACGTCAGTGCAAGGGGTCTATGTTGACCAGACGGCGCTGAGATACTAGTTACTGATGGAAACGAAAAGAATAAGCAGAGAGTGAGAGGAATCGGACAGTGGCCAATTCAGCGAGGATTTCAGAATTTATTTATTTTTTTTATTTGATGTGTGGAAGGTTTTATTTGTCAAATTTTATAGTGTATCTTTTCATTTAGTAGGTGAGAGAAATAAATGAAAATCATGAAAATGATATGTCGTTTTGCTGTCTATCACACTGGAACCTGGAGAGGGGCTCAAATCGTTACACTTGACAATAATATCCGTGAAATTTTCTCTTGAGATAGAATTCTCTTCAATACAGGGGCATTCTTTTAGGCATTTCAATCCCCATTTTTAAAGAAAAGTTCAACTTGAGAATACTACTTCTAAAAGTCCTACAATACAAAGTAGTACTATATTTTAGAAATTAAAAAAAAAATGTTTACCTTTGTAAATAAGGCTTGAATAGATTTTTGAAATATATGTATTTTTACTTCCTTCTATCCTCAATAGAAGAAAGTATTGTAATCGAAATTTTTTTCAACTTCCGGTTTTTGACGGATTTACACGTTTTAGGGGTCAGAGATTCCAAAAAACATGTGTTTACAAAATGTCTGTCTATCCGTGTGTCTGTATGTCGCCCTTCTACCATCAAAAAGTGTATGAAATTATGCATAGAATTGAACCAATTTTTTTGTGAATGTTTTTGGCTGTGGCAAGCAGGTCCTCCTTCAGTTTTGAAATATTCTGCCAGAAGGGGGCGCTGCAATCTCGATTTTTGTGCCATTTTCAATATTGTACCGACCAAAAGTACATGAAGTTATGCATCGAATTGAACGAAATTTTTTGTGTAAGCGTATGGCTATGGCTAGTTGGATCGCCCTGAATCAGAAAAAAATCCGCCGGAAGAGGGCGCTGCAATAGCAAATTTTATACCATTTTCAATATTGCACCGCATAAAAGTGTATGAAGTTAGTTCTAGAACTGAACTAAATTTTTTGTATATGAGTATTTTTTGGTAAGGCAAATAGGTCCTTCCTGAATTTGAAAAAAAAATCTGCCTATCATTCTATTGTCCATCAGCTCGTGCAGAGACGGAAATTCGTTTTTACTCCGATTAATTGATTGAAGCAGAAATTTAACATGAAAATCAAAGTTGGTATGGTATTGAATTAAAATTAATAAAGCATTAAAATGAGCAACTATTTTTTTTTAAAATATTAAAATGTACATATGAGATAGAAGAAAGTTTTGGGATTGGCACATCCAACTAGTTTCTTTTTAAGTACCATTAAATGGATGTAAATAGATTTCAAAATAGTTTAAGCTTCTGTGGTTTTGCATAATTATGCTGTTTTAAAAACGTAGAATTAAAAGTCTGATTAGAAACATAGAAAAAAAAATGTGTACGAATTTAATGAAAGTTTATTATTATTATTATTTTATCCTCGATTACAAATCATTTTTCAACATTTTATCAGGAATGTTCGATTTATAAACAAAAATTCATTAAATTTTGTTTAAGTATTGGGGTGGTTGACTTATACACGAGTATATTCGGTCTCTAAATTCTTCATCATTAAATGAAATAAACAAAACTTTAATATAACAGCGATTATTTATTAGAGGAAGATATATACATTGAAGGCAATAAAAAAGAGCAAATTCAGGAGCCAGATTTCAATCATGATCTGGGACAATTAAGGGTATAAAATACAGCGAAATGCGTGCATTGCATTAGTAAGAAGTAATAAAAATAAGGGCATCGAAAATAAGTGGAAAAATCGATCACTCCAAAAAATAAGTCTTTAGCTGAAAGTTGTTGAATTAATGGAGCTCTACATGTAGGACACAGTTCACTAAATGCTAATGAGGTCTGGATACAGGCTGTGTGGAATCGATGCCCACAGTGAGTTGCAATGCTGTCTGTCATTTCTATGTCATCTAGACAGATCGGGCATAGGTCGTCGCTTTCGTGAGTGTCAGATGTTGCTTGATTGTTGGCACCCGATTCGAGTCCAAGTCCACTCGTGCGCTCTGCTATATCCATCTCTTGTCTCTCAAAAAATGTGTACAAATCTGCAAAAAGAATTTAAAAGTGTTTCAAAAATCGGAGAAAGAAAAGTATAGGAGGGGTTTACAACCGTATTCGACCAAGTCCATTTTGGAAAAAAAAAAAAAAAAAAATGAATAAAAAGTTCTAGTCAATTTAGAAGTTGCTTCAAATTTGATTTACTATTTACTCCAACAGTGAACCAAGTCTGTCTTCACATATTTTCTGTTATCGTCTTCAGACCTCAGGGCTTATTTCTGTACTTTTTAAATTTCAGTTATGGATTTATAATAACAAACTGATAACTAAGAAAGATTGAACGGTAAAAATTATTATTATTATTATTTTATACATAAAATTGTATAATAAATAACGACGCAAAAAGCACATTTTTTTGACAATTTTTCATTATAAAAACATTGAAAATCATATAATAAATATACATTTAATAATTTTTTATTACATTTTTATGAAATAGATATATGTTGCTGAGGTTTACTACAAGTTATTTCCTGTATAATAGAAAGCAGATGGTTTTTACAGGGACACACAAAATATTTAGGCTACTATACTGTATCCGAAGTACTGTATAATATTACACCAAGATCTGAGTATTTTTAAAACTTCGCTTCAGTACGAAATCACCTATTATATTACACTTGAGCTGCAATTTCCGATTTCTTGATAATTGAATTCTATAACTCTATAAATGGTATATTAACGCACGCTAAAATAATTTATTTTCCCATTTTTATGCATGTCTGCTGCAAGCCATTTTTGTATAACGCGTAGCTTGCTAAACAAGTTGGAAATTGCACGTGAAGCGTAGCAAATGAGGTGCGTTCGTACTATAACGAAGTTTTAAAATATTCAGATCTTGCTGGTATAGTAGAGCGTACTTTGGATACAGTACAGTGGTCGAAATCTTTGTGTTCCTGTAAATATGCAGGGAGTAATTTTCATTATACTTCATTAACGTATATCTTATTCGTAAAATGTGAAGTAGTTTAATATAATTAAAACACGCCCCAAACAATGTTTCCCCGTATAACATGATTTAGTGGAATACATTTGTGTGGCCATGTAATTTAATAATAAATGTTCTTTGCATCCCAGATTGTACAGAATTTATACTTTAGTACATACTTCATACAGAGCCGTCCTTAAGCTGCTATTAGACACGCGGAGTTTAGGCGAGACAAACTTTTCAGCGGATTTTAACTCCAACATTTTCCCGTTCAAAGGGGGACAAAGGTTTGCAGCTGTCTTTGAAAAATTCGGAGGAAAAGCCGTAAAACCAGTTTCTACTCGTGCCAGGCGTTAACATTTATCGCCTACTCGTATCAATCGCTTACCTCTGATTCGTTGAAACGTTCGATGTTGGATGAAAAATCTAAGCTAGGCCAGATTTTTTTGAACGTGTGGAAAAAAGTCTGGGAGACATTGCAGTTTGCTACTACACTGGAAGTTGGAGGAAATAGAGTGTTGGCTCAAAAGTCTTACTAAATGTTGGTGAATCTGATAGCGGCTTTAGGGGTGTGCGAAAGGAGCGGCCGCACAGGGCCTCGCTCCTAGAAAGGCTAGGGTAAAATTAAAAGAAAAAAAATAGAATCTTTAAAATATCTAAACATTTTTTTTTTTAAATTTCTGCAAGTTATTTATTTCATGATTAAATTGAGATATTTAAAAATGGTTATTTATAAAATATAAAACTTTTATCAATCAAAAGTTAGGCGCGGATATTCGAAAGCAAAAAATATTCCTTGTAGTCGTTTAGTTTCCATTGTTTAGTTTTGTGAACATGCTGCGGCATTGTTACAGAATATTTGGAATAAAATTTTCCAGTTTTGTTCCACATATTTATGGGAGTCCAAGAAAATGTAAGGCTCATTTCTCTCTCTCTGACAAATGCACACATAAGTACATTTTAAGCAATATGTTTCCTATTAAACGGTTTGTAATAACTTCATTTTATGCTAAGAAAAAAATAGAATGCAGAATGAAAAATTTAAGTGTACAGTTAGTGCAAAATTATACACCCTTTTAGCTTTATATATGCAAAAAGGA
This sequence comes from Maratus speculifer, assembly GCA_964019185.1. Classification (NCBI taxonomy): domain Eukaryota; kingdom Metazoa; phylum Arthropoda; class Arachnida; order Araneae; family Salticidae; genus Maratus; species Maratus speculifer. The sequence continues at coordinate 30,337,688 of OZ025289.1, forward strand.
TGTGCAAGTGAAACACTAATTTGTACTTTTTGTACAAATGCTACAATTTAGTACTTCTGCAAAACATGGGCCTCAAAACTAAATTCGATTTTCTAACAGAATTTCATTTAGATTCTTAGAGCAGAAATTCTTTTCCAGAGGAGGCTCAAAATGTTTTAGGATGGGTGCCTGTGCCCCCCACCCCTTGGCACCCCCCTAGTTACGGCCCTGATTCGATATGAGACTCTAGAAGAAAAAGGCCTCACAAAAATTCTTGCACCCGGCCTCGCCTTTGCTAGGGACGGCTCTGACTTCATAGATTCAAGTCAATTCTATTATGTTCAAATGAGTGTAACACCATTAAAATGCATTTGAAACTTTTTTTTTTTTTTTTTTTTTTTTTTTTTGCCATTGATCATAATGTAACGGTATACTTTTACTTGTCCCCGTAATTGATCTATGCATCCGATTTTCATAACATTTGAAATGACTCGACAAAATTATGTAATAAATATACGTTTTAAATTTCAAACGATTAAAATGCATTTGAAACTTTTTCCCCATTGATCGTAATGTAACGGAATCCTTTTGATTGTCCCTGTAATTGATCTATCCATCCGATTTTCATAAAATTTGAAATGACTCGACAAAATTATGTAATAATTATATATTTTAAATTTCAAACGACTCGGTTGGGTAGTTTTTGCGTTGTTATATGCGGACAGACAGACGGACGGACTGAGCGACAACAATAGGTGCTACGTATTTACATAATTACGAACGCACCTAAAAAGCGTTATAAGGAACAAATTGATATTTTGTTTAGTTCTGTTGTCTTTCAGGCTCCCTTCACACAAATTTCTCTTTTTTTAATATTATTTATACGCATAAAATTTTTTTAAAGATGTGCATCCTATAGGAAACGTCAGGTCAGAAATAGATGTGCAGCATCTGTTTACAAACTTGGCTCACAATGGGTTAAAATAAAACAGATTTTCATTTTATGCAACTTCTAAATGGACTACATGATTTCTTTTCAAAATGGACTTGGCTAATGGCTGTGAGCTCCTCATGTACCTACCTCACAAGAAAAGAAAAGAAAAAAAAAAATCTGTAGATAATCTATAGGTGATTGGCCCAAAACTCTGTAGAAAATCTGTAGGAATTTGGCCTATTCTGCAGATATTTTTTAAATAAAGCTAAATTTACAAAATTTCTTCTGATTTCTGTAAAATGTCTCAAGAAACTGGATATTTCTTCAGATAATCTTAAGATTTTTTTTAGTGGGCTAACATTAATAGCGGAGATATTAGAGTTAAGGTTTTATTATTATTATTATTATTATTATTATCGCTGTCCGGATATGTCTAGATCCGGAACTGCAAATTCACAATCACTCAACGTCGCAGCGCGTTTCTCGCCAACCTCCGTAGCCAAGCGCTTTGGGGAGAAATTGAACTTCGAGGCGCATGCAAATCTAAAGTTACTTCGACTTTCGATATTTCGTCCATTTGATCGCTTAGCTCTTGTTTTGCAAAAAAATTAGTGCGAATTAATAAATTCTTATTTCATTTTCTGAAAAATTACATATTCATTAAGAATGCTCTATAAGTCTGACCTTCCTTTTTTTAAGCTGAAGTATTTATTTATGAAGTTTTATACGTACCACATGCTGCCATCTAATATTGTACACCGGGGCTGTCCAACGCGGCGCCCGCGGGCGCCATGGCGCCCTTTGCAGATTTTTTTGGCGCCCTTTTGAAGATTTTCTGTTATCATACTTTTTAGCAGTAAAATTCCTTATAAAGAATTTTTTCTTAAAAATCATTCTTATTTTCATGAGAGATATTTTCAAAACCTGCGAAAATATATTAAGCCAGAAACATACTTTGAAAATTTAATCATCATATTTTGAGGATTTCTTGTTATTGTTTAAGTTTATAAAGTGTAATTAAGATGGTTAAATTTTATAATATTCTGAAATAGTTATTTTTAATATTTAAGAAGTAACATAAAAATAAACCTTTTTCACTCCCCCCGCCCGCCCGCCCTTTTAAAGACAAATTTGCATGTGCATTAAATTTCAGCTTTTTTTTATGTTGCTGTTGTTACAGTGAATTTGCTGTTTTATACGAGGGATAAAGAAGCTCAATTTTTCCTTCTTGATTTTTTGAAATTTTAGCCTTTTTTTTTTCAGTTTACTTAGAAAAATTATTAAAACATTGCAAAATGATTTCCATCTGAAAAGCACTTCCAGACTATCTCCCTGGAACCAGCTATATGAATTGGTCTCTATCATACTTGTTTTTCTTATCGTACATAACAAGTGAATTAATTTTATTTTTATAAAATTAATTCATGCTTTCAAAATGAGTCAAAACGTATTTTAGCTCCTAAAAGAAACCTACAATATCTTTGATCTCCATGTTTATTTACTTTTATTTTATGTTATTATTTTTATTATAGACATGTTTAAAATGTTTGGCACCTTACGTTAAAAACATTTCTGTGTAGGACCTTACGTACAAAAATGTATCATTTGAAATTTAATACATGCGATTTCAAAACCACGAGTGCCTTTTGTCTACTGCTTTAAGCTTCATTCCCACATCATTAAGATGTGCAAGTGCATGCATACCAGTAAAACTGTGCAATAATACTGCCGCAGGTTTTCAGTCTTATGAAAAATGGCGCCCTTCATTGAATACCAAAAGCTGAGGTGCGCCCCTGCTTACGAAAAGGTTGGACAGTCCTGTTGTACACTAACAATCATAACCTGAATTATGCATTTGCTGAATATATATAGTCTCAGCAAAAACAAATCTCGACACTTGCGATTTCAGACTTTTGTTAAATATCTTAAAATATACATAAGGAATTATTCTGAAACTCTAGGTGTGTAAAATAAAAATAGTACAAGTCATATATTTTCGCGAAGAGTTTTCCCTGAAATCCAACAGGGGACCGTCAACAAAATTGAAAAAGAACGAAGACCTTTTGGATAACCCTGTCAAAACTAATGAAGCAAAATAGTTTAAACTGCGGATTATTATTAAGTGGCTTATTGTAATAAATTGTATTCATTTTTATGAATATAGCATGAAATCTCGTAAAGAAATTAAGGTTTTTACAAAAACGGTCCCAAATTTTTCCAAGTTTTTTGCTTATAATTTGCAGAGTTCTTCATAAAACACAATGTTCTTTTCAGAAAATATGACAATCAACATTGTACATAACACCCTGTAATCAGAATTAAAAAGTAATAAAAATTGTATGACAAATGAGCAGGTTTACTAAATAATTTTTTATTGCGCATGCGTCAATGTTATTAAAATTTCATTTGCATATTATGTTAGTTAAATGTATAGAGCAACTTTTGTGAAAGTCTCAAAAACATAGCTTGAAAATTCATAAAATTATCGTCGATACAATAAAATATAAATCCGTTATTACCAAAATAAAGCAAAAAGGATAAGGAGCTGTATCCAAATATAGTAGTCCTGGCAATATTGTGTAGGCACTAATCAATGGAATACGGATACAGCCCCTTATCTTTTTGCTTCATTTTGGGAATAACGGATTTTTATCTTGTTCTATCGACGATTATGAACATAATAAAATTATGACATATAAGTGTATGACATCATTAAAATGCACTTGAACTATTTTCCCACTGGAAGCATGAAAGTGGGAAATGAGGAAAAAAGGTGGAAAAATTTCTCCATCTTTACAGTAGTACCAAACGCGTATCATTTAAGTGTCACCTTAACAGATACAAGAAAACTAAAAATGCAAGTGCACTTATGATAGTTATTTTTTTTCATAACTTAGAGAGTATTAACAATGCTAAAAGGTCTAAATCCAAATACAGTCGACTCTCGTTAATTCGAAATCGGATAATTCGAATCTTCGCTTAATTCGAACTAAACATGAAGTCCCGAAATTTTCAATGGCAGAATAACGTTAAATTTTTTCATTAATTCGAAATTCATTTTCTCTTGACTTCGTTTAATTCGAACTAACGAGAATTCCGATTTTTCATTTTTCTTTTCTTTCTCACGGATTTCAGATCATTTGAATAACTTTCTTTCTTTGACTTTTGTGAGAATTGTTCCGAACGAGTATACGTATAATCCAATGCCTTTGATATTCACTTTCTTAGTGCCCCGTCTGTCCATCAGTGACGCTTTAAATTTTTCTTCCATTGTGCTTGTTTCAATCTTTTAATTAATTAATGTATTTCTACATTCTAATTTAATATTAAGTCATATTCTAATGATAACAGGCGAAATAAATTAAAAAAACACCATAACATTAATTCCTTTGTAATAGTACCATATTAAGCATGTTTTCATTTCATATTTTCCATAATTCGGGCTTCGGATAATTCGAACGTTTCTTGTGGTTCCGACGAGTTCGAATTAACGAGAGCCGACTGTATATCTGATAAACGTATGTGAAGTACAGTTATTAATTTTTCAAAAGAAATATTCTGAATGGTTTAGTTGTTAAATCCCTCCCCCTTTTTTTTTTATTCAAAAGAAATCGATGTTGTTAAATTGATCTTGACTTCAAAACTACATCTCAAAAAATATAGAAATTAACCTAAAGTGTGGCATAGATAGTACAACATATTCTATTTCAAAAAGAGACTTCCTTTCACTTTGAATATTTTAAAGTCTAAAAAATAATTCATTCTTTAAAGAAACACTGAACATCTTCATTTACATGACTTTCAGATACTTACATAATGTAAACTCACCTTTCATTTTATGTCTCTTTTGCACAACAATTCATGAACAAACTCCAAAAGATTGGAGAAGACAAAATGTTAGATTACTAAATTTTTCAGCAACCCCCCCCCCTCCCCCCCAATTATCCTTCTAAAATTTTCTTTGCATTTTTGCATCAATTCAGAGAATATCCAAAGTTGCTTAAAAAAAAAAAAAAAAAAAGGCGGAATTCCTCCTGTAAGAGGAACTCTTTCACGCCTGGCCGTAATTAATGGAATATTTTTGATTGTCTCTGTAATTAAACTATACATCCGATTAACATAAAATTTGAAATGGCTCGACAAAATTATGCAACAGTTCTATATTTTAAATTTTGTAAAAATTCGGTTGAGCAGTTTTTGCTCTGTTATATGCCGACAGACGGACGGACTGAACAACAACTATAGCTAAGTATTTACATAATTACAAATGAACCTAAACAACGCGAAAATTTCTGACACAATGACGTAAAGCAGGGTTGTCCAAGGCGGCGCCCGCGGGCGCCATGGCGTCCTGTGTTTATTTTTTGACGCCCTTTTGAAGGTTTCTTGTTATTATTCTTTTAAGAAGTAAAATTCCATTATAAAGAAATTTTTCTTTCAAATAATTTTTATTTCCATGAGAGATATTTTCAAAACCTGCGAAAATATTTTAAAAAAACCAGAAACATACTTTGAAAATTTAATCATGCATAGTTTCACGATTTCTAGTTATTGTGTATAAAGTGTAATTAAGATGATTAAATTTGGTAATAATTTGGAAATAGCTATTTTTAATATTCAAGAAATAAAAGAAAAAGAAAGTTTTCTCACTTCCTCCCGCCCACCCCTTTTTCAGACAAATGTGCATGTGCATAAAATTTCAGCTTTTTTCATCTTGTTGTTGTCACACTGGCCTGGCTGTTTTGTACAAGGGATAAAAGAGCTTAATTTTTCCTTCTTGATTTTTGAAGGGCCCAACCAGTGGCTGAGGGGTTCTGCACTCGAAACTGGTAGACGGCTGGTGCTGGGTTCGATCCCAATCGCGGTCGTTGTATTAATATCGTTCCGAGTTTTCCGTAGTTTTCTTTAAACCTTGTTTTTCCTTGCGTAACTACGGGTTAGGTTCCCATAGAAAGACCCCCCCCCTCCCATAGGACCTTATATCCCCCATTCTGATAATTGGCCGTCACAAATACAAACAACCAATAACCTTGATTTTTAAAATTTTAAGCCTTTTCTTTCAATTTGCTTAGTAAAATTAAAAAAACAGTGCAAAATGATTTTTACCTATAAAAGCACTTCTGGACTAACAAGTTATATGAATTGGTCACTATCATGCTTATTTTTCTTTTCTTACTTTTTTATAAAACTAAATTCACGCTTTCAAAATAAGTCAAAACGTATTTCAGTATCCTAAGAGAAACCAAACAATATCTTTGATTTCAATATTTATTTTTATTTATTATTATTTTTTTTATGCTAGGCTATATGATTATCCTACAAACATTTTTGAGATAGACCTTACATAGAAAAATGTATAATTTGAAATTTAATACGTGTAATGTCAGAACCGTAGGTGCTTTTTGTCTGTACTACCTTAAGATTCATTCACATATCGTTAAAATGTGCATGCATACTAATCCTGTGCAATAATACTGCCGCATGTTTTTAGACATGTCAAAAATGGCGCCATTCATTGAGTACCAAGAGCTGAGGTGTGCGCCTCTGCTTACTCAAAGGCTCGACAGCCCTAACGTAAAGCAATGAAATTTAGCAAGCCTGACTAGGAAAGTGATTTGGAATTGAAATGAATTTTGAGCTTTTTGATAAATAAATTAGCTATTGAGTTATAAGCGATTCTGATCACGTAACAAGATGGTTTTCTACCTTCTTTGATTGTTTTTTCTGCTTTCATCTGGAAATTTAATCTAAAACTCTCACGTTGACAGTATTTAAAAAAAAATATCTATTACGTTACTCTTTGGATTTCAAAACAACCTCAAGTTAAATCCAAACCTTAAACTTAACCCTCCCCCCCAACACATATGTCGGACGTTCCTCTCAGTCCACACAACTTTGAAGAAAGTTCGTGGTAGATATAGCTGCCACCACCGATATAACTAGGTGATATCGGTCACCCACTGTGAGGCTTGTGTAAATGAAGACTTACGTTGTCAAGTAACTGAATTATCAGTTTATTAAGAATATATGTACACACTAATTACGCTATTTACAAATATATACAATTACAACTCGGATATAGGTGATCCGGTTCAACATTAAATTAGATACAGTAAAGATTGGCTGTGTACTATTCCAATTACACTTTCCACCTCACACTCAATACACGTTAAATTCACTTTGTCGGAGCTCAACCTTGAGTCTCCCAACACAAGTATACTAGGCTCAGAGCACTAAACACCAGGACGTCTGTGTCCTTTGCTCACCAGAAAATGCACTGCTTACGCTCTACAACACAGAGCACACTCTACCAGAACCTCTGGCATACACCTTCTAGGTACCAGACCCAGGAACGGACTGAATTATCTGAGACAAACATGCCCTTCTCTACTCACTGGGTCACACGATGTCAACTCCCTCTGGAGCTTCCTCATTGGGCACATTCCCCCACCCTTTCTTGCCTAGTGACATGCTGCTAATCTGCTGACCATCCGCATACCTCACTGACAGATGGACATGCCTGTCAGCAATCTTCTCTTTCTCTTGTTCACCACCTGCATGGGATTATCTGTCAATTCCCCTTTCCACAAAGAAGGAATGTCACCTTGGAAATTCTTATACACAGCAATACAATACGACATATAGAAATATAGGAATAGTAGAAATTCCATTCTTTAGCCGAGGTGGCATCAGAACCTGACACCCCCCATCTTAGCGGAAAATATGCCTTTTAGGGGCTAATTTTCCCCAAACATATAGTAATAGCGCAGAAGTGTTCAATAGTCTCTTTACAGATTTCTTCATTATGTTTATTACATAGGTATTTCCAGGTGTCTGAACACTATCTACTGACATCTCTACTGAACCTTGTACCAATATTAATATTACATAAACAATACACGTACTAATACACTATTATAAACACAAAATTCAAAAATATTTACACATATACAAAAAAAAATTAAATGTGTGACGATATCCCTTTAAGGTTGTTTACTACTGGGTCGTTGATGCTGATGGGCTAACAACGAGTTGTTCTTCCCAGCTCTTTCTATGTAGCCTGGAAATTGCGTCAGCATTTAAATGTTGAGCTCCTGGACGATGAGAGATACTCAGGTTCCAGCGTTGCAAGGCAAGAGCCCATCTAGTGAGTTTGGTTGATCTTGGGGTTGTTTCAGTGAGAAATTTTAATGGATTGTGATCTGTAATGATCTCAATTTGAGATCCATAGGTCCACTTTTCAAACTTCCGCAACCCGAAGAGAAAAACACCCCAAGCCTCTTTCTCTATACTCGGCCAAGCACGCTGAGCCCCTGACAATTTCTGACTGGCAAAAGCTATCGGTTTATACTGACCCTTTTCATCTTTTTGAGTAAGGCAACATCCTACTGCCAGGTCGGAAGCATCTGCGTGGAGCTGATATTCCCGGCCTACGATAGGTGTAGCCAAATTCGTCACTTTACATAACTCATCTTTAAGAATATTAAATGCTTTTTCTGCTCTTTCATCCCATGGTACAGTATTTTTAACCTTCCCTTTGGTTAATTCGGTTAAAGGTATAGCAATTTCGGCATAATTTGGAATATAAGATCGGTAAAATCCCATTAATCCCAAAACAGATCTGACTTCCTTTTTAGTTTTTGGTCTCTTTAGATCCCTTATTGCTCCTATTTTTTCCTCATCAGGTGCATGCGTTCCACCTCCAATTACATGACCTAAAAACTTAGTCAATTTCTCTCCAAATTTACATTTATCCAGCCTAATCGTAAAATTCCTGCTTTTCAACTCTTCAAGGACGGCCCTAACATGCTCACAATTCTCTTCCCAGGTGTCGGAGAAAATGATGACATCATCAATATATGCTTCCGCATACCTCCGATGACCTTGAAGAACCTCATTCATATTTTTCTGAAACGTGGCAGCCGCCCCTGATAATCCAAAAGGCATAGTACGCCACTGATAAGTTCCATTATGCGTTGTAAAAGCTGTCAAATGTTTACACTCCTCAGCCATTTTAATCTGCCAATAACCCCTCAATAAATCAATCGAAGATAAATATTTAGCCGCCCCTGCGGTATACATGATTTCTTGAGAATCTTTCATCGGAAAGGTTGGAACCTGAGTTACCGAATTTAAAGCTCTATAGTCTATACAAAGTCTAACAGTTGCGTCTTTTTTCGCCACGCAAACAATTGGATGACTAATTTCGGAATTTGACACTTCGATTAGATTTAATTCTAATAACTCCTGAATCTGCCTATCTACTTCCTCTTTATAAGCTACCGGCACACTATATAACTTTGGCTTTTCCTTTCCACTCCCGGTTTAAGATCAATACGATGTTCTCCTACTTCAGCTGGTCGTACAGGACCCATAAACACCTCTTTATTCTCCCTCAAAATGGACTTTACATCTTTAACTTGATTGTTAGATAACCCTTTTATTTCGAACCTCTCTATATCTCGTTCTACTTCCTGATCCCGGTTCAAAATAGGAATTTCCCCAACTTCTCCAAATTCCTCATCACCCTCAAAAACAATATTAACTATATTACATTTAGCAATAAATTCTCGTATTTTATTTTGGTGCACATGCTTCCTACTCCCGTCGGCTAACTCAACTATAAAAGAATGCTGGTTTCGCTTTTCGACTATGGTTGCCGGCCCTTGCCACCTAGAATATAACTTATTAGTTGAATCGGGGATTAACAGTATTACTTTATCGCCTACTTCAAACGTTTTTTCTTTTGACCTTAAGTTATAATGATACGCCATTCTATTTTGTTGCACCTCGGACGATAATTTTGCCTCATTTGCGGCTCTAAGTCTAAACGTCCCCTAAGTTTATTCAAATACTCATGAATTGGCGTAGTATCTAACTGCGCCCCCTTATTTTCTCCTGCCCAGGATGACTTGAGAATCGATAAAGGACCCTCCGGCGCTCTACCATATAATAATTGGAAAGGTGCGATTCCCGTCGTAGAATTTGGGACTTCCCTATACGCCCATAATACAAATGGTATTTGTTCATGCCACTTTTTTCCTTCTTCTCTAATAGTATGATGTAACATACGTTTAAGAGTCTGATTAAATCGTTCCACGAGCCCGTTAGACTGTGGATAATGTGGGGTCGAAAATCTTGGACTAGCACCTAACCTTTTCTCAAATTCTTTCGTTAAGTCGGCAGTGAAATTGGTTCCATTATCGCAGGCAATTATATTTGGAATTCCTGTCCTCATAAATATTTGAAGCAACGCATCACACGCGGTTTTAGCAGTTAAACTTTTTAGAGGGATCGCATCCGCCCACCTAGTATGCTGATCAATTAAGGTTAGTATATACTGATGCCCTTGGGAACTTTTAGGATCAATAGGCCCAATTAAATCAACATTAACTACCTGAAATGGAAGTTCCGGCCGCGACACCGGGGAAATAGGAGCTCTATCATTTATTTTAACCCCTCTAGTCAGTTGGCACTCTAAACATGACTCACAAAATTATTTAGTTTCTTTCGCCATCCCCTCCCAATAAAATGAATACCTGATTCTCTGTAAAGTTTTCTTAGCTGCATGATGCCCTCCAAATACCGAACTATGCGCTAATTTTAAGATTTCTTCCCTTCTTACTTTGGGTACTACTAATTGCACTATAGTTTCGCCTAACGATTTCTCTCTATGATACAATAAACCATTTACAATATAATAATCCCCCTTATCCATTTTAGCTAATTCCCAAGCTTTCTCTAACTCTTCACATTCTACTTGGGATTCCTTAAACATATCTGAATTGCTAATAACAGCTTTAGTACCTTTTTCCACTTCCGTTTTTTTTGGATTCTGACTTTGTATATTTTGCGAACTCGCTTCTATTGCGTAAACATTACAACTATCGTTATTCATATCTCCCTTTTCACTCGAATTATCAATAATAATTTCTGAACTTTCTAATTTTTGGGCCTCTAGCAATGGCTCCTCGCGGTTGACACCTGACAACTCATTAATCACTTCGGGATGTAAAATTACTTGCTCATGAATATTATCAGTCACTGCGCAAAGTACTTCCTGATGAATTATATTAGTTTGTCCGAATTGCGGAATAGCTAACAGTAGTTTAACCAACGGCGATTTAACTGCTTCACCGAATAACCCTTGTAAATAAATACTACCCGCTCCTTTTAATTTCTCTTCCGGTACCAAATCTTTATGAACAACACTAATTTCACAACCAGAATCAACCAATCCCTTTGCTTTTTGCCTATTTACACTAACTTCAATTTTCTAAAGTTTATTTAATTTCTCACCAATAATATTAGTTCTCTGTTCGGCCTTTGCCGACATTCTCGCCACAATAGCTCCATTAGGTAACTCTTTGCTTTCTTTTACCACAACCTTATGCACACCCGCTTTCGGATCTCGCCCTTTATTACCATTATTTCCCTCATTACCCGCTTTATTACAAAAACGTTGGTAATGACCTCTCAAATCACACTTAAAGCATTTAGGAGCTGAAGCATCATTAGGCTTCTTAAAATCTATTTTCTTATCCGGAAAAGAATTAGTCTCATTACTCCCGTTTTGCCTCCAATTATTACTAACTTTGCTATCCTCCCTCGGTCTCATTTTTTCATTGTTTACGTGCCTATCTTTACCTTTAAAACTTTTATACGTAACGGCGTAAGACTTATGTTTAGCGTCAAAATAATTGTCACATTCTTTAGCAATTTTAGAAGTTTCTAACCATTTACCTTGGTGAGTTAACCCAATATATGACGCAGTATCCTCATCTAACGTACTTACTAATTTATCAGTAACTATTAACTGGTTGACCTTTTCATAAGAGTCAGCACCTCTTATCTTACAATAATTTTCCCATGTCGCTATTAAACGCGATACAAATAATACATGAGTTTCATTCTGGTTTCTCTTAGCTTTCTTAAAATTTTCCAAACACGCCTTTGGTGTCGGCTCATGTTCCCTTAGAACTAACTCCTTTAACTCCTCATAATTCTCCATTTGTTCCGTAGTGGTATAAATTAACAAATTATCCGCCTTATCTCCTAACATATTTAGTAGAATTTCGGCCTGCTGGTTTTCCGGTACATTTTTAGTTTTGAATGCCCTTTCTAAGCTGTTAAAAAATAAATTCCATCCCTCAGTTCCTTCTGGTACTTTGATAGATAGAGTTTTAACACTTTTGATCAATTTTTCTATGCTACTTTCATTATTAGATTCCCTAGACCCATTAAAATTATTTGCCGATCCTTGAACCCTTAGTCTTTCCATTTCTAATTCATGTTCCATTCTTAATTTTTCCATTTCTAACTTTTCCTGTTTTTCTAACTTTTCACGTTCTAATTTTTCCTGTTTCTCTAACTTTTCACGTTCTAATTTTTCCTGTTTTTCTAGCTTTTCGAGTTCTAACTTTTCGCGCTCTAATCGTTCTGCAACAATAGCGTCAGATAATTCCTTAATAACCCCCTCGTCATACTCATCACTGTCCATTATCTTTTTCTTAAGCTGAATTCTGGTATCATCTTCCGCGAATTCAACACCTAATTCTTCAGCTATCACCTGAAGATCAACCTTTTTTAGTTTCAATAAGAAAGCCATATCTTCACCGATTGTTATTACCACCCTACAATAATATTTAAACCTACCAAATTAATATTTCCTAAATTTTTAACTTAGTACAGTTATATCCCACATAATATACTAAATAATACCCTTCAGATAATCAATACATTTCATTTCTAATTAACCTACTGAATACTCTTATTTTCCTCAACCATTGCTATCACACAATACACTTCCAATAAAACAAAAGGTAAAACAGTAATTCGATTTGATTACTATGCAATACAGACTTTATACAATTTACATAAAAATACTGATACGTTGAAATTGAATAGAAGTATTGGTGTCAATCAAGAAAATCCACATAAAGAAAAATTGTAAAACATGCATATATAAATTTCTACAATTATCCTCACTAAAATATTTCCGAATTCAATACTGGTTCTCACACTTAAAACAAATATACTGAAAATCTTCACTTTTATTTTTCCTCACTATGGCTCTTATTTGAGCCTTTTTTTTTTCACTATGGCTCTCTTTTGAGCCTTTTTTTTTCTACTACTGGCCAATTAAAATTCTAAGCAAATGTTATTATACACTCTTCAAACTTAAAAAATACTGCTTCATTTAAATATTACTTTAACAATAATTTAAATTTAAGTAAATTTAATTATTCCTTCCAACTGCTATTAACACAATTAGTAAAGAAAATATATAGAGAAAGCCAATATTAGCTCAAGTTATTATGACCTTTCCTTAAAATAATAGCCAATATGGTTATTAGCACTTTATAGGTAGGAAGTATTGATAAAATACATAAATAATATAGACAATTTACTGAAATTACTATTAATTATACAACAAAAAATTTTGGTTCGAGATGTCAGTAGAAGGATATGATCAAAACATCTTACCTTATACTTTATTTGCTGGGGTACTCTTCTATTCACAGGTAGTTCCACGATGTAGCGGTAATATGGCACACCAGTTTAATTCTTTCTAATACTGATACGGCACAGGCACAACACTTTAGCACACACTCGACGATACGGCACGACACTTTAGCACACGCTCGACGATAAGGCACGACACTTTAGCACACATTCGACGATCCGGCATTACCACGCAAGAATTCCACTGGATACTCCGGCATTAACAGACTGCAACACGGCTCGCTGGTCACTGGTTTCAGGCGATTCTATCCCGACGCTGCCAACAATTTGTCGGACGTTCCTCTCAGTCCACACAACTTTGAAAAAAGTCCGTGGTAGATATAGCTTCCACCACGATATAACTAGGTGATATCGGTCACCCACTGTGAGGTTTGTGTAAATGAAGACTTACGCTGTCAAATAACTGAATTATCAGTTTATTAAGAATATATGTGTGGTGATGAAAATAAACACCTCCTACTAGGTACGCAATCGTGACGTGGTTAGTACGAAGACAAATGAAAATAATATCCCTTCGGCGTTGTGAACGAAGATCGGATATTATTAATTACTGAAATTAATTCCTTAATATCATACTTAAAATTAACATTTTGCAATAACATTAGGATCGCCTTATTTAACGTATGAATTTGTGAAAATTGGGATTGATGAGTCAATAAAAAAACTTGAGATATTAATCTACAAATTTAAATGTTAACATTCCCTAATCTGCATCTAGAAATTACCTTAAAATACATAAAGGGAGAAAACTGGAATAAAGACAAGAATAGGTACATATATACAAAATTTTATTAAAACACATAAATTGGCATCATGCAAACGCTATAAAAATATAATATGCAAGGCAATAACTACTGAAATATGGTTATAGTGAAATATACAAAATATTTTATTTCATTGTTTTTTTTGTTGTTGTATGTTTATTTATTTATTTCCTATTATTCTGCTATCCTCACAGCTCATAAAACTTAAGTTCACGACACAACTTATAGGCAAAGCCCCAAATTTTCATATTTTATAAAATCGAGTCCTTCGTTCTTATTATTCGTATTATTTTACTGGTGTTATTAATTTATTTATTTATTCATTTTACTATTAATTAAGTTTGAGCATTAAATTCTGATAATTTTGAGCCCCAAAGATAATAATAATTTTAAAATTTTAAAATAATCAAATTTTAAATAATCAAATTTTAAAAACCAAAATTTTAACACAACATTATATCAATAAAATAAATTGGCCGGACACATGAACAATGAAATTTCCTCACCTTACAAGTATGTTCCTGGTATTGGTCGACGTTGGCTTATAGCTGTCCATACAGTTCGTCAGTACGCCAACACAATTAAATCCGAATGCCAAGTTCCAAGGCATTTTGTTTTTAATTAACACAAATAGTTAGCAACTTTTCTAATTTCACGCACTTTCCAATCATCAGTTTGTCGTATGGTCCTTTTAACACTAATAGTTAGCACTTTTCAAATTTCACGCACTTTCCAATCATCAGTTTGTCGTACGGTCCTTTAACACTAATAGTTAGCACTTTTCAAATTTCACGCACTTTCCAATCATCAGTTTGTCGTACGGTCCTTTAACACTAATAGTTAGCATTTTTCAAATTTCGCTAGGAAGTTCAGGCAAAGTTTTTTTTTTTTTTTTTTTTTGTTTTTTTTTTGTTTTGCGGAAATGAAAATTCCGCTCAGCAATGCTCAGTTACTCCTTTGAGTATTTAGAAATCATCCGATGAATAAATAGTCCGCTCGGCAATACTCAGGTATTCCTTTTTTGTATCCGATCAGCAATGCTCAGTTACTCCTTTGAGTATTTAGAAATCATCCGATGAATAAATAGTCCGCTCGGCAATACTCAGGTATTCCTTTTTGTATTAGAAATCAGTCGATGATTAGTTCTCTGTGTGCAGAGCATAGCTTCGCTTCTCATCGCTTCATCCGGGAGGCCTAAGATCACATCTCCCGATGACACAGATTATTTCGAAGTTGCCTTATTTCCTAATTTCCTCTTTTTCCCTCTCATCTTAGCGGGAAACTCACAGCAGAGAGAGGAGAAAAGAATCTTTTTTTTTACTTGACACTTTCAATTCGAAAACTGGACTGACTCGTGTGGGGTTTTTCTTCCGGATCCTGTACGCCCCTTTTTACCCCATTGGGTATTATATTCGGACTCCAATTGGCTTTGAATATATTTCACTGTCCATTGGTCAGGTAAAAGAAACGGGGTTGGATTTTTAGACATTGTTCCTCCATTATTTATTGCCGGAGCTACGATTCCAAACCAGCAACCCCAAGTAGACCACACGCGGGAGTAATAAATTTGATTGTAAATCTTTCTTTGTTGCTTGTGTACGTTAATGTCACGAATGGCGACTCTAGGTTTTATTGCTTCTCGTAAACATTTGTTCCTTTTATAACTAATGGTGAGAAAATCCCTTCGCTCATGTGATTTTGCTATTCCCCGGCTTTGACTAAAAGGGAGCTTATAGTATAATAAAACTTCCAAACAAACAACACATATTATTGTTATCATTTCTTGTTTACAAAAGCTAAAATAAAAATTTATTTTAATACTTTTATATACATTAATATTATTTCATTTTCTATCTCTTTCTAGATTATTTATTTATTTATTTATTTATTTATTTATTTATTTATTTATTTATTTTTATTATTATTCTTTCTCTCTCTTTGTTTTTTTCTTTTCTTTTCTTTTCTTTTATTTTATTTTATTCTAAGCGATGTCGTGACATTTCTTTACGACAAGCTTATCCCCTCTTACTTTAAGAAAAAAAAAATTATTCTATCCAAAAATAAGCTATAATATATATACAGATTTATAATATAATCGCTTAAAATTAAAAGATGTGCAAGAATACAATACCATTATTATATATATATACATGTAATGACAAATGGACATAGTAATACAAAAATTGAAATAACATACACAAATACATTAAATGTGAGAAAATTATCATTGCAATGTGTTGGCCTTTGAAAACTGACAAATATAATATGTATATAAACATATTCACCTCCGCGATACCTATATTATTCGCTCGAATTTCCTTCTGAGACGCATTCTCACTAGAATTCACTACTGTTCATGCTACTGTTTATGACTTCATTTTCATTCCCGTTTTTATTGTTATCATACATTATTTCACGATCCTATTGTATTATTGTTCTGAAACCTTTTCTATCTTCATTTTCCTTTTTGTATAACATACCGTGTTATGAAAAATTCGTAAATATAATTTTTATATATATGTATGTATATTTTGTTTGAATCTAGTTTATTTTTATATTAGGTGATATATTACGACTATTCATGTAATGCCTATTTTTAATATTTATTTGTCTCTGTTATATATATTTTGTCTATGTATAGTCTCCTAAAAAATATTTTCCATACCATGCGAGTTATCGACCAGCAATAAGTTCTCACATCCCGGGAAGTACGAAATATATTTCGTATGAGACCATAATATAGCTCCGTTTTTTTTTTTTTTTTTTTTTTTTTTTATAACGTTAATTTTATATGTAATTAGCAAGATTCGAACATTTTTAGAATTTTCTGTGTTTAATTGTAAAAATTTTTAAGTTTGGCTGATATGTTAAATACTGTATATTTAAAAGATTTTGACGGTTTCAGTAGACGTTTAAAACAATTTTAACAAATTCTTGAAGTCAAAAAAAAAATTTTTTTTTTTCTTTTTTATTTCGGAATTTTATTTATTTATTTTTTTATTTTGTTTTATTATTTTTTTTTTACTTTTTTTTTTTTTTCTAAGGAATGATTATTTGTTTTCTGTTCTGTTTGCCATATTGGGCGCAAATAATTTAGAAATATGAATTCTAATAGGTCTCAGGTCTGGCCTATATTTGTTCTTTATGAGGTAGTTATCATTTCTGAAAATTCTCTCAATATAATATGGGCCTGAAAATTTCTGATGTAACGCCTTAGGTTTTCTCAGCATTTTCATGTAGACCTCGTCACCCAATTTTAATTCTTTGTGTTTTAACTTCGAATTCTTATTCAGTTCCAAATCCGCCTTTTCTTGATTCTTCATAACTTCATATCTTATATCGTGCATATGTTTGAGCTTATTCTGTACATATGTACTGTAAGAATCCATATTATGCGCTTCAAAATTCGTGAATGGCGTTTTTATCTCTCTACCGAAAAATAACATGCTTGGAGAAAATTTTGTTATTCTATGTACAGTTGAATTATGCATAAGTACGAAATATGGAAGTTTTATATCCCATTCGTAAGTTTTATTACACATAGAGGCTATGGAAGCTTTTAAATCCCGGTGTATTCGTTCAAGTACAGATTGCGACTCCGGGTGGTACACCGACGAAGGTATTAGTTCAATATTTAAATTTTTCATATAATCTTTGAAATCCTTCGATTTAAAATAAGCTCCGTTGTCTGTAGAGATATATTTCGCTAATCCAAAAGTACTGAAATAACCATTTAATGCGTTGATTATAACCTTAGTATCCGTCGATCTAAGTGGAAATGCTTGTAGGAAGCGTGATGCGGTATCAACAATAGTTAAAACAAATTTATTCCTATTTAGAGATGTAACCAAACTTCCTACTACGTCAATAGTTAATTTATGACCAGGTATGTAATTTTTATCCATTGTTTTCTGTGGAATTTTTATCGTTTTATGCTGTTTAAATGTATTGCATGTTATACATTTCGCACAGAATTGTTTTATCTCTTGATACATTCTATACCAAAAAAATCTTTCTTTTATTATGCCATAGGTTTTTAGAAAAGCGAAGTGTGGGACATGTGCGCTTTTTATAATATCTTCTTTTAAATTCTGTGGCGCAATATATAAATCATCATTATTTGAATTTTGTGATTTTCTTAGAATTAATATTCCTTCTTTATTTAAATTGTATTTTTCATATTTTTTTGCTTTTTTTTGTTGTTGTAAAGCTTGAATAATTTCGTTTAATTTAGGGTCTTTTAATTGTTCTTTTTTTATATTGTCTGCATTCAAATTTTTATTTACCGCAAAAAGGTGTTTGTTTAAATCGTCCGCTATAGTTAAGGCATTTGTTTCTCTACTACAGAAATCTGCTGGGTTATGAATACCTTCAATGTGAGATACTTCAAAATCATAATCCTGTAGCTTAAGTAACCATCGTGCTACAATTTCCGGCTGTTTTTCCAAGTGTAAGTGGTATGTTAATGCTTTTGAATCTGTTAGGAGAAAAAATTTTCTTCCTAATAAAATGTTTCTAAAATAAGTTATAGTTTCGTATATTGCCAAAAGCTCTATCTGCATGCTTGGATATCTCTTTTCCGATTCTTTTAATTTTCTTCCCGTAAATTCCATTGGTATCATTTTATCTCCTTGTTTTTGCGCGAGTATACCTGATGTTGCAATTTTTGATCCGTCTGTAATTATATAGAAATCTTTATTAAAATCTGGGGGATGTATGGTAGGTTGTTCCATGATAATTTTTTGTATTTTTTCAAATGATTCCTGTGCTTTGTCATTCCATTTGAATTTTGTATTCGCTTTAGTGAGATCTGTCAGTGGCGCTATAATTTCTGCATAATTGTTTATAGTTGATTTAAAATACGTGCATAATCCAATGAATGCTCGCACTGTTTTCTGAGATGTAGGGACTGCAAAGCTTGTTATTTTTTTTATATTTTTTTCTGAGGGTGCATATCCTTTTTCACTAATTTTGTATCCCAGAAAGTCTATTTCTTGCATGTATAGTTTTATTTTAGCTGGTTCAATTGTGAGATTAAATTTTTCTAATTGTGTTAGTACTTCTTCTAGTAATGTGTGCATTTGTTGTATATTATCAGCGGCAAGTAAAATGTCATCAATAAAGTATTGAATGTTGTATTTCTTTTTTAAATCACCTAAAACTATATCGATTAGACGAGCAAATATATTTGTCGAGATTTTAGTTCCGAATGGCATTCGTGTTATTTGAAAATGGTTATCCTCCGTGATAAATGCTAGTTTATGCTTGTCCTGCTCTTTTAATTTGATTTGAAAAAATGCAGAATGTAAATCTAGAACTGTAAATATTTTTTTTCCAGCGATGCTTTGTAAAATATTTTTTGTGTTAGGGACTGGATACGGATCGCTTTCTAATATATCGTTAAGAGCTCTAAAATCTATAGCCATTCTAAGTTTTATTAAGTTTTGATCATTGGTTTTTGACGTAGAATTTTTTTTACGAAAATTACTGGGAAAGCATAACTTGAGTTCGTAGGCTCTATGATACCTGCATCCAATAAATCTTGAATTTCTTTCTCCGCGAATTTTTTTACATCATGCGCTAATTTGAATGGTTTCGTTTGTATAGGAAAGTCATGCATTAATTTAAAATTCGGTTTTATTACGTCCGTTTCTCCTAGAGTTTTGTATGATTTGCTGAAAGCAGTAGCATGTCTCATTAAAATTTTCAATACTTCTTTTTGTACCTTCGGTGTTAAGTGATCTATTTTAAAATCCTTCTCTGAAAGTTCTTTTTTTCGTAATTCTCTAATTTGTGTGATATTTAAGTTGTTCACTTCATAAATATTATCAGTTTTTGATTTACTTTGTTCTTTTATAAAGAAATCAGTGGTAATTTTTCCCATTTCCTGATCCTTATGAAGTCTCAAATACGTTTTCGATTTATTTTGTACTAATATTGTGAATGAATTATTTTCTGTTTCCTTATTTTCGTGAACTGAATTTTGAATTATTAATTTACTGTTGTTATATTTTGGTTGGAAAAAAAATTGTTGCTTGTTTCTTAATTTCCCATCAAAAATTAAATTTACTAATTTCGATTCTCTAGGTCTCAAATTAATGCTTTTCTTTACAAATACTCGTGTATTAATTTTCGGAATGTTATTGTGTTGATAGGATTTGATTTGTTTTGGTATTGTTTGAAAGTCATCATTTTGTTGTACGGGCTTAATTTTATTCACCTCCGTAATTTGATTTTCATTGGGGTTTAATTGTATAATTGAATTATTGAGTTTAAAAGTATTATTTTCAAAATCCATAATTATTTTATTACTTTTTAAAAAATCATATCCTAAAATAATTTTGTAATTACGGTCAAATTCATCTTTAGTTACATAAAATGTGCCATTTAAGAAAGTGTTGTTAAATCTAAACTTAAATTTTACACAGTGTTTAAAAGGAATGGATTTGTTTGATAAAGTTGTAATTTTTATAGCGTTGGCTAAATATTTAATCTTTATATCCGTCTCTTTTATTTTTTCAAAGACCCCTGGAGATATTAAACTTATACTCGCCCCACTGTCAATAAGGCTGGGTATAATTAAATCTTTCTTTATTTTTAAGTCCCATATTGGTAATTCATTGTTTTTTTCCGAGTTACAACTTGCGATCAATTTTTGTGTTATATCTTTTTTTTCTTTCTCATTTTTTTTTTATCATTGTCTTTTTCGTTTGCTTTTGTTTCAATATTTTTAATTCCTTGTTTGATTTATTTTTTATATTATAACCCTGTTTTTTCTCAATGTTACGGGACCTACGGGCTTGTATTTCTCTCAATTTTGTAGGCCCGCTTACCGGTTTAAATGACTTTGCCCTCTGTTCCTATTATTATTATTGTGTCTGCCTCGCCTGTCTCTGTTTTCGTTAGGAAAAGTAATTGTGGGCTGATGTTCCCTATTTCCCTCATTATTTTGCGGCAAAGGATTTTGGCTATTTTGCATATTTGCGAAACCCTGATGCTGCCCTGTATATGCAATTTGTGTATTGTTTCCTTGTGTTGGATCAAAGTTTTGCATTGGAATCATATTTTGCATATTGTAATTTCCAGGATACATTTGATTAGGTCCTATTTGTGATTGGGTCAAATTTTGCCAATTTGGCATTTGAATTTGCATATCATTAAATCTAGTTTGATTGTAATAAGGTCTTGCAAAATCCAATGTTTGTGGCGCTTGAAAATGTTGTGCATAATTTTGTGGAAATCGTTGAAAGCCTCTATAATTATTATTTTGATAATAATTTTTTTGAAATCGTGGCCTAACATTGTTTTGCGCTCCCCTTGGTTGAAAAAAATTCGCACTTTTTTGATTGAAATACCAATTTTGTGTCTGATGGTTGGATTTATTACAGATATGACAAAAATTATGTGTTATCTGATTTACTTCAGCGTTGTTATGTTCGCTTTCATTTTTTTGAATTTTTAAATCTTTTATTTGTTCTTTTAATTGGTGTATTTCCGATTTTTGTTCTTGCGACATGCTAAGAAGTGCCTCGAATAATTTATTTTCGCTATTTTCAGTTAAATTGTTTACTTCTCCTGCACATTTACTGTTCAAAGCACTTTCGATATTTTTAGCTTTTTTTACTGCTTCATCAAACTTTGTGGGTGGGTATTTTTTTAATTCAAAGGAGATGTCCGGTCTTAGTGCTTCAAGATATTTAGTTAATTTAATCGTTTCTAATAATTCTTTAGCTCCATTCTTTTGTTCGTGTCCTGACGAGACAAGGTATTTTTGTGCCTCAATGTTGAATTGTTTAGTAAATTCTTCAATAGTTTGGTTGGGTGTTTGTTTTGCGTTTATGAATTGCGCCTGAGCGTCAGCAAACGATCTTTCTTTTTTAAATTGTGTTATCGCATTTTCTTTGAATGTGTTATAGTTTTGTGCTTTATGCAATTCAGCTGTGTTTTTTAGAATCTCTCTCGCTTGGCCTTTAAATTTTGACTTTGCCAACACCAATTTTAAATCATCGGGAAATTGTGCCGCTGCGGCTAATTCTTCGAACTCTTCGAAAAAATATGATATATTTTGGTCTGGTTTGTCCTCAAAATTTTGTAAAGAGTTCAATAGAGTGTCTATTCCAATTTTAAATGTGTCCCTTTCGGGAGAAGACTGCCTTGCCTTATTTCTACCTGTCATATTTATTTACCTATTTGGAAAATCTCACACAGACTGATGTTTGATACTTTTTCCTTTGTTTTTTATTTTTGAACTCTTTCACACCTCAAATTATGATATCATATACTCTCAAGATATGAGTTTTGTAATGAATTATTATAATTTATACTCATTCGAGAATAATATTTAATAGAAATTATGAAATAGCCCTAAATATTTTTATAAATACACATAAATATAATGACAAAGTAAATTTTCCGAAATACGGAGATATATAGTAACGAAATTCTTTACAATCTTACAAGCTAATGTGTCGTGAGCTAAACCAACTCTTCTGTATATTTTTGTTTCATCTTCTCAACTATTATTTTTCAATTTCGTAAATTTTTAGATATACACACAATATTTATAAACACAATATGGATAAATAATGTTTGTTAGTAGAAGGAGAAAAAGCTAAGAGAAGATAGGTAATTAAGAATAAAATCATAATACTGGCTATCTTTATTTATATTTAAATGCAGAAAATTTTTAATTTTGAATCCCAAATACAAATTCATACACCTGGTATGAGCACCATTAAACTTTTAGTAGTGTGGTGATGAAAATAAACACCTCCTACTAGGTACGCAATCGTGACGTGGTTAGTACGAAGACAAATGAAAATAATATCCCTTCGGCGTTGTGAACGAAGATCGGATATTATTAATTACTGAAATTAATTCCTTAATATCATACTTAAAATTAACATTTTGCAATAACATTAGGATCGCCTTATTTAACGTATGAATTTGTGAAAATTGGGATTGATGAGTCAATAAAAAAACTTGAGATATTAATCTACAAATTTAAATGTTAACATTCCCTAATCTGCATCTAGCAATTACCTTAAAATACATAAAGGGAGAAAACTGGAATAAAGACAAGAATAGGTACATATATACAAAATTTTATTAAAACACATAAATTGGCATCATGCAAACGCTATAAAAATATAATATGCAAGGCAATAACTACTGAAATATGGTTATAGTGAAATATACAAAATATTTTATTTCATTGTTTTTTTGTTGTTGTATGTTTATTTATTTATTTCCTATTATTCTGCTATCCTCACAGCTCATAAAACTTAAGTTCACGACACAACTTATAGGCAAAGCCCCAAATTTTCATATTTTATAAAATCGAGTCCTTCGTTCTTATTATTCGTATTATTTTACTGGTATTATTAATTTATTTATTTATTCATTTTACTATTAATTAAGTTTGAGCATTAAATTCTGATAATTTTGAGCCCCAAAGATAATAATAATTTTAAAATTTTAAAATAATCAAATTTTAAATAATCAAATTTTAAAAACCAAAATTTTAACACAACATTATATCAATAAAATAAATTGGCCGGACACATGAACAATGAAATTTCCTCACCTTACAAGTATGTTCCTGGTATTGGTCGACGTTGGCTTATAGCTGTCCATACAGTTCGTCAGTACGCCAACACAATTAAATCCGAATGCCAAGTTCCAAGGCATTTTGTTTTTAATTAACACAAATAGTTAGCAACTTTTCTAATTTCACGCACTTTCCAATCACCAGTTTGTCGTATGGTCCTTTTAACACTAATAGTTAGCACTTTTCAAATTTCACGCACTTTCCAATCATCAGTTTGTCGTACGGTCCTTTAACACTAATAGTTAGCACTTTTCAAATTTCACGCACTTTCCAATCATCAGTTTGTCGTACGGTCCTTTAACACTAATAGTTAGCGTTTTTCAAATTTCGCTAGGAAGTTCAGGCAAAGTTTTTTTTTTTTTTTTTTTTTTTTTTTTTTTTTTTTTTTTTTTGCGGAAATGAAAATTTCGCTCAGCAATGCTCAGTTACTCCTTTGAGTATTTAGAAATCATCCGATGAATAAATAGTCCGCTCGGCAATACTCAGGTATTCCTTTTTTGTATCCGATCAGCAATGCTCAGTTACTCCTTTGAGTATTTAGAAATCATCCGATGAATAAATAGTCCGCTCGGCAATACTCAGGTATTCCTTTTTGTATTAGAAATCAGTCGATGATTAGTTCTCTGTGTGCAGAGCATAGCTTCGCTTCTCATCGCTTCATCCGGGAGGCCTAAGATCACATCTCCCGATGACACAGATTATTTCGAAGTTGCCTTATTTCCTAATTTCCTCTTTTTCCCTCTCATCTTAGCGGGAAACTCACAGCAGAGAGAGGAGAAAAGAATCTTTTTTTTTACTTGACACTTTCAATTCGAAAACTGGACTGACTCGTGTGGGGTTTTTCTTCCGGATCCTGTACGCCCCTTTTTACCCCATTGGGTATTATATTCGGACTCCAATTGGCTTTGAATATATTTCACTGTCCATTGGTCAGGTAAAAGAAACGGGGTTGGATTTTTAGACATTGTTCCTCCATTATTTATTGCCGGAGCTACGATTCCAAACCAGCAACCCCAAGTAGACCACACGCGGGAGTAATAAATTTGATTGTAAATCTTTCTTTGTTGCTTGTGTACGTTAATGTCACGAATGGTGACTCTAGGTTTTATTGCTTCTCGTAAACATTTGTTCCTTTTATAACTAATGGTGAGAAAATCCCTTCGCTCATGTGATTTTGCTATTCCCAGGCTTTGACTAAAAGGGAGCTTATAGTATAATAAAACTTCCAAACAAACAACACATATTATTGTTATCATTTCTTGTTTACAAAAGCTAAAATAAAAATTTATTTTAATACTTTTATATACATTAATATTATTTCATTTTCTATCTCTTTCTAGATTATTTATTTATTTATTTATTTATTTATTTTTATTATTATTCTTTCTCTCTCTTTGTTTTTTTCTTTTCTTTTCTTTTCTTTTATTTTATTTTATTCTAAGCGATGTCGTGACATTTCTTTACGACAATATGTACACACTAATTACGCTATTTACAAATATATACAATTACAACTCGGATATAGGTGATCCGGTTCAACATTAAATTAGATACAGTAAAGATTGGCTGTGTACTATTCCAATTACACTTTCCACCTCGCACTCAATACACGTTAAATTCACTTTGTCGGAGCTCAACCTTGAGTCTCCCAACACAAGTATACTAGGCTCAGAGCACTAAACACCAGAACGTCTGTGTCCTTTGCTCACCAGAAAACGCACTGCTTACGCTCTACAACACAGAGCACACTCTACCAGAACCTCTGGCATACACCTTCTAGGTACCAGACCCAGGAACGGACTGAATTATCTGAGACAAACATGCCTTTCTCAACTCACTGGGTCACACGATGTCAACTCCCTCTGGAGCTTCCTCATTGGGCACATTCCCCCACCCTTTCTTGCCTAGTGACATGCTGCTAATCTGCTGACCATCCGCATACCTCACTGACAGATGGACATGCCTGTCAGCAATCTTCTCTTTCTCTTGTTCACCACCTGCATGGGATTATCTGTCAATTCCCCTTTCCACAAAGAAGGAATGTCACCTTGGAAATTCTTATACACAGCAATACAATACGACATATAGAAAAACGTTTCCCATTGAGCTTAAAAAAAAAAAGAAAAAATCAGTAAAAACATCAGTTTTATAATGATCAAAAGGTCGGTTACGTACGATAACAGATTCATACATTACGTAAGCCATGGATTATACATTAATATTCCAAAACCAATCATAAAAAATAAAAAAATAAATAAATAAAAAAAAGGATGCCACACGGTTTATTTTTGGCTGAAAACAACAACCATTTGTCCAAATGGTTAATAATATATACCCTCCCCCCATGTAATATATACATATAAATCGCCAATTCATTCCGAACCTGTCGCAGGCTGTTAAATCCTGTGTGTTGGTTCCCGATGTTATATTGATGAGTGAGGAAAAAAATAATGCATGCCTCTAACAGAAACAAATTATTTTAATTAACATTAAACAAAAGATATATTTACATATTAATAGTAGTTATGCCTGAGCTAACGGCCATTATCTTGAGAGCGTAAAAGTAAACAAAAAAATCATCTGCTGGTCAAGAAACACGACCGCATCGAAGGTCGTCCGAAAGCTCTCTCTTCTCATTTTTTCTGTCCTTCCCCAGCCCCTCAACAGACAGTCCATTCATGCATTCCACAATAGGCGTGGATGAGGCTGATATCACAATGGTGTGGTCGCTCTTTTTCGACACAACGTGATAGAACCCAAAGTGAAAGAAAATTTATCCATATTTTTTAATGCCAGTGTGGTAAAAAAAGTCTGCAATTATGGCACAGATATCAATTTTATCCTTTTTTGCATAAAAAAGAACATATATTGATGAACCATGTTTGATAGAAACTTTGAGCGAATTGCGCATGGGCGAAAAGGAATAGTTCCATGTCGAAAATGAGAAAATTCGTACCGTCTCGGGATGAATTTGTTTCTTAAACATCCCAGATATGTCGCATTTTTTGGCGAATACCTTTTTGTTCCTGTCAATAAATTACATGTTTGTTAAAATAACTATGCTCTGTTAAAATAAATTATGGGAAAAATTCCATATCTTGTTCGTTTTTTTTTTTTTTTTTTTTTTTTTTTTGGCATTAAATGAATTGGAGAGGTTGCGAAAGTTATCCATTTCTCTTTATCTCCCCCCCTTTTTTGGGGGGGAGGGGGAATATTTATAGCTTTTGTTTTAATTTATCATGTAGAATAAATATATATTATTCATTTATGGGTGTACATGTATTATATATTTATACGTATACACTATATTGCCATTGATTATGGGACACTTGTGATTTTAGACATTTTACTATATATCTAGAAAAATACATGAGGAATCATCTCGAAACTCTTAGTGTATAAATATAATAGTATAAGTCATACATCTCCGTGAAGATTTTTTCCCGAAACTCCAAAGGGGACCGTCAACAAATTAAAAAAGAATGAATATATTTTGAATAACCCTGTCAAAACTAATGTAGCAAAAGCGCTCAAACTCTAGATTGTGATTGAATGCCTTATTGTAAGAAGCCTTGTTCATTTTTATGCAAACAGCATGCATACTCGCAGAGTAATTAAGGTTTTTATAAAAATGATCGCAAAATTTTCCAAGTTTTTCCTTATAATTTTCAGAGTTCTTAATATAAAATAATAATTTTTTTCTGAAAATATGACATACAACATTGCACACAATACCCTGTAACCAAAATAAAAAATAATGAAAATTGTATAAAAAATGAGTTGATTTACTAAATAATTTTTTACTGCGCATGCGTCAACGATATCAAAATTTCATTTGCATATTATTTTAGCTAAATGTATAGAGCAACTTTTGTGAAAGTCACAAAAGCATAACTTGAAAATTCTGACAATAATCGTCAATTGAATAAGTCGAAAATCCGTTATTCTAAAAATGAAGCAAAAACAAGAGGGGTTGTATCCATATATTCATTGATTAGTGTCAATATAGAATACACAATATGGGATGTACTACTGCATTTGGATAAAATCCCTCATTTTTTTGCTTCATTTTGGAAACAACGGATTTTGTCCTTTTTCTATAGACGATTACTTTCAGAATTTTCAAGCTATGATTTTGAGACTTTTACAAAAGTTGCTCTATACATTTAGCTAACATAATATGCAAATTAAATTTTGATATCTTTGACGCATGCGCAGTAAAAAATTATATAATAAACCTACTCATTTTTCATACAATTTTTATTATTTTTTATTTTTAATTACAGGGTACTGTGTGCAAGGGTACTGTGTGTGTTGTTTGTCATATTTTCTGAAAAAAATATTATTTTATATTAAGAACTCTGAAAATTATAATGGAAAA
Organism: Maratus speculifer; assembly: GCA_964019185.1. Classification (NCBI taxonomy): domain Eukaryota; kingdom Metazoa; phylum Arthropoda; class Arachnida; order Araneae; family Salticidae; genus Maratus; species Maratus speculifer. The sequence goes on from OZ025289.1 coordinate 30,365,881, forward strand.
ACTTGGAAAAATTTGGGACCATTTTTATAAAAACCTTATTTACTCTGCGAGTGTGCATGCTATTTGCACAAAAATGAACACAGTGTATTACAATAAGGCATTCAATCATAATCTAGAGTTTGAGCGCTTTTGCTACATTAGTTTTGACAGGGTTATTCAAAAGATATTCATTCTTTTTTAATTTTTTGACGGTCCCCTATGGCGTTTCGGTAAAAAAATCTTCACGGAGATGTATGACTTATACTATTATATTTATACACTAAGAGTTTCGAGATGATTCCTCATGTATTTTTCTAGATATTTAGTAAAATGTCTAAAATCGCAAGTGTCCCATAATCAATGGCAATATAGTGTATACGAAAGTAGTAGGAAAACAAGAGTACGGGCTCAGGAGCAGGTGGGACTGTGGGACCGTCCCGCCTGCTCCTCCGGCTGTCCCGCCTGCTCCTCCGGCTGCCCCACCTGCTCCTCCGGCTGCCCCGCCTGGCCCCTCCTGCGGTCCCTCCTGCTCCCACCATCTCACCGCCGCCCTCCTGCGCCCCCTAGTGGAAAAAAGGAACATTCTATTCTAACAGGATAGGTGATCAACCTTCTCTAATTAAAAATATTATCAATCACATCTCATCATTGAATCATACTATAAGATGAAGATTAAATTTGTATTTGAATTTTAAACAACCGTAATTTTAATGAGTATTATTAATTAAGCGAAACAATTAAAATTTCAGTTTTTAACCATTTTATTTAGATTTCTTCAACTACAAGATGAGATTATCAATTTAACTCAAGAAAGTTAAACATATATTTGAATTTTGCTTCATAGACATCTTAATGAGTAGTATTAATTAAGTAAAAACAATAGAAAATATCCAGTTTTATAGAAAAAGACTGATTTCTTACGATTTTTATCAACTATATGATCAATGTAACGACTTAAAAGTTGAAAGTTAAACATGTATCCTAGTTTTTCAACAGCTATAGCCTTAATGAGTATCGTTAATTAAGTAAAAAAAACAATGGAAAATATCAAGTTTTATGGAAAAAGACTGCTCTCTTACGATTTTTATCAACTTAAGAGAGAAAACTTAAACATACATTTCAGTTTTTCAACAGCTATAACCTTAATGAGCATTCATAATTAAGTAAAAAACAATGGAAAATATCGATTTTTATAGAAAAAGGCTGATTTCTTACGATTTTTATCAACTGCAACATCAGTGTATCGACTTACAAGTTGAAAGTTAAACATGCATTCTAGTTTTTCAACAGCTATAATCTTAATGAGTATCGTTAATTAAGTAAAAAACAATGGAAAATATCAAGTTTTATAGAAAAAGACTGATTTCTTACGATTTTTTCAACTCAAACTTCAGACTATCAATTTGGTAGAAAGAAATTTAAGCATGCATTCGAGTTTTGGACAATCATTTCCTTCATGAACATTATTAATTAAGCAAAACAACAGAAAATATTAAATTTTTAACTGATTTCTTCATATTTATTTATTTTTTTTTTTTTATATATATATAAAATCAGAATACACAACTTAAAATAGAAATTTAAACATATTTTTTAATTTTTGAACAGTCGTTACCTCAAAGAATTTCAATAATTAAACAATTAACAAAGGAAACTAATGATTTTTTAACGAAAAAAGACGAATTAAACGAATTTGGTTAACTTTTACTCTAAATGGAAATTTCATCATACTTTTATATACTAACTAAGTAGAATTTTAATGCATAAACGAACACATTTCAGTAAATATTCAACGCACACGCAAATATGAAAACAACACCTGCTTCTTGTGACGTCATATTGAAACCAAAAGTTATTCCTCCGAAGTCCCTCACCATACCTTTTCACCCCCATCTCCCCCAATTTTTTACCTTAGGTAGGGAAATGGACAATGCAATGACCTCTCATTCTTGTATATTTAGAAGTCTGGGAGAAAAAAAGAGAAATTTTATACACTCCAATTTCATAACAGTTACCGCAATATCCCAAAATTTGAATTTTGGAAGACATAATCAGTATAATTAATTAAACAAAATAATAAAAATATTATTTTTTAAGATGAAAAGGTGAATTTAAGCGAATTTGATTAGTTTTACAATAGTCTTTTGAACAACAACTTGGAAATATAGATTTCTAACAGAAGAATTAAACGTATATTTTAATTTTAACAACAAAAACTTAACAAGTATCATTAATTCAACAAAAATAAATATCAATTTTAAAGAAAAGACGAATTTGAATAATTTTACACTAGTATTTTCAAAAGCAACATAGAAATATCAATACTTATTCACATATTTCACTTATTCACTGTATTCAGTACTATATTTAATAAATATGGATACAATTTAAGAATTTTCTAATCTATAATTAAATATTAGCTGTATATTTAATGTTACCCATGTTTTCAACATTAGTTCATAATCGTGAATTTTGTATTTTAAATACCATGTATTCAGGTTCAGATTATTTTCACTTGAAATCATACAGAATTTTTTAACAGAGTTTGTTTTAGAAATCACTGAAGCAACTGTATTTAATATTTTTAACACCAATTTTCTAAGATTTTCTAGCATTTTCCGATTATACATTCTTCAGAAGTACATTTCTAAATGTTACAATCACTTTACATATCGAAAAGATATCATTGAAGCAACTGTATTTAATATTTTTAATACCAATTTTCTAAGATTTTTTAACATTTTCCGGTTATACATTCCTCAAAAGTTATTATTACGTATTCTAAACAATAGAAAATATTAATTTTAAGAATAAAAAGACGAATTTAAACAAATTTTATTAGTTTTACACTATTTTTTCTCACCTCCAACACGGATATATCAATTTTAACAGAAGAATTAAACGTATATTTTAGTTTTTAACAACAAAAATGTAATAAGTATCATTAATTAAACAAAAATAAATATCAATTTTCAAGAAAAGACAATTTTTTACACAAATTTTCAACTTTGAAATACATTTGCTTACATATATTGTTACAGTATATTACTAAACTTAAACTTTTTAAAAAGTTTGAATGTCTTTACAAAGGTTCATACTTATATTTTTCACGTCTTGACTGCATTCGAAATCTTACAATAAAAGTATACTTTTATTATTATTATTATTATTATTCTAGAAAACCTAAAAAATCGTTTCTTGCTGCTTTAGACACTTGACATATTAAAACTACTCTACCCATATAATTAATCAAATTAGGACATGATTCATCTTACACTTCAAAATTTCTGAATTTTTACAATACTTATTTTCATCAAACTTTATTCTTGATCCTATATATTTTAATAGCACAGAATTTTAACATCTGTTTTTATCTACTTATCAAAAAATTATTAAAACACCCAACAACATTTTCCAAATATGAATATTATCTTTACAATTTAATAATGCAAAACATACACGAATACAAAGTTTAATTTTTACAAACATTTCATATTTCAAATCAAACTATCCGAAATTTTCACAACATAAGAGCAAACATTAGACGAACTTTTTAACATTAATATTGCTTACATCTTTTCATCATAACTTTTAACTATGATAATTATCCATTTTTAGGTTGATTGTCGAAAAACTGTAACTGAAATTACATAAACTTAATGTAAAAAACCAGGTTCTCACACAATTTCTTGAAATTCAACAAAGAATTGACTATTACTCCAATACTTATCTACTTCAATCTCGACTCTCGATAGTATATAGATATTGCATCATTACATACTTACAACTCTTTTCAAACGTTTATCAGAAAATCAAGTCAATCAAAGTCTAGTAGTTATTACATACCTGTTCCTCAGAAATATTACTATCATATGAAACAGTAAAGAAAATTAATAGATATTTAATATTTAATAACTTCATACGTGAAATTACTGCTGAATAAGAATACTAATAATCAAAAAAATCAACTGTTGGACAAAAAATAGTACAGATTACCGAAAATTCAAATCATTTTTTCTACAAAAATTACAAAAATTAACAAATGAATGACAAGTTAGAGAAATAACTAAAAAAAAAAAAAATAAATAATGAACATATTTACAAATTTATTAAAATCACACCTTTTTCTGGATTACAAACCACAATTTCTTGAAAAATTTAACACCGAATTTGTAAGATTTTAATCCTAGTATTACATACACTCAATAAATATTCAAAATTAAAAAAAAATAATTTTTTAGTCTCATTAATAAGCAGAAATTCTATATTAAAAGAATATTTTCATAGTAGTACTTATAAAAATGAGAGTTTACAAACTGATTTTCATAATTTTATCACATTTAAACTTAATATTTTACATAAAACATTATTTAATCAAATTTTATGCTTTCTAATTCAGTAAAATTCAATACTTTTTTAGTTTTTAAACCAATACCACAATATTTATTTACATCAAACTTGATTCTTTACCTTTTATATTCCCACATTACACACGTGAGATAAATACCAACTTGGATCAGGAGTTGAAGTCAATTGATTCCATTCGATTTTCATCATGTACGCATTGCTCCTACACGAAATTTCTTACTGCTATAATCATCTAATGTATTAAAACTAATCTACTCATATTTTTAATCAATTCATCAGATGTTTCATCTCGCACTTCTGAATTATCGTGCATCAAGTTGCTTAAAATATAAATACTATCTTTATAGTTTTAATGATATATAGTATACATGGTTTATCTTGAGTTAGCACTTCCATAGTATTAATCAAATTATATGTTTCATCTTGCACTTGATCTTAATGTTTTCATCTTGCATCTGAATTATCGTCCATCGAGTTTTTTAAATAATAATATATTTATAGTTTTTGATTATACATAGCATGTACAAATACAATCTTTAATTTTAACATTTCATATTTCAAATAACCTATTTCCGAAACCAAGCTATGTGAATTTTACCACAATGCTTATTATCATAGAATAATTTGTGTTTCACACTTTTCTAAAAATTATCAGATATGTACCCCTCAGAGAAATTACTATCATATGAATAAATGAAGAAAATTTAATTTATATTAAATGTACACGAAATTGATTGCAATATACATGTATTTAATAAAAATAAATAGGCGATTATTTATACATTAAACCTTTACTAAATATATATTTCTTTCATTATACAGATGTTTCAACAAGATGAACCAAAACAGCAGCAAACTTCAGAAATTAATGATCCAAATGATTCATCCCTAGCACATGTAGCGTTAACGAATAACACATATGTGAGTACTTATATGAGAAATACTAGAATTCGTATATGAAACGTAATTAGAGTAAATACAAAATGATTTGTCTTACTACCTACACTTTAACAAGTGCTTTTTTCCTATATTATTGAAGAGAATCCTAACTGTGTCCATTTATTTCTACTACAGATGTGCTCTATTTGCTACAAACACTTCTTAAGTAAATAGAATTTAACAGAACATACAAAAATCTATACAGATGGAAAACCTTACACTTGGAAAGATTACCATAAATGCTGTTTTCAAGGAGACGTGAATAAAAAATGCACACATCATCATATAAAGCATCGTCAGATATATGTAAACTTAGCGAAGATATTCAAAAATTAGTCAGACTTTTGTAGAATTTAGAAATAAAGGAAGATATTTAGGCTATTTATCCATCATATTTTCACAACACTTACCACAATATCTCAAACTTAAAATTTGGAAGACATACACACTGCTGAAAAGTAATTTTGTTATTCTTCTAACGGATATGAATGTATAGATATTATTTTGCAGTGTATTCTTTGAATGCTCACATTAAATATTCTTTTATATGCATATATCGTTGTGTTTATTTTTCTAATACCTATTACATTAATGAAATACATAACATTTTAAGTGAAATAACACTCTCACAACTTAAAAAATGCATAAGAACATACAAAAATAAGCAGATGTATGAAAAAATATACAAGTTTACAAAATAATTTCATTGTTTTCTAGAAATATTAACAAAAAATATTTACAATATGAAAAAATTGCAAAAGTGAAAAGAAAAAACACAAATGTAAAAACAAAAACCACAAAGTGAAAAACTCATAACAAAGTTTTTGAAAAAAAATATTTACAACAAAAATTTTTTTTACAAAAACCAAAACTTCCAAAAATATTTTTTTCAAAATTTTTTTTTTTCAAAAACATTTTTTACAAAAAATTTTTTTTTGAAAATAAGTTTTTACAAAAGTAAAAAATAAAAAATCACAACGTTAAAAATATGAAAAATTTTAGTTAAAAAAAGTGTAAAAAAAATTGCAAAAAAAGTTGCAAAAATTTCAAAAAAAGTTACGAAAAAAGTATCAAAATTTTTGTTCTTTTTAATAGCAAATACAATGGTTTCACCATTGCATACTGTATTAAAAAGAACAAAAATTTTGATACTTTTTTCGTAACTTTTTTTGAAATTTTTGCAACTTTTTTTGCAATTTTTTTTACACTTTTTTTAACTAAAATTTTTCATATTTTTAACGTTGTGATTTTTTATTTTTTACTTTTGTAAAAACTTATTTTCAAAAAAAAATTTTTTGTAAAAAATGTTTTTGAAAAAAAAAATTTTTGAAAAAAATATTTTTGGAAGTTTTGGTTTTTGTAAAAAAAATTTTTGTTGTAAATATTTTTTTTCAAAAACTTTGTTATGAGTTTTTCACTTTGTGGTTTTTGTTTTTACATTTGTGTTTTTTCTTTTCACTTTTGCAATTTTTTCATATTGTAAATATTTTTTGTTAATATTTCTAGAAAACAATGAAATTATTTTGTAAACTTGTATATTTTTTCATACATCTGCTTATTTTTGTATGTTCTTATGCATTTTTTAAGTTGTGAGAGTGTTATTTCACTTAAAATGTTATGTATTTCATTAATGTAATAGGTATTAGAAAAATAAACACAACGATATATGCATATAAAAGAATATTTAATGTGAGCATTCAAAGAATACACTGCAAAATAATATCTATACATTCATATCCGTTAGAAGAATAACAAAATTACTTTTCAGCAGTGTGTATGTCTTCCAAATTTTAAGTTTGAGATATTGTGGTAAGTGTTGTGAAAATATGATGGATAAATAGCCTAAATATCTTCCTTTATTTCTAAATTCTACAAAAGTCTGACTAATTTTTGAATATCTTCGCTAAGTTTACATATATCTGACGATGCTTTATATGATGATGTGTGCATTTTTTATTCACGTCTCCTTGAAAACAGCATTTATGGTAATCTTTCCAAGTGTAAGGTTTTCCATCTGTATAGATTTTTGTATGTTCTGTTAAATTCTATTTACTTAAGAAGTGTTTGTAGCAAATAGAGCACATCTGTAGTAGAAATAAATGGACACAGTTAGGATTCTCTTCAATAATATAGGAAAAAAGCACTTGTTAAAGTGTAGGTAGTAAGACAAATCATTTTGTATTTACTCTAATTACGTTTCATATACGAATTCTAGTATTTCTCATATAAGTACTCACATATGTGTTATTCGTTAACGCTACATGTGCTAGGGATGAATCATTTGGATCATTAATTTCTGAAGTTTGCTGCTGTTTTGGTTCATCTTGTTGAAACATCTGTATAATGAAAGAAATATATATTTAGTAAAGGTTTAATGTATAAATAATCGCCTATTTATTTTTATTAAATACATGTATATTGCAATCAATTTCGTGTACATTTAATATAAATTAAATTTTCTTCATTTATTCATATGATAGTAATTTCTCTGAGGGGTACATATCTGATAATTTTTAGAAAAGTGTGAAACACAAATTATTCTATGATAATAAGCATTGTGGTAAAATTCACATAGCTTGGTTTCGGAAATAGGTTATTTGAAATATGAAATGTTAAAATTAAAGATTGTATTTGTACATGCTATGTATAATCAAAAACTATAAATATATTATTATTTAAAAAACTCGATGGACGATAATTCAGATGCAAGATGAAAACATTAAGATCAAGTGCAAGATGAAACATATAATTTGATTAATACTATGGAAGTGCTAACTCAAGATAAACCATGTATACTATATATCATTAAAACTATAAAGATAGTATTTATATTTTAAGCAACTTGATGCACGATAATTCAGAAGTGCGAGATGAAACATCTGATGAATTGATTAAAAATATGAGTAGATTAGTTTTAATACATTAGATGATTATAGCAGTAAGAAATTTCGTGTAGGAGCAATGCGTACATGATGAAAATCGAATGGAATCAATTGACTTCAACTCCTGATCCAAGTTGGTATTTATCTCACGTGTGTAATGTGGGAATATAAAAGGTGAAGAATCAAGTTTGATGTAAATAAATATTGTGGTATTGGTTTAAAAACTAAAAAAGTATTGAATTTTACTGAATTAGAAAGCATAAAATTTGATTAAATAATGTTTTATGTAAAATATTAAGTTTAAATGTGATAAAATTATGAAAATCAGTTTGTAAACTCTCATTTTTATAAGTACTACTATGAAAATATTCTTTTAATATAGAATTTCTGCTTATTAATGAGACTAAAAAATTATTTTTTTTTAATTTTGAATATTTATTGAGTGTATGTAATACTAGGATTAAAATCTTACAAATTCGGTGTTAAATTTTTCAAGAAATTGTGGTTTGTAATCCAGAAAAAGGTGTGATTTTAATAAATTTGTAAATATGTTCATTATTTATTTTTTTTTTTTTTTAGTTATTTCTCTAACTTGTCATTCATTTGTTAATTTTTGTAATTTTTGTAGAAAAAATGATTTGAATTTTCGGTAATCTGTACTATTTTTTGTCCAACAGTTGATTTTTTTGATTATTAGTATTCTTATTCAGCAGTAATTTCACGTATGAAGTTATTAAATATTAAATATCTATTAATTTTCTTTACTGTTTCATATGATAGTAATATTTCTGAGGAACAGGTATGTAATAACTACTAGACTTTGATTGACTTGATTTTCTGATAAACGTTTGAAAAGAGTTGTAAGTATGTAATGATGCAATATCTATATACTATCGAGAGTCGAGATTGAAGTAGATAAGTATTGGAGTAATAGTCAATTCTTTGTTGAATTTCAAGAAATTGTGTGAGAACCTGGTTTTTTACATTAAGTTTATGTAATTTCAGTTACAGTTTTTCGACAATCAACCTAAAAATGGATAATTATCATAGTTAAAAGTTATGATGAAAAGATGTAAGCAATATTAATGTTAAAAAGTTCGTCTAATGTTTGCTCTTATGTTGTGAAAATTTCGGATAGTTTGATTTGAAATATGAAATGTTTGTAAAAATTAAACTTTGTATTCGTGTATGTTTTGCATTATTAAATTGTAAAGATAATATTCATATTTGGAAAATGTTGTTGGGTGTTTTAATAATTTTTTGATAAGTAGATAAAAACAGATGTTAAAATTCTGTGCTATTAAAATATATAGGATCAAGAATAAAGTTTGATGAAAATAAGTATTGTAAAAATTCAGAAATTTTGAAGTGTAAGATGAATCATGTCCTAATTTGATTAATTATATGGGTAGAGTAGTTTTAATATGTCAAGTGTCTAAAGCAGCAAGAAACGATTTTTTAGGTTTTCTAGAATAATAATAATAATAATAATAAAAGTATACTTTTATTGTAAGATTTCGAATGCAGTCAAGACGTGAAAAATATAAGTATGAACCTTTGTAAAGACATTCAAACTTTTTAAAAAGTTTAAGTTTAGTAATATACTGTAACAATATATGTAAGCAAATGTATTTCAAAGTTGAAAATTTGTGTAAAAAATTGTCTTTTCTTGAAAATTGATATTTATTTTTGTTTAATTAATGATACTTATTACATTTTTGTTGTTAAAAACTAAAATATACGTTTAATTCTTCTGTTAAAATTGATATATCCGTGTTGGAGGTGAGAAAAAATAGTGTAAAACTAATAAAATTTGTTTAAATTCGTCTTTTTATTCTTAAAATTAATATTTTCTATTGTTTAGAATACGTAATAATAACTTTTGAGGAATGTATAACCGGAAAATGTTAAAAAATCTTAGAAAATTGGTATTAAAAATATTAAATACAGTTGCTTCAATGATATCTTTTCGATATGTAAAGTGATTGTAACATTTAGAAATGTACTTCTGAAGAATGTATAATCGGAAAATGCTAGAAAATCTTAGAAAATTGGTGTTAAAAATATTAAATACAGTTGCTTCAGTGATTTCTAAAACAAACTCTGTTAAAAAATTCTGTATGATTTCAAGTGAAAATAATCTGAACCTGAATACATGGTATTTAAAATACAAAATTCACGATTATGAACTAATGTTGAAAACATGGGTAACATTAAATATACAGCTAATATTTAATTATAGATTAGAAAATTCTTAAATTGTATCCATATTTATTAAATATAGTACTGAATACAGTGAATAAGTGAAATATGTGAATAAGTATTGATATTTCTATGTTGCTTTTGAAAATACTAGTGTAAAATTATTCAAATTCGTCTTTTCTTTAAAATTGATATTTATTTTTGTTGAATTAATGATACTTGTTAAGTTTTTGTTGTTAAAATTAAAATATACGTTTAATTCTTCTGTTAGAAATCTATATTTCCAAGTTGTTGTTCAAAAGACTATTGTAAAACTAATCAAATTCGCTTAAATTCACCTTTTCATCTTAAAAAATAATATTTTTATTATTTTGTTTAATTAATTATACTGATTATGTCTTCCAAAATTCAAATTTTGGGATATTGCGGTAACTGTTATGAAATTGGAGTGTATAAAATTTCTCTTTTTTTCTCCCAGACTTCTAAATATACAAGAATGAGAGGTCATTGCATTGTCCATTTCCCTACCTAAGGTAAAAAATTGGGGGAGATGGGGGTGAAAAGGTATGGTGAGGGACTTCGGAGGAATAACTTTTGGTTTCAATATGACGTCACAAGAAGCAGGTGTTGTTTTCATATTTGCGTGTGCGTTGAATATTTACTGAAATGTGTTCGTTTATGCATTAAAATTCTACTTAGTTAGTATATAAAAGTATGATGAAATTTCCATTTAGAGTAAAAGTTAACCAAATTCGTTTAATTCGTCTTTTTTCGTTAAAAAATCATTAGTTTCCTTTGTTAATTGTTTAATTATTGAAATTCTTTGAGGTAACGACTGTTCAAAAATTAAAAAATATGTTTAAATTTCTATTTTAAGTTGTGTATTCTGATTTTATATATATATAAAAAAAAAAAAATAAATAAATATGAAGAAATCAGTTAAAAATTTAATATTTTCTGTTGTTTTGCTTAATTAATAATGTTCATGAAGGAAATGATTGTCCAAAACTCGAATGCATGCTTAAATTTCTTTCTACCAAATTGATAGTCTGAAGTTTGAGTTGAAAAAATCGTAAGAAATCAGTCTTTTTCTATAAAACTTGATATTTTCCATTGTTTTTTACTTAATTAACGATACTCATTAAGATTATAGCTGTTGAAAAACTAGAATGCATGTTTAACTTTCAACTTGTAAGTCGATACACTGATGTTGCAGTTGATAAAAATCGTAAGAAATCAGCCTTTTTCTATAAAAATCGATATTTTCCATTGTTTTTTACTTAATTATGAATGCTCATTAAGGTTATAGCTGTTGAAAAACTGAAATGTATGTTTAAGTTTTCTCTCTTAAGTTGATAAAAATCGTAAGAGAGCAGTCTTTTTCCATAAAACTTGATATTTTCCATTGTTTTTTTTACTTAATTAACGATACTCATTAAGGCTATAGCTGTTGAAAAACTAGGATACATGTTTAACTTTCAACTTTTAAGTCGTTACATTGATCATATAGTTGATAAAAATCGTAAGAAATCAGTCTTTTTCTATAAAACTGGATATTTTCTATTGTTTTTACTTAATTAATACTACTCATTAAGATGTCTATGAAGCAAAATTCAAATATATGTTTAACTTTCTTGAGTTAAATTGATAATCTCATCTTGTAGTTGAAGAAATCTAAATAAAATGGTTAAAAACTGAAATTTTAATTGTTTCGCTTAATTAATAATACTCATTAAAATTACGGTTGTTTAAAATTCAAATACAAATTTAATCTTCATCTTATAGTATGATTCAATGATGAGATGTGATTGATAATATTTTTAATTAGAGAAGGTTGATCACCTATCCTGTTAGAATAGAATGTTCCTTTTTTCCACTAGGGGGCGCAGGAGGGCGGCGGTGAGATGGTGGGAGCAGGAGGGACCGCAGGAGGGGCCAGGCGGGGCAGCCGGAGGAGCAGGTGGGGCAGCCGGAGGAGCAGGCGGGACAGCCGGAGGAGCAGGCGGGACGGTCCCACAGTCCCACCTGCTCCTGAGCCCGTACTCTTGTTTTCCTACTACTTACGAATAATTATAAATATTTAGAGGTATATCTAATATGTATATACATAAAAATATTTATGTTGAACATCGTATATTCTTTTTTGCATATGACTTATATAATGTTTATTTAAAAAAAGCATACTTCTAAATTATTGAAAAATCATGTTTTTCTCAATCATGAAAATCATGACATCTTGAGAAATCTGATCAGTTGCTAAAAGGATTTTTGTAGCCATTTTCGATTTTTTGGGCAATTGCGCCAACCATAATACAATAAGAAATCTTCCCTATAATATTATAAAAGGACAAATACAGTAAAAAATATTATTTAAAGATATGATTATTAAACTAAATGTAATAATTTTTTTTCTTGCAATTTAGCGTAACTTAATTAGAATCAAAGTTTTTGCTGTCACTCGCCATTGCGTCAAATCGCGACAAAATCCTCCATTTGGCGAATACAAGAACAACCAGACTCGCCAAATTGAGAGGACTCAATTTCTGTTCCTTTTTTGTGTGTATGTGTGCTACACAGTGGAGATTCTTATCCACGTTGCTGAACGATTAGATGTCGTTTTCATGTTCAATCGCATCGTGCTATTTGCATTGTTCTAATTATAGAGATACTGACTTAACACCAATTCTGTTTAGCAACAGTCAAAGACAGAAATGATTATGATATATATATTTATCTATTGTCAGTTAATCATTATCTGTGCATTGTCGTCGTACCGGTAAGTACACAAACAAAATTACTCTCATCAAGCGCGAAATAGAGAAAATGTTTGCGGTAATGCGGTGCTGTAATTAGCCATTTACCTATAGGGGAAAATTGGGAAATTTCTTTAGTGACCACTGGCCGGTAGAACTAGTTTTTTAAGTGGCCACTTTCTTTAAACTAGTGGCCACGTTTTTATTTAAAAATAATAAACAGTAAAAATTTTATAAGCATTAATATAAAACTGAATAGCCCAAATAAATTTTAATATAAATATATTGGGAAAAAAAAGTAGAATCCTTGATAAAATGCAAGAAAATTTTATTCTCACCATATGAAAAAGTGGCCGGGAGGTGGCTGCTGATAGTTAATTTTTCAGTAGCCACTTTTTCTCATTTGCTGGCCCCATGGCCTAGGGTGTATCGATTTTTAACTTTTTTTTTATTTCCAACTTCCAAGTTGATAAAAAGTTGCTACTAGACACCACAACTTACCACAAAAAATATTAGATTTTTAAAAAATGTTTAGGTCTCCCGCACAAGGCCTAAAAGTTGTAAGTTTCAGCCAATTTGAACATATTTTAGTGCTTTGATATTTGTGTTGTTGCTGGTTTAAAAATTAAATGTAACTGAAGCCTTGTTAGGCTTGATTGGAATTGTTGAAATAAGTGAAATAATAAATCACATTTCAATACATCAAGCGTCAACTTGAAGCGATGGGGTGGGGGAAGGCCAGACTGTCGCACCGCGGTGACGCGACACCTATGAATCACCGCGTAGACCTGTCAGTAGTCGTCTGCCCGCGAGCGAGAATTACTGTTATGTTTTATAGCGATAGTCTTGTTGTAAAGAATCAATTGAGTGTCGAGTGAGTGTTGTTGTTGTTCATTATGAGTAAAAAATCGCATCTAACTAGACAAACTACCGACAGGCCGGTTATCGGGCAACCTATTGATGTGAGTGAGTTTAATGTTCTGCCAACCAAGATGAATGTTTTGAAGTATTTTTAGTGGGTACGCTTTGAAATGAAACATCAGCCTGCAAAGAGGGTAATTGCGTTGAGAGTTGCTTTAAAACATGAGGAAATATCGAAAAGAGTTTCAATACCTGTTTGTGGCACCAAAAACACAATATTTATGGTATTAAAACTGCATGAGCAGCTTGAGAAAATAAAAAAAATGTTCAGGACCTCAAAGGAAGTATCCTAACTCCTACAAAGATTCAGTAACAAGCTTTCAGTCAAAAACTGAAACTGCGTTGTCTGATATTTGTACTTGCAAATGCGACCTCAGCAACTGTATTTGCTCTGTTGGCAAAAAAGTCCTGAGATTTTGCTCGACCAACGTTGTCCTAGATTGATGTCAATTGCAGAATGTTACAAAAACGAGACTAAAAAGCTTAAAAAGCGATTAGAAAGGAAATCTAGGTCACAAGCTTTGATGCAGGTAGTTGTAAAAAAACTGAGGATGAAAACTTATAATCTGTTGATAACATTGATTCTGGTGATAGTACAGATGATTCAATGTGTCACACATTATGTCAAGACAGTGATTTTGAAATAAATGTACTTGATACGAGTCAAAAAAGTGTTTCAAGTGTAGAAGTAAAACAAGAACTGCCACAACGCTTGTCTTTGTTTTCACGAGCTTGTGACCGCAGGGGCATTTCTAGTAGAGCTGGAGCTCAGTTAGCTACTGCACTTTTTGCGAGACTTAAATGTCGTTAATGTGGAGAACCAAGAAGTAGTAACCGACAAATCAAAAGTAGCACGTGAAAGACTTAAGTCTCGTAAAGAAGTAAGCTCAACTCGAACCTCCGATCTGTTGGCCATTTACTTTGATCTAGGGATGCAACGGATATCCGGCCAATATCCGATATCCGGCATATCCGGCTGATTTTTCAATATCCGAAATATCATCGGATATCCGAATCACAATCACCGGATATCCGACTTCTCTATCGGATATCCGGCAGAATGCAACAAACCAAATATATATTAATAACAGTAATCGTTTGATCCCAAACAATGTGGAAAACTTTAGTTTATAATGCAAAAGATGAAATATTATTATAAGTTCCCTATCGATGAATAAAAGGTAATTCTCAAAAGTTTAAAGAATTGCCAGCTTTCCAACTATTTATATTTAAACTCTGTAACAAATTTAAAAGTTTACGTTTACATCTTTTAGAAAATTGTATCTACTTTCAAATTGTAAAACAAAATTTGAAGTCAAAATAGCAAACCAAGCTTTTGTGCAAAAAAGTATAAAGATAAAAAAACAACATTGAGAAATGCACAAATAATGCATGAAAAGAATAGAAAACAGCCGTTTCGAATCTACTATCGAGATTCTTCATCAGTATAAGACTCAGCATGCTAGAAAAAGCTAAGCTGAGCAAAGTGACAGGGAAGCACAGTTGCATATGCCTATTTCGGGAGCGAATGGTAATAGATTCGAAACAGCTATTTGCTACCTTATATGCATTTCTAAACATTGGTTTTCTATCTTCATAAAATTTGAAGTTGTTTATTAAACTGTGATTTTACTGATTTTCTTTCTTTCTTTTAATTTAAACAATGGGTTAATTGGTTTTTAAGTTACACAGCTAAACAAACCTATTTTTAATATCTTCTATCTTTCAAAGAAGAAATTATTGTAATCAATTTTTTTTGACGAATTTGCGTGTTTTAGGGATCAAATATCCCCAAAAACATGTTTATTCAAAACATCTGTCTGTCCCAGTGTCGCCATCATACTATCAAAAAGTGTATGAAGTTATGCATAGAATGATCCAAATATTTTGTGCATATTTTTGACTGTAACCAGCAGGTTCTTCTTCAATATGGAAACATTTCGCTGTAAGGCGGTGCTGTAATTGCAATTTTTGTGCCATTTTCATTGTTCTACCATCAAATACTGTATGAAGTTATGCATAGAATTGAACCAATTTTCTTTGGATACATTTCTGGGAATGACTGTCTGGTCTTCCTTCAATTTGAAAATAGTTTGCCCAAAGATGGTACTGTAATAATGATTTTTGTAAAATAATTTTGATTTTTCATAATCCTTACAGAGAATTGGCGGTTCGTGCAGCGATGCGAACTTCGTATCTTTCTAAAATTGGCTATTCGCAACAACTGATGTGTAGCAGAACAGAAAAGAATATTGATTTTAATAAATATCAAGATCGAGATTAACTCATTCTTAATCTAATTAACTGACTGCAGCAAAAATTCTAGATGAAAATAAAAGTTGGTATAGTACTGTACTAACAATATTGATGTGGTATTAATACAGTTGACTCTCTCTACAACGAAACTCTATCCAGCGAATTTTTCTATTTAACGAATTTTTTGTAGGAACGGTCAATTTTTTTCATGATTACATTAAAAATAATCTACATATAGCGAAATATATATCACCATTTAACGAATTTTTTCAAAAATGTTCTTTTATATGTTCTGAAAACGTTTCAAATTATTTGTAAAGTAAATTTTTTTCATTGATTTCTCGTTTATAAGTCATAGCTACATAGCATCCTCTACCTTATTCCTTATGTATAAAAAGAGGCATTCACCCCCCCCCCCCCAAAAAAAAAAAAAAAAAAAAAAAAAAAAAACATTCTTTTTGCATGGTTATACTTGACTTTGTTTTAGCCAAGTTGAGCTTGTGCTCTTGGAAAAGAGTGAAACATTTGCTTGTTATTGGACCGATTTGCAATAATCACAACGCATCCTAAAAGATAAAACTATTCCATTATCGTCTTGAAAATGGTGTTTATTTCTTGGTTTGGATAGTAAGTCAGCAATAAGGAAGGGGTGAGGGGGCAATTGCAGAAAAGGTTGTTTTTTTCAGGAGGTTTTCATCTATCTAAACTAACTCTCATTGAGTTTAGAGTTTATGTTTGTTGTTTGTGGCGACTTGGAATATTTTTTGTTGTGAGAGATCATTTGAATGAAGAATTGTTACTAAACATCATCTATGCTGGTGTTATCTTCAACTGCATCTGCATAAAAACTCCTTTGGGATAAGCATAATGCTTTCTTATAAAGTACAAAATTTTTTGCTGTTTTCTATTCAACGAATTTTTTGACTGAACGATGGATTTCGTTATACAGACTCGACTGTATTTGTAAATATTTTTTGAAACATTCAGATATATGGAATAGAAGAGAGTTTTGGGATTGGTGCATTCAACTAGTTATTTTCATGATTTCATTATAAATATTTAAAATTAAGTTTTTTTTTTCTTATAAATTTGAAAGTGATTTAACTTAAAGTAAAATTAAATGTAGCTTAAGGTAAAACAGTATTAAATAATTAAAACATGAAAAAAAATCATTAAGTAAACCCATGTTTGGAAATAACTCTTCAACCATTGGTATATTCGTAAGCTTTTTTATGTTTACATTATAAATGGAAGCTATGTATTTCTTTGTGAAATTACTTTACAATTATAAAATAAACATATTGATAAATGTGTAAAATTTGTTCTATAAACTATCTGCATTTCATTGTACAAATTATTAGCAATTATCAGCATTTCATTGTAATTATTAGCCATTATCAGCGTTTCATTGACAAATAAGCAGAATATTTAAATGTTTGAAGTACATTTTTTATTCAATATTATTAATATACACATACAGGGCTTGAACTTTGGCATGGGATGGCTGGATTCATACCTTAAAAAATCTTATGGCCAAAACATTCCTGTTTCAAAAAAAAAAAAAAAAAAAAAAAAAAAATCCGTTTTTGAATTTTTTTTTTTCTTTTGTTAAATGGCGATCAAATCTCAGGACTGACTGACCATTTTTGTGATATTTTCCGCTGTCTGGCAAATCTCACAGTTTTCTCTTACGGCAATTATACAAAATTCATGATTGGTTTTTTGCATTTGATTGAAAAACTTTGTAATTTTTCTCACAATTTTCTCGTTTGCTCGCCTCGCAAACTTTTGCAACTTTTTTTCTCGAGACAGATTGCCAAATTTCACAATT
This sequence comes from Maratus speculifer, assembly GCA_964019185.1. Lineage (NCBI taxonomy): Eukaryota > Metazoa > Arthropoda > Arachnida > Araneae > Salticidae > Maratus > Maratus speculifer. The sequence goes on from OZ025289.1 coordinate 30,384,012, forward strand.
TTTTTTCTCTCAACTGAATGTGACAAATTTAGCTATTTTATTCTGCGACTGATTGGAAAATTTCCCTTTTTGTTTTAGTGACATTCTGCTGAAATTAATATTTTCCTGTGTCCAGCTGAAAAATTTGTGTTTTTTCTCTGTTATCTGCTGATGATTTTCATGATATTTGCTTGTGACAGGCTAACAAATTTCACAATATTTTACTATAAATGACTGATGAATTTCGCTATATTTTCCCACTGCCCAAGTTCCCTCAAACTTCAAATTTTTTCAGACCGATTGACTATTTTTTAAAATTTATTTTTACCATGGTGGACAAAATCAGCGATATTTTTTCTATGTCTGATTTCCATATTTTGTAAATTTCTTTTTCTAATTTCTTTTGTCTCTTTTGCCGAAACAAGAAATTTCTAAAAGGGCAGTAATGGTCACTAGAGTCTGAGCTCTATTTAATTACCCTGGAATCAGCATTAAAGAAAATGAGATTAGATCTTGTGTTGCACATTGGGGGGGGGGGGGGGGGAGAGAAAAAAAACAAAAAAAAAAGTTTTTTTTTTTCAATCAATGGTTCAGCATTAGATTTTTTTTTTTCATTTTCGAAATCATCGCACATTTTGTAATCAATGGGCTTGATGATCATACTTCTTTTTTCATTTAAAAGATAATCTTTCATACAATGTTTCTATTTGGATTCGTTTTTTTTTCTCCATACCTGATAATTTGCATCTGCCCATTTTGTAACTTTTTATTTTCTCCTTTATTAAAAATGACATTTTGATTTCCTATTCAAATAAAAATTCTTCTAAATTTAAAGAATTTCGTAAAAAAATAACTAATAAATAAATAAATAAATAAAATGAGGACATCCATTGTCCAAAGCAAGATGTTTTAATGTTTCCCATTGAGTTAATGAAAATCAGTAAAAACATTATTTTTATGATGATCAAAACATGACTCATGTAATAAGAGTCACATACTACATATGTCATGGATTTCCTGGACCAATAATAAACAAAATAAAATGCAGACACCACAAGGTCCATTCTCAACCGATAACATCAACCGCTTTCCAAATGATTGAAAAAAAAATAGCAAACTTTAGGAAACACATTTAGAAACAATAAATAGTTTATGTGCATAGTTCACAGAAATTAGGACATGACCTTTTTAAATAAACCATTTCTCATGGAATAGAAGAAACCTACTGATTATGCCCCTTTTCAGAATTTCAAATTAAAATAAAATAAAAATAAAAAAGTGTAACTTACAAAAGATTCTAAACCACACAAAATCGAATAAAATCTAAATTAAAATATTCATTTAGCAACTCAATTATTAATTATTCATAACACTGAATGAAAATTGAAAAATAGATATGATATATATAAGGCTTGATTCTTTTCGTTTGTTTTAATTAAAATAGACATTTGGATAATTATCTTGAGTTGATTTAAATTATTTTAATGGAATTTTGTCATGCTGGTATAAATTAAATATCTAAATGGCATGTAAAAAATAATAGTTTTTTTTTTTTTTTTTAATTTCTTCCTTCTCATATAGTTTAACACCTCTGCATTTACAAATGTTATGAGGAAAACCTGAATTTCAAGCCCTGATAGTCAAAGATATATAGTTTCTGTAAATTATATTCCAATATGTTTAAAAGTTGTAATGGTGTGTGAAACATGTTTGAAATTTATTATTTGAGATGGCATTACTTAAAGAAATAAACAAACATTCACCATAACTAAAAACATATTCAGTACCGGATATCCGATCGGATATCCGGCCGGATATCCGAATCCGACAGGCAAATCGGATATCGGATATCCGGTATCCGATATCCGGCAAAATCAGTATCCGTTGCATCCCTACTTTGAACGTCATAAAAATGAAACCATAACAAAAGAAATTGTAGCTGGTAAAAGTGGAGATAAGGGTGTTGTAATTCCAATCGCCCCCTCCCCCATCTTTTGGTATGCTACGATCTGAAAGTGGATTAATATGGGTTAATGAGAATGGCTGTTTTCCTGTATGACAAAAGAAAAAATTTCGGATTTATTTAAAAAAGTAAGGAAAGAACACTTATTCCGTTTAATTTTCGAATAATTGGAAAACAAGGGGGTTGGGGGTGCAACACCACTAGCCCCCTCCCCTTTTTTTGGTGTCAATGTCGATTAATATGTGACTAATGAGAATGGCTCATTCGCTGTATGATAGAAAAAATTTCAACATTTTTCCAAAAAAAAAAAAAAAAAAAAAAAAAGAGAGAGAAATAATTGGAAATATTTCATACCACGTTCAAAAATTTCGGGGAGAGCTGTAGTCCCATCAATCCCCCTCTCCCCCCTTGGATATGCCCGTGAATAAATAAATAAAAAAAAATACTAAAATTTTTTTACATGATAAAGATAAAAGAAAATACTGCACAATAAAAAAGTAATTAAAAATGCATCTTTCAGACAAAATATACGATTTTATGAAAATACAATACGAATACAATAGAAGGTAGAATGAAATGAAACATTCGATTTGATGTCAAAACTACATCAGTTTTTGAAAAATAATTCAAAAACCTTGATGAACATGTGGGGGACTTTTCGCCCGTTCCCCGATTGCTCTGAGAGTGGCGTGCGAAGAAAAAAGTGCGCTTCGAATGAAGTTTCAATTTGGCGTCCCCCCCCCCCTCCCTCTATTTCTCTTTGTGACAGATATCACAAAATTGAAAAATGTAAAATCACAAATAAACTCTATTTTAATACATGTTTGACGTTTATTTTGAATTTTAAAAGGTTTAATTTTAACAACTAAACAATATAAAAGAACATTGCACTTATATTTTGGTAAAGGAGATCTGGAAAACACATGTGGAAAAATGTATCTAACAATACAGTATATTATTCCTTTTGGATTTCAAGAAAGAAAAAACATGTTACTTTTAAAATGTGTGTTTTTTTCTCAAAGAAAAAAAAAAAAAAAAAAAAAAAAGGAGGAGGAAACAAAGGAGGACGGTAGTATGAATTTGGCTCCCCTCAAGTTTCTCTACCGGGGTGATCGTCCCCTTTCGCACGGCCCTGTGCCCTGCTGTAAATCAGGTACTAATTGTGCCTACAGGGCCGTAGCTAAGGGGGCGCTATGGGCGGCTCAGTCCCCCTAAAAAGCCTCTCCTGGAAAAGATTCCAAGGTCACAAAATGAATTTCTGTTCCGGAAAATCCAAATGAAATTCTATTCAAAAATCTAATTTAGTTTTGAGGTCCTTTCACAGTTTTGCAGAATTACTAAATTGTATCTAAAATAAGTGTTTTAATACTCCCTCATTCTGTTTGCACATATGAAGCTAACATGATGTTTAATTTTGCACCAGTTATACACTCAAAACTTTCACCATACAATTTTTTTCTTAAATTAATTTATTTTTCATTTTGCATAAAATGAAGTTATTACAACAGTTTAATAAGAAACATAGTACCTTACAATGTGAATATGCACTAATTTATCTTTCTGCGTCAGAGAGAAAGAGAAAAAAATTATGAGCCCTCTCTAGATTTTCTTGACCCCCCCCCCCCCCTCTATTCTTCACTTCTAGCTACGGCCCTCTGTGCCTATGGAAGGGATGATTCTAAATTTAAAAAAAATAAATAAATAAATAAAACATTTTCTGAAATTTTCAGCAAATGTTCTGATTTGTTGCAGCAAAAGGGGGAAGGAATTCCTTACAGCGCTAAATACATTTTTCCGTGATCTCTTTAATTCGCGATTTTTTGGATGATCCTTTGAAGATATTTACGTTTATTTTGATCGGATGACAAAATTTGCGTTTTTTACGCGATCTCTTGACATAACTAGGGATTTGTCTGCGAACGATTGACAAAATTCTTTTTATTTTTTTTTTTCGGTAATCATTTTTCGAAAATTGCGATATTTTTTTATATCTTAATTTCTGAACTGGCGATCGATTTTTTAAAAATTACGGAAACGAATGCTTGCCTATAACTTTCGGAATAGAATCGCCTCTGGCCTGTGACAGAAAATTTTTACAATTATACCTGATGACCGTGTAACACGTTCTGTTTTAAACACGAAAATGTGTTTAAAATGATTTTATTATAAGCAAATAAACATAATATTTGTACATTTCCCAATTCTACAAAATGCTAAAAAAATTTATTTTAAATAAAAGAATTGAATAGAACTATAAATATTGTGCAAAATCCCTATAACTTCAAATACATTTAATTAATTTTTATATCGAAAAAGTAAAATGAAATCTTTATAGATCGATCTCATCTATCAACTGAAAAAAAAATCGTTTATAAATGTTGAAAAGCAAACAAGCTACCTTAATAAGTTTCTTCCATGGGATTAACATTAGTGAGCGACTTTTTTCGCATGAGTAAAGAATAGTCTCAGGCAAGAGGGCGGAATTTCCAGGCCTTGGCCCAGCCGGGCATAAAACTCAAAATTTCGGCCCGGCCCGCAACTATTTATCAGAAATTTAAAATTCTGAGATTTAGGTACATCAGGAGAGGCCTTGGATTATCCTCATTTAAATTTTCAGACTTGTACACGTGATAATTTTTCTAGCTATCTCGCACACACAATGAAACTTTATTAGTATAAGTATGTTTTTACGTTTACAAATTTTAAAATGACACAAATCCAAACGAACATCGAAAAACTGAATATAATAGAACATTTTCTACTTTTCTTTAAAGCAACTACTCTGTGGCTACTAAATTCTAATTTTTCCGCTCAACACATAAAACACTTAATAAAAGGGATTTGTTTTATAAACAGAACGTGTTCTTTATATTTCTGTTCCTAATGAATATTCCCAGTGACACTCAGTGTAGTCAGCGCCGAAACTAGCCTTTTAGTTAGGGTAAACCTGGATTTTGGCGTCCCTCACCCCCCCACATATATGCATTCTTTATATCAAACACACCAAACAAAATCTTAATTTGGCGCATAATCAGCTTCTGTTCTGGTGGCGCCCGGAGCACGTGCCCCTATGCCTCCCTTTAGTTTCGGCCCTGAGTGTAGTTTTATGGTCACCGCGAATTACTAGTAATAGTCTGTCTCAAAAGTTTAAGGCGTCTCGCAAATCTCGTTTAAAATAATTGAAGAAGAAAATATTTTATGCTAATTTACAATAAATACTCAACATTTAATCAAAATAAAATAAAATAAGCCATTTTGGGTAGTTAAAATAAAAAAATATTTATTTTTATTTATTTTTTCTTTTTTTCTTGAAGAAACGCTGTCTCAAAAGTTTAAGCACTTTATGTAATTTTTTTTAGAAACACGGGATTGGTATTGTGTAATGAGGTTGTATGACATCATATTGCACTTTTATACAAGTATAAAAGGTGGAGAAATTATTTCCTAATGTTTTAAACATGACAAAGGGTAAAGAATTCAAAAAATGTGAGATTTTGAAAGATTTTAAATTGAAATCCCAAAATAAAACTGTTTCTGAAATTGCAAAAGCTTTAACCCTTTCAAGGGCGGTGGCTAGAGGGTCTAGCCACCTAATTTTAATGCCAAAATTGACAAATGACACCAGTAATATTATAATAAAATGTTACTTTTCTAATGAAAGTTCAAAATACCGGAATTTTATTTTCTAAGAAATTCGTTTGAATATTCTGGTGTCAGTCTATTATTTCATCATTTTACGAACAGAATTCTTTTGCCCCTGAAAGGGTTAAATTGATCAAAGCTATGTATATATCAAGTACTTTCTAGAAATGATAATTTTAAGTGGAAACCAAAATGCAGACGACCACATATGACGACTGTTCAGATTGATAGGGAAATACGGAGATTGGTATTTAGGCAAAATATGTCCCCATACGGCAAATTAAAAATAATTTCAGAGTACAGATGTCCAAAGACACTGTAAATAGACGTATTAAAGCGTGTGATTACATCATGTAAAAGAAATTGGCTCGCAGACCGTCTCTTAAATTGCATCACAAACAGGTAAGAATGAACTGGGTTAAAAAACACATGACCTATGGGGACAAATGGCTTACTGTTTTATTCAGCGATGAGAAAAAGTGGAACTTAGATGGCCCTGATGGTTGGAAGGCGTATTGGCATAAGTTACGCAAGAACCGAAGGACATTTTTCAGCAGGCAGAAAGGTGGTAAATCCGTTATGGTTTAGGGGACATTTGGGACATTTGCCAGCCCTTTCTAGCTTTTCTAAAAGGAAGAGAAGAGTGAAAAAAGTTTTAAGAGACCCTAAACCACCATTTTCTTCCATTCGGTGACATTTTGGGGGGTTTTGAATGAACTTTTCTGCAAGAAATGCCTCAATCCACGTATCCCATTCTACAAAACTTGGATTTTTCAGAAAAATGATAAAGTACTTGACTAGCCAGCTTTAAGTCCAGACTTAAACCCGATTGAGAATGTCTGGAATACTTTAAACCGCCAAGTTTAGGCGATGGAAAGCAGTATGACTCTATTGAAGAACTCCAAGAGGCTATTGAGAAAGCATGGTATTCTTTGCCACCAGAAACCCCACAAAAACTAATAATTTCGACGAAAGCACGTTTATTTGAACTAATTCGAAAACATGGAAAAAATTTGTTACTAAAAGTTCTGTAAAAATTACAAATATGGTTGTTTTTGACATTGTGCATAAACTTTTGAGACAGTTTTTTTATAACTTTTTTTTAAAATTGTATTTTTTAAAATTATGTAATTTATTTTTTTCTATTTTTGATATCGTTTATTTAAATAATATTGCTAAATATGTAAATAAAAAAAGGTTATTAATTCTAACTTTTTATAATTCATTAAAAATCTATATTTTATGCTTGTGCTTAAACTTTTGAGACAAACTATATATGACTGATACCTTGAAATAGAAGACTATATAGCCTGATATCATATAATCATGAAGTTAGAAAATGACAGTAATGACAGCTTCGAGAATTTGTCATAAGATCCACCCCAACACATGCATATAAACAACTCTAAAATGATAAAGAGCTCATAGATTCATATAGAAGAAGAGAGCAGGGGAAATATTTTTCATTGAACACAGACTGTGACATTAAAAGTTTTGCTAAGGTACATATCGGAAATTACTGTTATCAACGTAAAGATGTTACTGCTGGATATTGGAATTATCCAGTATTTATTCCAGTTTGCACTGTTGAAAGAAAAAATAAACATGCTAAAAATAACTGCACTTGTAGCTGGGATTTTAAACTTTAATTAAAATAGAAAGACAAGATTGTATTGACAGCATCAGAGCATGGTGCTAGCGATCACACGAACATCAATAATAAACTTAATGTTGCCACTCAGGCAAGTTACAAAACTCAGACTGTTGAGTTGAGGGAAAAAGAAGTTTAGCACTGCTTTGGCATAAATGCAATTATATAAAAATTAAATTTTAACACTCCTCCTTGCCAAAGCATGGCTGAAAAAAAACATATAGACTTACCCCAAGAAATAGTACACAGGTTAACTACATCACAAATACAAAAACATTGTGTAAAACCAAAAAAAAAAGGAACTTGAATACTACAAACACATCAATTTTAAAAAACTCAATACTCAAAACCTAAATGTTTTCTTAAGTCAATCAAAGTTTTCTTTGAAATGTTTTTAGTTAAAAGATCAGCAACATTATTCACTGAGGCTACATGCTCTAAATAAATAACATTCTGTTCAATATAGTCCCTCAGAAAATGATGCCTAATATCAATATGTTTACTGCGCTCAGATGTTGTTTGATTTTTTGCAATAAACATAGCTGCCTGACTGTCGATTTTCACTGACACTGGTGTATGGATAAATTCCACACCAAGTTCTTGCATTAGACTTTTCAGCCATAACACTTCCTTTGTGGTATGGGCTAATGCCAAATACTCAGATTCAGCAGAAGATAATGCAGTACAACACTGCTTTTTACTCGACCAAGAAACTGCAGCACCACCAAAAATAATCACATATCCACTGAAGGACTTTCTATCCACATGATCTGCACCCCAATCTGCATCAGAAAAAATTTCCACAGCTCTTCCAGTCTTTCTGAAGGTAAGAGACAGGTTCTTGGTTTCTTTCAGGTATCGAAAGAGGTGTTTAATGCTCCTCCAATGCTGCTCAGAAGGTCTCTCATTAAACTGGCTCATGTAGGTGGAACTGAATGCAATGTCAGGACGTGTTCCACAGGCAACATACAGCAGACTTCCAATGGCTTGCCTATAAGGAATTTCACTGCTCTTCTCTTTTATGTTAGACCATTCTGCATCAGTTACCTTGTGATGTTTAATACTTGGGTCTAAAGGGGTTGATGCTCCTTTAACTGAACTTGCTCCAAATGTTTCCAGAATTTCTTCAATGTAGGCTGTTTGATCCAGTGTAAGTGAACCATCAGCTTGTTTCTGGATTCTCATAGATAAAATTTCACTTGCTTCACCAAGGTCTTTAGCTTGGAATTTCTGCATAACCTTGAGCTTGAAAACACTTATGGCTTCAGAAGTTCCAACAATCAGCATATCATCAACATAAAGACCAAGATATAATGTTTTCTTTGGATGATAGTAGATGCATGGATCACTCTTAGATCTACACAGTCCAAATTCTTTAAGGAAGGTATCAAAACATTCATTCCATTCTCTTCCAGCCTGTTTTAAGCCATACAAGGTCTTCTTCAGGTGACACACAAGATGTTCTTTGCCTTGTTGTTGCATACCTTCAGGCTGCAACATGTATATGTCTTCTTTTAGTGTCCCATTTAGATAAGCTGCGGTGATATCCATTTGGTGGATTTTCAGATCCAGCTCCATGGCAAGGGCTAAAAGAATACGTATGGATTTTATTTTTACAACAGGAGAGAAGGTATCAGAGAAATCTCTACCTGGGACCTGCGAGTAGCCTTTTGCAACCAAACGAGCCTTAAATTTAATTACTTCTTCTTCTGAATTTAGTTTTCTTTTGAACACCCATTTGCAACCAATAGGTTTGGTGTTTACTGGTTTTGGAACTAATTCCCATGTTTGGTTGCTGAGAAGATTGTCAAATTCTTCTGTCATAGCTTCTTTCCACATTTTTGCTTCATCTGATGACAGAGCTTCTGTGACTGATATTGGATCTTTATCTTGTTTTTTCATTTCCTTCACATTGTATAGAATATAATCATCTAAATATTGTGGTGGTCTTCTTGCTCTGATCATTCCGCTAGCTTGTCGATAACCAGGAGATATATTAGGCTCTTCAGTTGTAGTCTCACTTCCAGGGTCAATTTTGTCATCTTCTATTACCTTTTCATCTGTATTTTGAATTGCAGATTCCTCATTGCACTCATCCAAGCATAATGCATCTAAATCTTTTATGTGGCAACTTTCAACTGCTTCATTTGAGTTGTTCGTATCAAAAATTTGTTCTGAATTTGTACATGATTCTTGGACTTCTGGTTCCATTGTGCAATCTTCCAGGATTTCTTCATTTTCAATGTGAAGTCTAACGAAGTTTTCATTAGTGTCAGGAAGTTTGCTCTTGAAAGGAAAAATATTTTCTTCAAACACTACATCTCGACTAATAAAGAATTTCCTATTCTTTAGATCCCATAGTTTGTAACCTTTAATTCCATCAGGATACCCAACAAATACACATTCTTTGGCTTTAGGATCAAATTTGCTTCTCTTTTCATAGGAACGTACATGGCTCCAAACTCTACTTCCAAATACTTTTAAGTTCTTCAAATTTGGTTCCTTGTTTGACCATAATCTTTCTGGAGTGTTTCCCTTGATTGCTGTAGATGGTCGCTTATTGAGAACGTATGCCGCTGTGCATGCAGCTTCAGCCCAAAAATTGAGATTGGCTCCAGACTCTATCAAAAAACATCTAGTTATGTTCGCTAATGTTTGATTTAATCTTTCAGCCAGTCCATTTTGTTGTGGGGATTCTGGTACTGAGAGCTGTCTTTTTATTCCAAATTTGATGAGGTAATTATCAAACCTTTCACTCTTGTATTCGCCTCCATTGTCACTCTTTAGAGCTTTTATTTTCTTGCCATGAAATGTTTCTGCCATTCGCCTGTATTCATCAAATTTATCCAAGACTTCATCTTTCGTCTTCATTGGGTATAAACAAGTATAATGTGAGTATTCATCTGTAAATATCACAAAATAATTTGAGCCGCCCAATGATGATGGAGTGATTCTGCCAACTACATCAGAGTGAATTACATCTAATACATCTTGGGACCGTATATGATCAGTTTTTGGAAACTTCAATTTGTTCATCTTTCCTTGTATGCACACTGAGCAAAGATTTTCTTGTTTTGGGATAAGTTCTTCACCATGACAAATATCTTCATTCAGCCCTTTCAAGGCATTATAACTAGGGTGTCCCAAACGTCGGTGCCATAGTTCTTCACTGGCAGTTCTTGCAACATAAGCTGTGGGTTGTTGTTCTTCGACAACATAAAGTCTTCCTTTCCTCTTGGCTATGAAAACGGTTTCGTCATTTTTCTCTGTTACTTTGGCTTCACCATTTGCAAACTCTACTTTAAGGCCCCGTTCTTCAATTCTTCCGGCTGAAAGTAAGTTCCCTCCTAGCTTCGGGACGTACAGGACATTTTCAAGGGTGACAGTTCTGGATACTTCATTTTCGTCATGTAATAACAACTTTAAGTCACCTATTCCAGTAACTTCAATTTTCTCTGAATTTGCAACTTCAACAGTTGATTTGTAGTGCTTGAAATTTACATATTTTGCTTTATCGGACGTCATGTGTTCTGTGGCTCCACTGTCTAAAATCCACAATCTTGACTTGTTTTCATTTTTCAGATTTACTGATAATGCCCAGTTCTTGAGATCTATGACGGTCTTTGCGGCACTTTGACTCTTCTGCTTCGCTTCTTCACAGTGTCTGGATATGTGGCCCCATTCACCGCAGCTGAAACACTTAGTTTTTCTTTGATAGCTTTCAGCTTCTTCTTGCTTCTTAGATGCCCACTTCTTGTTTTTCTCATGTACAGGCTTCTTCTGCATTGAGTTAAAGCTTTTTGTGTGTAGTGCTCGTTCTTCATGTTTCTCTACGTCAGCATATTCATTTCTAGAAATTCTCTTTTCTTCAATTAAGAGCTTTGATTTAACAACTGCTGTTGTGAGGTTTTCTTCATCCTTTTCTAGATTGATGATAAGGGATTCATAAGATTTTGGCAATCCAATGAGCATAATTAGAGCTACTTCTCTGTCCGTAAATGCATATCCGCCACTGGACAGCTTACGATGGATGTCCATTAATCTGCCAAGATATGATTTTACAGTTTCTCCAGGCTTCATTGAGGTGTTAAAAAAATCTTTCATTAATTGTAATACATGCAGCAATCCGAATTTTGTGTGCATTTCCTTCAATGAATTCCATGCTTCTCTGGCTCTACTGCAATCACCGATATCATCAAGAAAAGTATCGTCGACAATTAAAAACATGAGAGTCAGCGCTTCGTCGTTTTTTTTTCTCTCGTTTTCTGTCATTTCTATTCCATATCCAGGTTCTACGGCATCCCAGCATTTCTTCTGAACAAGTGCAGCACTTGCTCGAATGGACCACGCGTGGTAATTTTCGCCGTTTAATTTCGGCACTTTATAATCTTCGTAAGCCATTATGCACACTTGAAAAAATGTATCAAAAAGTCCTTACCGCTACAATATTTCACGACTTCTTCAAAAAAAAAAAAATTAGCGATCAAATACCTTCAGTACATCTACTTCAGTCTTAACGAGCGTGCAAGGCTTAGCATGCTTTATGAGCTTTATTTAAAAAAAATGCTCATCAGAGTTTTTCGTGCTGATAACGTGTTGAAAGAAAAAATAAACATGCTAAAAATAACTGCACTTGTAGCTGGGATTTTAAACTTTAATTAAAATAGAAATACAAGATTGTATTGACAGCATCAGAGCATGGTGCTAGCGATCACACGAACATCAATAATAAACTTAATGTTGCCACTCAGGCAAGTTACAAAACTCAGACTGTTGAGTTGAGGGAAAAAGAAGTTTAGCACTGCTTTGGCATAAATGCAATTATATAAAAATTAAATTTTAACATGCACTCAAAATACAACACGTAGATGATTAAATAAAAAAAAAGAGAAAAATCGAAATAAAAATGGTCCTTAATCACAGAATAATGCAAAAAACCGGAGGGCCAAAAGATAGATCTTGCCCCTGTTCCTGAAAAACTAGAGGAGCATATGCCCCCCCCCTCGCCCCCGCCAGATTACGCACATGTCTGCTGGCCCGGCCCGTTAGAAAACTTGAACAATTTTGCCGGGCCGGATTGATATGCGACACTGGCCGGCTCCAGGCTTGTGCAGAAGAAAATTTTAACGGTAACTTGTTTACATTTCGGTATTTTAAAACTTTTTAATTTTTTATTTTCATTGGTTAGCTGAAATTAATCTGTAGAAACGAAAAAAATTACGATGTTTATTTATTAGAAAAACAATTTTTTTTTTACTTTTTTTATTTTGTTTACATATACGGACACTTTAATTTCGACAATAAAAGCACCTTCTTGGGAAAAAAAAAAAAAAAAAACTACAAACAAAATCGAAAAGTAGAAAAGAGCAAATGTAAAGATCAATCTCAGATATCCAACTCCCTCGCCCCCCTCCCCTCAAAAAAAGTGTTTCCAAAAAGTAAAAATGAGCAAATGCAGAGATCAATCTCAGCTATCCAACTGTATCCCCCCCCCCCTCCTCAAAAAATATGTTTTCAAATATTTGCAAACGAGATAGCTTAAAATACTCCTTCCATAGCATTAGCTAGTCTGAATTTCCAGATGACTGAAATAGCCCCTTGAATCTTTATGCCCCAATGGTGCTAAAGTATCATTAAAATAACTTGCTATAAGGTTAATTTAATACATATATTAATATAATGCAACACTGAATGAGTTGTAGATACTTTACTTTGTGTATTTCCAAATGCATTATTTATTGCACAAACCAAAAATATTTTTTAAAGCAAAGTCCCTTTCGACCTAATCGATTCATCATCACCTTCGATGTAAGCAAAGAAATTAGACCATACCCTTCGATATCTTTGGATGGAAGGTATGCTAAAGCAAGACGATTTCAGCAGGAACTTCAAACAAACATTCATTGGGTTCATGATTGTGCGGGAAAAGATTCAGTTAGGTAATATTTCAATATTTGTATTGTAAGAGCATTATATATTAGAGTATTTAATTCTATAAAACACTAAAAATATTTGGACTAAAAGAATTGAATGGAGTTATTAATATTGCACAGAATCCCTATGAATACAAATACGATTAATTCATTTCAATTGACAAAATCCCGTTAAAATTAAGTGATGATTGTTTCTTCTTCTTGTTTTGTGCACCATTGAGCAATGAGTTGTATTATTTTTAATAAATACATTCTCAGTAGTTAAATTTTATGGTGCAATTGTCCAGTATATATTTCATTGATGATTGTCTAAATCGTCTAATGCAGTTTCAAAAACTCACGGAAACTGTTTTAAAAGATGATATATTCACGAATTCATAATTTGCTACGTAAAGGATTAACACCGCAAACATGTTTGCGGCCCGCGAGAAAAAAATGGTTGACACTGAATATGCCTGAACTAAAACGTTTCAAAAACCGCGTCAGAATAAATTAATAAGCGTATACTTACATTCTAAATGTACTCAGTCTTCACTGTCTTGGATCAGCAAGGATTGATTTGATATCCTTTTCAAATATCCAAGTCAGCAAGCAGTGGCGTAGCCAGGATGGGTGACACCCGGAGCGGATGTAAATTGTGTCCCCCCTCCCAATCAGTCAAATATTTTCAGTCACACTTCTATGTTATTATAACAAATGACCATGTCATTCCCAGAGGTGTAGTCGTAAAAATAACAGAGAATATAAGCTCTAAGCAGAGGGTATATGCTCAAGGCAGAGAGTATACCTTACAGAGTATATACTACAGCTTTCTTGAAAAACAGAGGGTATAAAATGCTCCTTTAAAAATACAGAAGATATACACCGTATACTTCCGTATACCTTCCAATACAACCCTGGTCATTCCTTTTTCAACTTTCGTCTACCTGCATAAAAAATAACACAGGAGCGACTCATCACTCATCCCATAGTCCGCATAAGAAAATGCGGTGTCTATATGTAAAAGAAAAGTCTTTCTTTTAAAGTTTGATTTTCGCTACCCACTCATTGAATAGGTTGGTTTTTGTTCCTTGGTGTATATCTTATTTAGACACCCCATTCTATATAAAATTTCACATTCTCAAAGAAAAGTAATGATGACTCTGATGAGTCATGCGCTAGAGATTTCATATTATTTCAGAATTTTTTCCCACAATCTTATAATATTATGTGTACATATTTACAAATAAACATTGGGTGTCACCCCTTAGAGGGTGACACCCGGGGCGGACCGCCCCCTCCGCCCCCCTCTAGCTACGCCACTGTCAGCAAGTCACAAACACCAGTGAAGATCCAAACTATGAAACACACATCTAAAACTCCAGAAGAAATAGAAAGTGCAGATAACGAGAGAATATTGCTGTGTAACTTATGGTGTTGGAGGGAAATAGGAAATAGTCCCGTTTGTTTGTTGTTTAGGAGAAGTGGTCAGAGAATGCACCTTGCTCCCTGATTGGAGGAATCGAACCCCTCGGTATTTCGATCAGCTATTGATAAGTGTAGGCGGAAAAAAGCGCACGGAAAAAAGCGTCCCCGGAAAAAAGCGTCCCCGGAAAAAAGCGTCCCTGGAAAAAAGCGTCCCTTTTTACAAATCACATATTTAAATAAGTCTGATAATAGTACACATGGTTAATTTTCGAATATAAACACTAGAGTGAGACGGTTTTATGAAATTTGAGCATCCTTGCTCTCTCGGGACTGAGATGGGCGAAGGTGGGGGGGGGGGAGGGGCTTTAAAAGTTATCTCAAAACCTGTTATTGCCTCAATGAAAAAAAAATTGTAGGATACGAAAAATAAGATAATAAACACTAGGTACTTAAATGATTTTTTTTAAATTCAGTCTCCCTTGTTCTTCTGTGGTGGTGATTGGGGGGGGGGGGGGAGGGGGAGAGGGCGATTGTCTACAAACTCTGAATTTACTCAAACTCTTACATTATTTTTTATATTATTTATAATTTGATTATTTATAATTTAAATTATACATAATTAATTTATATATTATATGATTATTATTTTTATTATTATTATCAAATTACATATTAATATTTTATTACATTTTATATTATATATTTATACTTATATAATACATATTAATTATTAATATATTAATATAATATATTAATTGTAAATAATTAATAATATAATTAATAGATTAATAATAATAATAATAATAATAATAATAATAATAATAATAATAATTAATAATAAATAATTTATAATAAATAAAAAATACATAATTATAAATTAAATATAAAATTAAAAAAAAAAAATGTACAAATAAATGTTATTAAATATTATACTCATTAACAAAAATTTATTTAAAAATGATAATATTTTATTAACTCATAGTAATATCAACTCATATATATATATTTCATTCAGCCACCCTTGTTCTTCTGTGGAAGCGGGGGGGGGGGGGTGAATCTACAAACTCCAAATCTATCACTGCTTTAGACGATAACATTTTTTCGGAATATTTTTTAGAATTTAGGGAAAAAAGTGACTGGAAAAACAAGAGCGCAAAAAGTGATCAGAAAAAAGTGACAAGGAATTGATAAATATTGAACTTGTGGATAAATAAATGATAAAAACTAAAGTGGCAACAAATGTCTCATTTATATCATTCTCGTAGGACAGCGGTTCCCAACCTTTAATACTCGTACCTTGGGGATACGTAGCGAGATTGCTGGAGGTATATGACGATAGTATCAGTAATGGCGGGTGATAAAATATCATTTTTTAAATAAATTCTTGTTAATGTGTAGATTTTTTAATATTTAATTTTATATATTTATACACTTATTTTTATTATGTCCTATAAGTTAATAAAATATTATCATTTTTAAAATTAATTCTTGTTGATGAAACTAGATTTTTAATATTCAATTTTATTTATTAATACATTTATTTTTATTGATTTACTATGAGTTAATAAAATATTATCATTTTTAAATAAACTTTTGTTAATAAGTATAATTTTTAATATTTAATTACATTTATTTTTAATTTTATATTTAATTTATATTTATGTATTATTAATTTATTACTTATTTATTATAAATTTTTTATTCTGTATTATTATTATATTATATTAATATATTTATTATTATATATTATGTTATATATTATATAAATATAAATATATAAATGTAATATAAAATATAATAAAATATTAATATGTAATTTTATAATAAAAATAATCAAATTATAAATAATATTAAAAAAATAAATATAAGAGATATATTTCAAAGTTTGTAGATACCCTCTCCCCTCCCCCCGTCCCACTCCACAGGAGAACAAGGGAGACTGAATTAAAAAAAATCATTTAAGTACCTAAAGTTTATTATCTAGTTCTTCGTATCTTACAACTTTTTTTTCATTAAAGCAATGACAGGTTTTGAGATAACTTTTAAAGCCTCCCCGCCCATCTGAGTCCCGATAGAGCAAAGACTTAAATTTCATAAAATCGTCTCATTCTAGTGTTTATATTCTAAGATTAACCATGTGTACTATTATCAGGCTTATTTAAATATGTGATTTGTAAAAAGGGACGCTTTTTTCCGGTGCGCTTTTTTCCGGGGACGCTTTTTTCCGGGGACGCTTTTTTCCGTGATTCATTGATAAGATAAGGTTGGGGGTGGGGGGGTGGTTCAGAAAAGGAGAGAAGTATTTTTTAAACTAGATAAAATAATTTTTTACAGGTTCAACCATTCTTACTAAGGCAGTTTTTTTTTTCTCTTTTTAATAGGTCACTCCTTGAGAAACGGAGGAATTTTCTCGCAAAGTGACGTTTACATAAGTACCTACAGTTGGCAAAAAAATTATTTGTACTTGTACACTTCATTTTTTTAAATTACAATGAAATTAAATACAATATTTTGGCAAATAACACTGTAATACATTAATTTAATGCATTATCATAATATAGAAGCAAAAAAAAAAAAAAAGTAAAAAGAAATGATTTTTTACATTTTAATAAACAAATGTACAAAAATATAGTACACCACATTAATGTACTATAATTAATGAAAATTTAGTCAAATGATACAAATTAATACTTTGTGCGAAGTTTGTTAGATTTTATGACTACTGCTAGACGGTGTGACATAGATTCCACCAACTTTTTATAGTGGTTTGGTTTATGTTATTCAATGGCACAATAAGAGCTTATTTTAAACTGTTTTTACCTGATTCATGGGTTTTTTTTTTTTTTTTTTTTCGAATTTTTGCATTAAATAGCATCCACAAATTTTTTATTGGATTCAAGTCTAGATATTGTGGAGGGGGAGTGGTACACTTCGTCGACAATCACTTCGTCGACATATCATTTCGTCGACACCACTTCGTCGACAGGTACACTTAGTCGACATATAATTTCGTCGACAGGTACACTTCGTCGACATAACATTTCGTTGACAGGTACACTTACACTTAGTCGACATTTAATTTCGTCGACATAGCATTTCGTCTACACATTGTATGTAATTTACCTTTCGTCGATAACTTTGTTTGTGAACACATGGATATTTTGTAAACTATTATAAAACAAAAATATTAACGTCGCCCATACCTTAGGGCAAAAAAAAAAAAAAAAAAAAAAAAAAAAAAATGTTTCCAGGGTACATTACGAGGAGGTGTATGAGCAAGTACTCCATCAAATTTTTATTTTAAAAATGCATTCCCTCCCCCACAAAAAAAAAAAAAAAAATAAATACATAAATTACATTGTGGAAAAAAATATTAATTAAAACACATTAAAAATTTGGTTTGGAAAAACAATAATTTAAAATAATTTTCATCAATAACAGAATCATTCATAATTTAAATGTATTTGTACAAAGAATGTATGAGATATTCTCAAAAATAAAATATATTTGATAATTAATTGAAATAGGAAACAATAATTTATTATAATTACTGTTTTATAAACTTTGTATCCTGAGAAAAGATTTACAAATATCTTCATTAAAAATACTACATTAAATTTTAATATTTAACCCCTTGAAGGGCAGGGGTATAAAATATATACCACTTAATTTTAATTGAAAAATGTCACATTGACACCAGAATTTTGAAATGAAAATTTTCATTTCATCAAGTACGCAACGATAAGCATTTGTCTATTTTGAAATAAATTTGCTTTTAAGTTCTGGTGTCATTCGATAATTTCAGCATTTAATTAATAGAAGTGCTTTGCCCCTCAAAGGTTAAAGGAACTTTTACTTTTTTATCCAAGTATGTAGAGGCTGTTCTCAAATTCAAAGTGGATATTTATCAACACATTCATCATTTCATTCTTATTCGTAAACGCATAAAAATCGCCCATCTTAAATAATCGCCCATTTTAAATAACCAATCTAAAATAATTAAAATATTAATCCTATGGTACAGAAATTAAGTATTAGCTTGAATAATTAATTAATTTTATAAATATTTCATTAGTTATTGATATATCAATTGCTTAATTTTTTTAATCATCTATTTTGTTTCATTAGATGCTTTAATTAATAAGTGTTGATTCTAAATAAAATAATATTACCAATTAACTATTTTTGTAGGTTGTTCATTACTGAAATGCCTAAACCAGCGCCATCTAGTGATTAATACATTAATACTTATGTGCAATACACATCAGAAATATATGTCGACGAAATGATATGTCGACGAAGTGTACATGTCGACGATTTGTACATGTCGACGAAATGATATGTCGACGAAGTGTACATGTCGACGAAATGTACATATCGACAAAATGATATGTCGACGAAGTGGTGTCGACGAAATGATTGCCACCCTTATGGAGGAGTTACCAGTCGCCTTCGAGCATTGTAGAGTAGCCATGTCCTAGTGATCACAGTAGTTTGCTTTGGGTCGTTATCCTGCTGAAAGCGAAAAGTTTCCTCTAAGCGTAATTTCTTAGTTCTGTTTAATAAATTATGCCGCGACACATCAATGTATGTTAAAGCTGTCATTCTAATGTCAAGAAAGTCCCAATTTCCTGCTCGATTAGAAGCTATACACGCCTAAACAATAATATTTCTCCCACCATGCTTGATAGTTGGAAGTAAACGCTTTGGATCTAAAAAGTTTTATTTTTACGCCAAATTTTTCAAATGCTTAATGGTGAGAAAATTTCGGATTTTCTCTCATCAGAAAAAAATACTGCTTTCCAAAAATCCAATGATTTGATTCTGAATGCCAAGGGGAATTCTATGCATTTTCATCTACTTGTTTCACTGATGAATGAAATTTTCCTTGGGGTTCTTCCTTTTAAATCTGCATTGTGGAAGAAATTTCTTATTGCTTGAGGTCAAACACAGATATTTTGACAAAAAATCTGCAAATCTGCAATATATTTTAACATCATATGAAAATATGATGTTAAAATATGTTGCAAGGTCTCCAGTAAATTTTTGATCTGAACCCATAGGATTTTTTAAAGCTGTTTTAACAACACTCCTTTTTTCCCTCATTGTTAATTTGATGAGGAGTCCTGGTTTTCGTTGAATTTCGATGCATCCAGTCTCTTCATACTTTCTCACTATACATCCAATAATTGTAAATGGTAATTTAATAATTTTTCCAATTTCTCGTTGCAAGTTTCAATTTTTATGATGCTCTATAGTAGGATTTCTTATATCAAGAGGTACCTCTGTAGTTTTAGATGCCGTTCTCAATTACTTCAAGAGCATATTAGATTAAATGACAGCGAATATAATATGAAGTTAAAAATTATTAACAGCTGCTGTATAAATAATCCTTTGAACCATAAACTCTATAAAAAACAATGTATATATCAGGCTGAGGAAATGTACAAATACTTTTTTTTTGCTAGAAACTTTTAAACTTTTCCAATTAAAAATTTATCTTACATCTTTATCGAAATTTTCTGTTGTTTAATTTAAAACACAGGATAAACATACTGTATTAAAACTATTTTTGTCAAAATATCTGTTTTTATTTTGTTAAAAATTAAAAATTTTAGAGAGTACAAATAATTATTTTGCCAACTGTATACATGTTAGTTTAGAAGTTGTTAAGATAGAAACTCTGTTGGATAAAACTGACAAAAAGAAAATCAATAAATAAATAAAATAAATTCATGTTAGCATGGTAGTATTAAGGGTCCACTTCACTCAAATGAAAAGACCCGTTCGCTAATGCTAATCCTATGGAAGAAATTTATACAGATATCTCGGTCGCGTTTCCATATTTTTAAATGATTCTTTTTGCATTGGATAGCTGAGATTGATCTGAATGCAGGCCGTCTTTTATTTTTTTTTTTGATTTTGTTTACAGATATTTTTTATGAGAACGCTTTCATTTTCAGAACCGGTTAGGGAAGCGAAACAACCCCCATAAAAAGCATCTGTAAACAAAATCGGAAAAGTAAAAAACGGTCTGCATTCAGATCAATCTCAGCTATATCCAATGCAAAAAGAATCATTTAAAAATATATAAGTGCAACCGAGATATTTTTATAAATTTTTTCCATAGGATTAGCATTAGCGAACGGGTCTTTTCATTTGAGTGAAGCGGTCCCTTAATTTGTGGATATAATTAAAGTGAGGAGTACTGGTAAAACAGCAGTAATCAGGGCCGTCGCCAGGGGTGAGGCAAATGAGGCAGCCGCCTCAGGGCTACCGTAAAAGGGCGGCATTTGTCTCGCATATTTTTACAAATAAAATATATCCAAATATGAGCAAATACAGCAACAGATAGCCATTCACGAAAATTTTTAAAAAGTTTTGTTTAAAAAAAAAAAAATTACTCCCCCCACACCCCCGAAAAAAGCTGTTTTACCATGTTTTGGAGAGGAGTCAGGGAGGGCACATTTTTACTCCGGTAAAAAATTCATTTTTTTTTTTTTTTTTTTTTTACTTACCCATGATACGTAGTATAGGGTAAGTCTTGCAATCGTTTTGAAAATCGAAAATTTTTTTTTTGACGGATTTACGTTTTAGATAGTGGAGATTCCAAAAAACCTATTTTTAGAAAAAAAATTTTGCCGTCCGTCCGTCTATCTGTCTGTCTGTCTGTCAGTCTGTCTGTCTGTCTGTAAACGCTCTATCTCCCGAACAAATTGTGATAGAGACTTGAAATTTTGTATGTAATTAGTATGTAAAAATGGGACGAACCCTATTTAATATCAGCAACCTCGACTATCCGGAACTATTTTTTTCGGACTCTCGAAAAATTCGTTCTGATGAAAGGTCTATAAAAATTTTCGAATTTTTTTGTTCTAAGGAATGGACGTAAAAGGCAATAAAATAACACACATTTTGCATATAGAACGAAGTCGATCGGATTATTAGTTGCCGAGATATTTGTAATCTTGTTTTCCACATTCTTCGATTTTTCATGACCCTGTTTTTCATTCAAATTTCAATTCAGAAGTATATTTCAACTGGAAATGAGACGCTTAATCCGACGCAGTTAATTGTTAGTTAATAGAATTATTATTTTTGGAGTTATAAGGATGTTTATTTTACGCAGTTCGGTACTACTTGAGTAGTTTGGCGTTTTATATAATTTGTCGAAATTGGTACATCAGCAGTTCTTTAATACTAGCGAGCTACGCCCGCTAGCTGGGCCACTTTTTCCAAACGAACCTCGATATTAAGCAGTATATAATAAACAAAAAAATTCATTTAATAAGCAAGTCTTGGTGTTCGAATCCTCAGCACAAAAAAAGTAAATTAAAGAGCTATGGTTGTTATGCGTCCATTATCCCGTTAAAATATGTGATTTCGCACAGCGGGCGGTACGGGCCCATCGTGCGAAGCCGGCCCACCGGCGCTACGCGCCATGGTCGCCATTGTCCCGTTAAAAATATTTGGTTTTGCACGGTTGGCGCTGCGCGCCCATAATAAATTTTCTCGTATTTTTTGGATCATCAGAAGCAGACTTTTACGCAGATTCTGAATATGTAATCAGTTTTTTTCTACTTTAAAAACTGTCTGCATGATGGTGTAAGAAAAAACGCGCAAAAAAAGTTTGTTTATTAAAAACTGCAAAAGACTGCTATTAAAAAAAAATAAGTAATTTCATTAATATCACAAAGAACATAACTAACAAATAATTTTGGCAGCTCGTTTTCCGTTTGTACTATCAGCAATTAGTATTAATCGCGCAAATCTTAGGTTACACAATATTCGTGTATGCTACCAAAAAGAAAAAGTATGATAATGAGCTACAACGATTAATACTCACATACAGAATAAATATATGAATAGCCAGTTACATCTGAGATCCTCAAAATATTAATTAGCAACACTATTACCTCTTAGTGAACATATCTTGCTGTGCTTAAATAGTTGTACTTATTATATTAATTAAACAGTGTTTAATATTTTTTACCAATTACTTCTTTTTCTCTTATACATTCTTTGACAAATTGACGGGAGAAAAATAGGTTTTCGGCTGCTTCTTCTTTTAGCCAAAGGGGAAAAGTTCCTGTTCTTCACCGCAAGGTAGCGCAGTGTTCTGCCTCAGAGCTCCGTTTGAGACCTGTTTGGGAAATAAGACGTTTTCCGTTCCGATTCCCGACCGGTTTTTAATTCATAACTTTTTTAATTTTGGTCCCACGGTCTCGAAAATGCTCGAAATGACTTTCCTGGAATTTTTCGAATCGAAAGACACCTCTCGCGACTTCCAACTCGCCCGCGTTGCGAACTGTAATCGGCTTCAAGCAGACAGACAGACAGAGGCGCACGGATTTTATTAGTATAGATAGCATTACTATGTATATTAACAATATTTAAGTTTTGTTTATGAATTGCAATGCATTGTATAAATAGTTTCACATGTTTTATTTTCATATACATATCCATGATGGGTAAGTATTACGGTGGCCCCCAACGACTAGTTTCGTTCGAATCCATGGTTTATTTTTCATATCATGCATTTTATATGGCAATGCAATGACTTTTTTAATTATTCTGATACATCAAAATTTTATGCTGTTGTTATCATTTTATAAATTTTGACAGCAGCAATTATTTTTCTTTTTACGATATTAGAAAATCTTCAGTTTTTTATCAAAAAATTAAATGACTAGTATTAAAAAATGCTCTGACGAGCACCAAAAAAGGTTAATATGTTTTTAAGTATGAAAAAGGGCTTGACAAGTGCTTCTGTTAATTATTGAGCATGAGGAAGGACAAGGGATCCCTTCTTGGCTACAACTCACTTCAATGCCAACTTTTAAAAATCATATTTGCGCTTTTTCCATATAAAAGAAATTTGCGGTTCTTTAGTAGAACTTTCCACCATGCTTTAGATGTTAACCAGGGGTGTAGTCGTAAAAATAAGATAGGATATATGCTCTAAGCAGAGGGATACCCTAGAATGTGTATACTATAAGCTTTCTTGAGAAACTGTGTATATGGTGTTCTATTAAAAAGTCCAGAAGGTATACGGCGTATAACCTGCAATACATCTCTGATGTTAACTGCACTGTTCACTCTGCACTATGCTACAAATAAATTTTCTGTGCAATTATACACTTAGAGCATGCTTGATGGCAGTGCATGAATGTGATACCTGCAGAAACTAGGTTTTTGGCACTATGTCGTCTTCCCTTACATTTATGTCTAATTAAGCTGCATCTTTACTGGTTATGTCTTTAAACTATACATTTTTATAGTAACTGCGACTGATTTGTTTTCACGGAAAAAGCGTAAATATGATTTTTTAAAAGTTGGCATTGAAGTGAGTTGTAGCCAAGAAGGGATCCCTTGTCCTTCCTCATGCTCAATAATTAACAGAAGCACTTGTCAAGCCCTTTTTCATACTTAAAATTATATTAACCTTTTTTGGTGCTCGTCAGAGCATTTTTTAATACTAGTTATAATAATAGACCGGGAGGCGGCAGCACAGATAATCACCTCATCATATAAAAATGTAGGATTAGTTAAATCTCAACTCTCATACTAAAATGCAATCACTCTGCTAAATCATATGTCGGTAGAAAACACCTAAAATCCTTTTTTAACGGTTGACTAATAGATTTAGCACTGCGCTTTCCTGCACTCAAACGTACGTAAACATGGAGGACCGGGAGCAGGAAAACATAATGTTAACCCATTAGTTAAATTATCTAGACACACGGCAGTGTGTCAGCCAAGTTCAGAAAGTAAAAGGCGACACACCAGCCGTGGGTTATATTACCCGAACCATTTCGAACCACTTTTGACCCCTCAAAAACTTAAATTCTATTTGACCTACACACTTGCAATTTTTTGTGTCGTGTAAGACCATCTTCTAATATCCAAATCCTATTTTTTTTTTTTTTTTTTTAAATCTTTTACCGTTTACGAGAAATTGACGTCTGAAAACCACTGTTTTTACCACTGACTCACTGACTCACTCATAGAAATGTTTGACTACTTCCAGGTGACTTAGGAAGTTGAAATTTGGTGTGGGGGTAGGTTATTGGATTTATAAATAGGAAAAAATCAGAAATCGCCATTAATTAATCCTTAATGGTTGGTTAGAGGATAAATTATTGGATTACAATGGAAGTTTATGAGAATTTCACAAAATACCAGAAACAGTGCCAAGTTGGCGTCACTTTTGGCGAGTATCAGGGCTAATCTCTGAAACTACAGAACCGATTTCAAAAGTAATGGTACCAAAATGATGGTATTCGCCCCGGTTCAAACATGGGTTTTATCTTATGTCTGTGCCACTGACCAAAAGAGGGTTCAGAAGCGAAAAACATTCTAAAAATGTGATTTTTGTTTTACTGAAGGGCCTAGAAGCACAAAATTTGGCATGTTAATTATTTATAAGATACTAGCTGACCCGCCCGGCGTTGCCCGGGTCCGTATTAACTATATTAAACAAACTTGAAATTTGTATGATTTTATCATTAACTCGAAACATGCAGAAATGCATTGTCTGAAATACGTGGCCACTGACTGTGCGAAAAATCGGTTTAAAAAACAACTAATGTTAAGCTCTAAAAATACTAAAAATGAGCGATGAGAAACGCGGGAGGGAATATGTATCCAACGACTGCGTGATTTTCGTGTTAAAGAGTTGATATTTACCAAAAATCACTATTAAGACACGTAACTAATTATTTTTTTTCACATAAAAATCCCAAGTGAAATATTTTGAATTTCAAACTAATTATATCACTCTTAAATCCGACTATACCATGAATGAAATCGATACTCGCTGGTAGCTAAAGGTTGGTATATAGTGTTATAATTTCAGAGTCATTTAACAAAAGTAAGTGTTATTTTTAATCAAATCTTGCGTAATGTTCACTCTGTGGATAAATTCCTAACCGTAAACTTTTGTACCGTAACCATAACCTGCATGTAACCTAACTTCGACTTAACAGTACCTTACCGTAAATTAAATATAGCATAAATGTAACCTAGCCTTCACTTTATTGTAACATATCCTTATTCTAACCATAACATAAATGCAATTTAACTTTAACCTAACTTTAATTTAACCGTGACCTAACTGTAACCTAACGGGAAATTAAATATAATCAAAGACTTACCGTAAGGTAATTGCAACCTAAATTTTGCCAAACCACATGTTGGTTTCATGTCCATGGAAATTATTTTGTCTTGTTCGGATCTGGTTATGATTAATTAGAACATTTTCGTCGGATTCAGATTTCGTTCGGTTCAGATTTTAGGTATTTTTTGATATTGAGTTTTAATGTTCGGGTCGTATTCATGTCCATGGAAATTATTTTGCCTTGCTCGGATACACTTATTGTTCTTTGGAATATTTTTGTCGGGAACAGATTTGGTTCAGTCCAGATTTCGGCTTTTTCTTCAAATGGAATTTTTGGGTTCGGGGTTTCTTGCGTGTTCACGGAAATTATGCTGCCTTGTTTGAATAAGAACATGCTTCACTGGAATATTTTTTTTTTCAAGTTCAGATTTGGTTCAGTTCAGATTTCGTGATTTTTTCAATGAAATTTTTTAGGTTCAGATTCGGTTTTGTCTTATTCAGATCCGATTACGATTCTTTGGAATATTTTTTATCAGATTCCGATTTGGTTCGATTCAAATTTCAGGTATTTTTTCAAATATAATTTTTAGGTTCGGATCTCGTTCATGAAAATGGAAATTATTTTGTCATATTCGAATCCAGTTATGATTCCTTCGAATATTTTGGTCGAATTTAGATGTGATTTGGGTCAAATTTCAAATTTTTTCAAATCGAATTTTTTAGGTTCGAGTCGGGTTTATGTCCATAGAAATTATTTCGTCTTGCTTGGATTGGGTTATAGTTCTTTAGAATATTTTTGTCGGGTCCAGATTTGGTTCAATTCAGATTTCGGGATTTTCTTCAAATATAACTGATGGGTTCGGGTCTTCTTGCATGTTCACGGAAATTATTCTGTCTTGTTCGAATAAGGACATGCTTCACTGGAATATTTTTGCCAAGTTCAGATTTCATTCAGTTCGCGATTTTTTCAAAGAAATTTTTTGGGTTCGGATTGTGTTCATGTCCATGGAAATATTTTGTCTTCTTTGGATCCGGTTGCGTTTCTTTGAAATAGTTTTGTCAGATTCAGATTTGGTTCGATTCAAATTTCAGGCATTTTTTCGAATGGAAGTTTTAGGTTCGTATCGGGTTCATGTCCACGGAAATTATTTTGTCTTACTCGAATCCGGTTATGGTCCTTTCGAATACTTTGGTCAGATTTAGATGTGGTTTGGGTCAAAGTTCAGGATTTTTCAAACGGAGTTTTTTAGGTTTGATTCGGGTTTATGACCACGGAAAGTATTTTGTCTTGCTGGAATCGGGTTATAGTTCTCTGGAATATTTTTATCGGTTTCAGATTTCGTTCGAGTCATATTTCGAGTTTTTTTTTAAAGAAAATATTTAGGTTCGGGTCAGGTTTCATGCCCACGAAAATTATTTTTCCTTGTTTGGATCGGGTTATGCTTCACTTGAACATGTTTGCGGGATTCATGTTTGGTTCGGGTCAGTTATCAAATCCGTAGTTTTTTCCAAACAGGATTTTTAGGTTAGGGTCGGGTTTATACTCACGGAAATTTTGTGTATCACGGGTCGGAGGGTGGTCTGTTTTTTTTTTTTTTTTTTTTTTTTTTCTGGTTGGGATTGGGTTATGTTTAAATTAGTCTAAACATTGAGGTTATAATCAGTTTTGCTATTATTCTTTTTATGGCTATTTCTGATTGACAATTTACTTTGCTATTTGATAATTTATTATGGTGAATGAATCTTTTGCGGATACAAACAATTGTACGCCAAACAGCTATTTTATTTTTGATTTAAAAACAAATTAAAGCCATATTATAATTTTAAATTGAATAGAACACATTTAAATTTTATCAATGATTAAAAAAATAAACTCATAGAAAAGTGTTGTGTATTTTTTTTACTGCAACACAGCTAATGACTCATACATTCTAATGTTCGAAATGCCAAAAATATGCGTACAACCATACAGTAAAAAGAAATTAATAGAATAACCGTATAATGTCTTGGGGTGACGGAAAAAATGTAACTCTAATATCCGCTACATTAAGTCCAAATAAGTACCAACAAAACCATGTGCTTTGAAACTCCGATCAATTCAAACTGGTTTAAACCAGTATTTCTTTGTTTTTGTTTTATATCTTTTAAACTGTTATTGAATATATGACTAAAATTTCGTTTAAAAAATAACGTTTTGTGCCATTATTGCCTGTAATACACGATCAGAATGCATGAAAGATACAAATAGATCAATCATAGGCAAGAATTATTTGATTATTTTTATCATATGCCTTTGAAATATCAATATAGAAGCATCATTTAAGATTTTGCTTGAAAAATCAACATTCTTTCGTTAATGTCTTAAAATCGTCTGCACTCTGAAATCTAGATTTTAGATTAATATTATCATTTAAGTGTTCATGCATGATTTTAAAAGAATCTTTTCATCACTATATTTTTTTATATTGACATAGAATTATTAATATGCTGTTAAATCATAAACATTTTTCATCTACGTTATAAAGTATTAAAAATTTCTGAAAAAAAAGAGAAAACTTTTAGTAATACAATTTTTTACTTCAAATCATATGTTTTCAATATTTTATTTAATTTTATTTTGACATTTAATTATTTTTAATTTTCCAATTTCAATTATTTTAAAGGCAAACATTTATTTTAATAAATAATATAATAGAAAAAACCATTAAAAAAATTACTATTTCTTCGTAAAATATGCTTCAGCTGTAATTCATTTCTTCCAATCCGTCTTATTAATACAAAATTCCTTCCTTTTACTTTTGTTTGAGACATTAAAATTTCAGCGATAAATGGTTTCATATTGCAAACCTTTTTTTTTTTTTTCGGTTTACTTCGCCACCACCCATCTTTTTCCTCCATGGCGTACAGCAGCTGTGATGAAAAAAAAAATCCTCATTTAAACCGACAGTTTGCCAGTCTATGAATTTTAAAGGTCAGTCCAAGCTTTTTTAATTATTTCTGCGAAACTTTTATGCAACCAACCAACCATAAGAGAATGAAAGTGAAAAAAGCGAAAAAAAAGCGATTTTTTATGAGAGTGAGGTTTGGAATTTAAATTAATTACTCAGTTAATAAATAGAATTTTGAAATTCTGAGTATCAGGTGCATCAGGAGAGATATTGGGCTACTCTCAGAAAAATTTTGAGCTCCGTACGTACCGTAGTTTTCGCTAACTATCGCAGACACACACACACACACACACAGAGCGATTTGTTATTTTATTAATAATGACATTTGCTAAAAAATATCAAATTTAAATGGGTGAAAATCCGCGAAGAGCATTCTAAAAAAGTTCGAAATACCAATTTTAAAACAATCTCAAAAAACAACAAACCGATCTTAAAAGTAATGATATCAAAATGATGATGACAGTCTTTGCTGCAACATAGGATATATCTTATGTCGATTACACGAACCCAAATGAGGTAAAAGAGCAAAAAACATTCTAAAAATGCGATGTCTGTATATTAAGGGACTGGACTGGAAACATAAAGTTTAGCATTTTAGAGTTTATGGGAATTTCGCGAAATATCAGAAATAGTGCCAAGTTGGTGATACCTTTGTCGAGTATCGGGGCTAATCTCTGAAACCACCGGACCGATTTGTAAATTAATGATACCAAAATGATGGTATTCGCCCCGGTTCAAACATAGGCTATATTTTATGCGTATACCATTAACCAAAAGAGGATGAAGAAGCAAAAAACATTCTAAAAATGCAACTTTTGTGTTACTGAAGGACCTAGAACTATAAGATTTGGCATGTTAATTATTTATAAGATATAAATGATCTCTAAGGGCATTTGATAAAAAATATGGAATTCAAAAGGGGTGAAAATGTGCGAAAAGGGTTCTAAAAATGTTCTAAATTGGGATTTTTAAGCAATTTCAGCAAAGAACAAATCGATCTTAAAAGTAATGATATCAAAATGATGGTGATAGTCCTTGCTCCAATATAGGATATATCTTCGGATATATCGTATATAGGATATATACTGTCGATTCCACTAATCCAAACACTGTAAAAAAAAATCTGTGAAGGTACTAAACATTTTCTAGGAAACTGGGATTCCAAGAACCTTTCATGTAACGATAACAGGAAAAATTCATGTAATCGATTCTGAAACTTGAATTTTTGCTGTTACCGTTACAGGAAAATTTCTTGGAATCCCAGTTTCCTAGAAAAGGTTTAGTACCTTCGCAGATTTTTTTTTACAGTGAAGGAGGTAAAAGAGCAAAAAGCGTTCTAAAAATGCGATGTCTGTATGTTAAGGGCCTAAAAACATAAAATTTGGCATGTTAATTAATTATAAGATATAAATGATCACTAAGAACATTTGTTAACAAATACAAAATTTAAAAGGGTTAAAAATGCGCGAAAAGCGTTCTAAAAACTTTCTAAATAGCAATATATAAGCAATCTTGGGTAGTTAGCGAACAGATTTAAAGAAAAAAAAGATGCCAAAATGATGGTGACAGTCCTTGCTCTAACAAAAACAACTGGATAAATTACCAGATTACAATGGGAATCTATGGGAAGTTGGCAAAACACCAGAAATAGCGCCATATTAGCATGACTTTTGGTGCGTAATTTTTGTCTTCAATATAGCGATATTTCGCCAAGTTGGCTACAAACGTTTTTGGTCGACGAAATAATCAAGTATTACCCAATCACGTAAAAGAAGCATCCTTATTAGTGGAATTTAAAGGAACATAAGCAGTCCTAATGTTAAATTTTTAAATATGACAGAAATAAAACAGTGAATAAATGCAGGAAAAAGCTGAAAGATTAATTAATATTAAGTAAAACTAATTTAACTAATTTAACCTATTTATTTCAAAAGGGAAACAAATACCTACTTATTTGACAAAAATAATGATATCCAGTCAAAAACATGAATGTGAAAGAATGCCAAGTTCGTTAAAGGTTTCGCTAATAAAAGAAGCGAGATCTAACTGCAAACCAAGTTCTTTCGGAGCTCCTTAAATCATAACTCCTGTCATACATAATATTCTCCAATTGCTTAAAATGATTTGTTATGTTACTTGTTAATCAATAGAGCGACTTGGCAAGTTTTCAGCCACTAACTTTAATGTTTGAGTCGGAATACAATTTAATCAAGAATCTGATTCGAAAAGATCTAGTCAATCGAGTGTTCGAATAAGTATATTGAAGTTAAGGTATTGATAAGTTAAGGAAGTGATCAACTTTAAGTTCTGATCAATTAAATAGAGAATTTTGAATAAGAGAAAACTTGCTAAGTCGCTCTATTGAATAACAAGTAACATAACAAATCATTTTAAGCAATTGAAGAATATTATGCATGACAAGAGCTATGATTTAAGGAGCTCCGAAAGAACTTGGTTTGCAGTTAGATCTCACTTCTTTTATTAGCGAAACCTTTAACGAACTTGGCATTCTTTCACATTCATGTTTTTGACTGGATTAGTTTATTTTAGGTTTATATTTAAAGAGATGTTGGAAAAGTCTGGCCAAGGGCGCCATGTTTCCAAAAACACGATGTTAGTTTTTAAAAGTTATTTTTAAAGAGGCGTTGAAAAAGATCTAAACAAGGGCGCCACAATTCCAAAAACACGATATTAGTCTTTTAAAAGTTATTTTTAAAGAGAAGCTGAAAAAGATATAAACAAGGGCGTCATGATTACAAAAACGTAATATTATTTTTTTTTTTTTTTTTTTTTTCCTTTCAGAGGTGTTGATAAAGTCAGACCAAGGGCGCCATGTTTTCCAAAACACAATATTAGTTTTTTTAAAGTTATTTTTACAAGGGGCATAGAAAAAAGCTGATCAAGGGAGCCCTAATTTAAAAAACCGATATTAATTTTTTAAAAGTTATTTTTGTAGAGTCGCCGGGAAAAAAATCTGGCCAGGGGCTCTACAATACCAAACACACGATATTAGTTTTCTAAAAGTTATTTTTAAAGAGACGCTGAAAAAGATCTAAACAGGAGTGCCATGATTCAAAAAACATTGAAAAAGGACGCCATGTTTAACAAAACACGATATTAGATTTTTAAAAATTATTTCTGTAAAAGGCGCTGAATAAAGCTGAACAAGGGCGCCATAATTACAAAACCCGATATTAGTTTTTTAAAAGACATTTTTATAGAGGCGCCGAAAAAAAGTCTGACCAGGGGCGCCACGATTCCAAAAACACGTTGTTAGTTTTTTAAAAGTTATTTTTAAAGAGACGCTGAAAAAAATCTAAACAAGGGCGCCACAATTACAAAAACACGATATTAGTCTTTTAAAAATTATTTTTAAAGAGAAGCTGAAAAAGATATAAACAAGGGCGCCACAATTCCAAAAACACGATATTAGTCTTTTAAAAGTTATTTTTAAAGAGTCGCTGAAAAAAATCTAAACAAGGGCGCCACAATTCCAAAAACACGATATTAGTCTTTTAAAAATTATTTTTAAAGAGTCACTGAAAAATATCTAAACAAGGGCGCCACAATTACAAAAACACGATATTAGTCTTTTAAAAATTATTTTTAAAGAGACACTGAAAAATATCTAAACAAGGGCGCCATGATTACAAAAACGTGATATTAGTTTTTTTAAGGTTTTTTTTACAGAGGTGTTGATAAAGTGTGACCAAGGGCGCCATGTTTCTCAAAACACGATATTAGTTTTTTCAAATTTATTTTTACAAGAGGATCTGAAGAAAGCTGAGCAAGGGCGCCATAATTACAAAAACCGATATTAGTTTTTTAAAAGTTATTTTTGTAGAGGCGCCGAAAAAAATCTGACCAGGAGCGCCACGATTCCAGAAACACAATGTTAGTTTTTTTAAAGTTATATTTAAAAAGGCGCTGAAAAAGATCTAAACAAGGGCGCCATGATTACAAAAACATGATATTAGTTTTTTTTAGGTTTTTTTTTTATAGGGGTGTTCGAAAAGTCTGACCAAAGGCGTCATGTTTCCCCATACACGATATTACTTTTTTCAAAGTTATTTTTACAAGAGGCGCTGAAAAAGCTGACCAAGGGCGCCATAGTTATAAAAATCGATATTAGTTTTTTTAAAGTTATTTTTATAGAGGCGCCAAGATTCCAAAAACATGATATTAGTTTTTTGAAAATTATTTTTAAAGGGCGCTGAAAAAAGGTCTAAGCAAGGGCGCCATAATTACAAAACATGATGTTTTTAAGTTTTTTTTTTTACAGAGGTGTTGAAAAAATATGACTAAGGACGCCATGTTTCCCAAAGCACAATATTAGTTTTTTAAAGGTATTTTTACAAGAGGTGTTGAAAAAAACTGAAGTAAGGAGCCATGATTACAAAAACACAATATTATTTTTTTAAGTTATTCTTACAGAGGCGCTGAAAGAAAATCTGATAAGGGCCCCATGATTGAAAAAAAGACGATATTAATTTTCTTAAAGTTGTTTTTACATAAACACTGAAAAAAATCTGACCAAGACCGCTATTATTATAAAAACTCAATATTAGTTTTTTGAAAGTTATTTTTACCAGAAGCACTGAAAAAAACTGACTATGGGCGCCACAATTCCAAAAACACGATATTATTTTTTAAAATTTATTTTTAAAATGGCACTAAAAAAATCTGAACAAGGGCGCCATGATTACAAAAACACGATATTAGTTAATTTTTATAAAGGCACTGAAAAAATCTGAACAAGGGCGCCTCTCGCAATGTGACCCATTAAAATGAAAATCTCTTCTTTTAAATTGGCATTCCACCTCTTTTTCCCGTCGTTTCTATTTTCCACAAAAAGCAAATTAAATATAAAACTACAGCGCAGCCAGTTAAGGCGCTAAATGTTTGGTAGAAAATATGCTAAATACGTCATTACTTTTAATTTGCAAAATGAAAATATTTGAAATTTTATGCCTTTCAGAATGCACAACTTAAAATGCTTAGATTAAAAGAAAAAAAAAAGTGACGAGGGGCGCACCGGGCATTTGCCTCGTTTCCCGATGGGCCAGTACGACCTTGACCCTATACCAGATATCCTGATACCCTATACCAGATATCCAGAACATCTCGATTGTCAAAGGCTACGAGAACTGTCAAGCTAACTATTGCACGTGGCGCATTGTTTTTACTCGGGGGAGGGGGGCGCTTTATTCATGCTGCACAAATTCTTTTAAATTACTTTTTGTACGATACTATGCTTTAGTCTATATTTCAAATGGAAGTTAATATAACAAGGTAGAACCCGTCGAGTTTCGACGGGAAAAAATGTTTAAGAAGGAACTGTTTCATTGCTAAATAATAAACCAACAAAATTAGTTACGATAAAAAATGCACATTACTTTGATAAGTCTAATTCTTGAATAAATGATATTAAACCTAAAGTTAATAAAATATCTTTTCTATAAAACTCAGTTATAGAAATTGTTAAAATTAAACTTTAATCATACATGTATGCTGTAAAAATTATTAAAAGATATGTTATTATCAATTAAAGCTCTTACGTTAGTATTCCAAAATGAAAAAAGCAAAATTTATTCCACTTTGACTCAATCACACCGAATTTTTTCTCCGTGAAATCTAAACCCGACATCATTTTCACCAGATCAAATTTTATATATGTACCTTTCATACACTATATGGCCAAAGGTGACCGGCCACTTACGAGTTTAGACGTTTTGTATAATAGCTAGAAAAATACACGAGGAACTATTCTGGAAATGCAGGTCTGTAAACAGAAATAGTGTAGTTTCATACATTTCTGAGAAGATTTTTTTCTCGAAATTATACAGGGGACCATCAACAAATTGATAAAAAGATCTTTTGCATAACCCTGTCAAAACTAATGTAGCAAAAGCGTCCAAACTACAGATTATGATTACGCTTCTGTTGTCACTATTAGATATACGATATTAAAAACTTCAAAAAAAATTTATATTTCAAAAACAAATTAAGATACAGCTTTGAAACAATTTGCATTTAAAAGTACATTTTTTTTAAATTATACGGTGGTGTAACCATTAAAAATGTGCAATGTTTAGACGTTTAAAAATTCGCAGTAACGAAAATTGCAAAAAAAGAAATCGCATTTCAAATTTTAAAGTGCTGCCATTCGCAAAATAACGTATGCGTTATGCACAGATTCGTTTGGCCTTTATAATCTAGATAGATAGATAATACTGAAACTGTCAAAGATGGAAAATTTTTATAATCACTTCGAAAACAATACCTTAAAACTCTAGATGTCGAGGTTAAAACTTGTATATAACGAAACAGTTTGGTAGTTTTAAAAGTTTTGTTTAAAAAGTTAATTATCTGTACGATAGGAATAATTTTTAATTATGCTTCCTAAATTGGAATTTTGTTTCAGTCATTAAAAATTCCATTTTCACATGTTTCACTCAATAAGATTGTTGTGTTTATGCAGTAGCCAGCTAAGAAAGAATCGAATAGGGCTAAATACACATTCCATTTTAAACAGGTTTTTTGTATTAGTGCATGTAACTGCATTGTATTTCTACCCTAGAGAATACATGATTCCATGGTAGGCCGATTTATAGCATTTTTATGTTCCAATTTAGAAGTCGCTGTCCTCCTGTTTCTGTCTCCGTGTCCCAGTTTTTATGATCGTGAACTTGGCAACACTTGCAGCCATACACTTATTTTATATGTAAATGTAATAAGCAATTTTGGGCATACATAGCTTTAAAAAAAGAAATAAAAAACATGTATGGTTTTAGTATGCGCCCATGGACTTGCCCCACTTTCAAAAGTAATGAAGATGTCACTTTTTTAGTTGATGGACTAAAATTTTAACAGAAAAGGGATATTTTATTTTATTTACCTTTTTATTTTATTTCAACATTACATTCTTCTTTAGAAAAGTTTCAATAAAAGAAAAAATAAATTTATTTTCGTGAGAAAAGTGATAAAAACAAGAAAAAATATTTAATGGAGTTTATGACTCTATTTTTTAAGTTAGATAGCGAAGATGTTAAAAACATTGATAATGAATATTTGGTACACAGGATAAAAAGTTCATCATATCCGAATTTTTTTCTTTAGTAATAGGCTTAGTATTTTTATATGTAGTTGATAATGCTGTTTATCCAAAATTTCTGGTTCTATCCCGCTTATTGTGATAAATCGAGAGTTTTAAATTGAGAATCTTTTTCCAATTTTTCCCTCTATTTTATATACAAGAATTTACCTGATTCATTTTTCAAAAAATGTAATCCAAATATTCATCTTGAGAAATTTAATAAACAAAGTTGGAAATTATTCGTCAAATGTGTTATAAGTGACTCTATGGATTAACTGTGTAATCCTTACTAACGGTAGCTATCACGTGTAACCGCACCTGAGTTTAGTTTCAGTTCTAAAGTTCCAAAAGTTTGTACGCGTTTTATTTATGTCTTGTGTAGTTTATTAAATGTTCGTGGAATGTACAAAGCTGCCTTATATTTATTTAAGCCTTCGATATACACGTAGTAACAACACATGGCGGCAGCGGTAAAACGTTTGAACGTATTGTGAAATTTTTTTTCGTTTGAAAGAAAAATCATAATTGAAAGTTGTTTTATCATATGATATAGTGTTATGGCAGGCATTCAGTTACAGCCACCGGAACATTTTACATTTTGTACACCAGCAAACTGGTCAAAATGGAAAATCCGCTTCGAACGCTATCGGATTGCATCTGGATTAAATGCGAAATCAGGAAAAGAACAGGTAAATTCTCTTATTTACATTATGGGAGCAACACTTCGTCAGAAACAAGAAGATGGCAGTACTTCTGTAATAGCTTATGCTTCAAGAACACTCACTCCAACGGAAGGTCGCTACGCCCAAATTGAAAAGGAAGCGCTAGCCATTGTATGGGCGTGCGAAAAGTTTCGAGATTATTTAACAGGAGCAGGCTTCAGAATTGAGGCAGATCACAAGCCTTTAGTTCCAATTTTTTCTCGTAAGTACTTAGATGACCTCTTTCCTAGGCTGCAAAGAATGAAACTCAGGATGATGAGATATTCTTATGATATTGTGCATATTCCAGGAAAGGAATTATATGCAGCAGATGCACTGTATAGAAGTCCTCAAATGCAAGCAACAAAAAGGGATGAATTGGAGGAAGAAATAGATGCCTATATTCAGATGATTACAGATAATCTCCCAGCATCTCGAAATAGGTTAAGAGAACTCCAAGCAGCACAAAATGCCGATCCAACATGTCAAAAACTGTCTTCATATACAATGATGGGATGGCCTTCAAAAAAGGATATAGATCCTCAGTGTTTACCTTACTGGCAGCATCGATTCGAAATATCAATTCAAGAAGGATTGCTGATGAGAGGATGTTGAATTATTATTCCCAAATCACACCAAGCCGAAGTCTGAATCAAATTCATGAAGGACACCTTGGTATCACAAAATGTCGAGCTCGAGCCAGATGTTCAGTGTTTTGGCCAAAAATTAATAAACAAATAGAAGATAAAGTGAAAAATTGTATAGACTGCATCAAAGAAACAAGTAATAGACATGAACCACTAATTCCAACTCAGTTTCCAGAACGTTCTTGGGAAATATTAGGTCTTGATCTGTTCAAATACAAAAATTCCTGGTATCTTCTTGTTACGGATTACAATTCACGGTATCCTGAAATCTCCAAGCTAAATAACTTGACATCTGCAGAAGTAATAAACCATTGCAAATCCATCTTTTCACGTCATGGAATTCCAGATGCTCTGAGATCTAATAATGGTCCTCAGTTCGATCCTGTGAAAACTCGAGAATTTATGCAATTTTCAAAAAGCTGTGGGATCTTGCATATCACCAACAGTCCGAAATTTTCTCAAAGCAATGGATTTATAGAATCGTCAGTTAAAATATTAAAATTAAGAATCAAAAAGTCCAAAGACCCTTACCTGGCACTGATGGCTTACAGAGCAACTCCTCTTGAAAACGGATTCAGCCCTGCTGAACTCTTGATGGGCAGAAGAATAAAAACGACTCTTCCCATGTCTAAAGCTCAACTTTAACCTCAAGCTATCAACAAAACTATCTTAGAAGGGAAAGAAGAAATACGGATAGAGAAACAAAAAAGAAATTATGATAAACATCATGGAATCAGAGATCTTCCAAATCTTGAGAAGGGTCAACCAGTGTGGATTACAGACAAGCGAGTAACTAATAAAGTATTAGAAAAATCACCATTTCCTAGATCATACCTTGTGCAATCGGGCAAGAAAATTTATAGAAGAAACAGAAAGAATCTCGTACCATCTCCAGATTTTCAACCCGAATTGGAGCCAGATGATGATTTTGAATCGCCTAGTACTGAGGTGACGACTCCAATGAAAACCACAACGGCTGAGTTGTCCAAATCTCCAACAAAGCCTGTACCTGTACATAAGGAGTATATAACAAGAATTGGCAGAACTGTTCGCCCTCCCGAAAGACTGAATCTTTGAACTTTCAAAGAAAGGGAGACGTGTTATAAGTGACTCTATGGATTAACTGTGTAATCCTTACTAATGGTAGCTATAACGTGTAACCGCACCTGAGTTTAGTTTCAGTTCTAAAGTTCCAAAAGTTTGTACGCGTTTAATTTATGTCTTGTGTAGTTTATTAAATGTTCGTGGAATGTATAAAGCTGCCTTATATTTATTTAAGCCTTCGATATACACGTAGTAACAACACATCAAATATGTCAAATAAGGTGCGTTTGTACTATAAATAGTTTTATAAATATCCCGATCTTCGTGCAATAGCTGCTGCATGCTGATGTAGAAATGCATGAATACACAATTTATTGCAATTTTATAGATTAGTATTCAGTAATACGGAAATAACAGGACTCTATATTTTAAATAGGACGTCATCACCATGGCAAATTAGAATCATTACCTACTATGGAATATCATCGAATTAAATGTCATATGATAGGCTTTATAGAGAATGAAGAAAACTTTTATTAATATTTTTCAATGTTTGCATTTGATTTTTATAAAATTTGAAATGATTCGACAAAGTTTTGCAACGATTCCATACATTAAATATCAAACCACTCGGTTGGGTAATTTTTGTGGGTGCTACTTTGATATACCCCCCAAAAATTACGCGCCAAATCTGGCACTCCCTACTCACTTTTCCTACGGACCTTTTAGGTTTGCTGTTACTCAGCTTCATTCCTTCATTTGTATTTTTTATGTATTCATTGTATTTTTTAGGTATTCCTTTTTTGTATTTAACGATTAAGTAATTTTTGTTTATTAATTATTTGTATTCAGCGAGAATTCATCTTGGCGAGAAAAAGCGTTAGAAACGGTATTTTGCTTGGCGAGAAAAAAAAGTCGCCAAATTTACGATTTGGGGGGGTATATCAAAGTAGTTCCTTTTTGTGCTATTATATGCTAACATACAGACGGACAGATCAGACGACGACTACAAGTGCTACATATTTATATGATTACGAGCACACCTGTAAAATAGGACATTTCTAGAGTGCATTTATACAGTATAGAGTACATTTCTAGAGTAATAAATTACTTATAATAAACTTTTTGAAATCATAAGATGTAAAAGTACTCTGTGGAAAAACTTAACATAAGGCATTTTATTTGTTTTATTCATGTAAGATGATAACCTTTTAAAGGAAAAAAAAATGTTAATATAGTTTGCATTTCCAGACACATTTCCTAATTAACAACCCCCCTCTTACTAAATTAAACAAATTGGAAATTGCACGTCAAGCGTAGCAAATAAGCTGCTTTTGTACTATAAGGAAGTTTACAAAAAATATTCAGATCTCTTCTTCGGATACAGTAAAATATCCGGAATCTTCTATGTATCCCTATAATTACTACCTGTTTTCTATTATACAGAAAATAATTTATAGTAAACCTCAGTAACATATATCAATTTCATAAAATGTAAAATAGTTTAATATTTTTAAAACGCTTCCCAAACAATATTTCTGCCTATAAAATTATGTAATGAAATACTTTGTGTAGCCCTGTAAATTAGCCGATTTCATGAATCAAAACCAAAGTTAATTCAGTCTTTAACTAATGAGGCAGAAATTGCAACGCAACTAGTGTAAAGTTTAAATGATACGAAGAAGAAAAATGTTGAATAAAAAAGTTAAATTGCTTTAAACCAAAATGTTGGTGTGAAATATTTTTATGAAACTTGAGTAAAATTTTCGGCTTTTCTAGTGTTAGAACTGTGAAAGCGCACATTACATGCATTCGGT
This sequence comes from Maratus speculifer, assembly GCA_964019185.1. NCBI lineage: Eukaryota > Metazoa > Arthropoda > Arachnida > Araneae > Salticidae > Maratus > Maratus speculifer. The sequence continues at coordinate 30,423,959 of OZ025289.1, forward strand.
TAAATGAAAACTGAAATCGCCAAACTAATAGCCAAATTATACATATTGACATAATTTTTATTTTAAATAACGAAAAAACAAATAATTAGTGGAATATTAATAAAAATTCGATACTTCTAGGATATCCCGTCGACCAATTTCGTTCAAAATACACAAATCGCCAATCTAATAGCCAAATAATACATATTGACATACTTTTTATTTAAAATAATGAAAAAAACCCAAATAATTAATAGAATATTGATAAAAATATAAATAAAAAATCGAAATAAAAAACACTTAATGATGTTTTAAATACATGTATATCGTATTTAATATCATTGAATGTGACATTCACGATCCTCCATTATTGGCATTTAATCTTATTTTTTGGCGATCGTTTTTTGGTCGACCGGCTAACCTTGTAGTAGCAAAAATTCAAATAAAAAACGAAATTAAAATCACTTAATGACATTTAAAACACGTGATTCTTATTTAATGTCATTGAATGTGACATTCACGATCATCCATTATTGGCATTTAATCTCATAGTTTGGCGATAATTTTTTGGTCGACGGTATAAGTACCTAGAAGTACCCAAAAGTGTTACCAATTCGAGAGCATGCTCTTTCATTTAAAACAAAAATTTCAAAAATCGGTCGCATCGTTTCGGAGTAATAGGTGAACATGCATAAAAAAAATAATAATAAATAAAAAATAAAAAATACATACGCGTCAAATTAATAACTTGCTCCGGTACTATTCTGTTATCCCGTTGACCAATTTCGCCAAATTATACAAATCGCCAAATTAATAGCCAAATTATTGACATAATTTTTAGTTTAAATAACAAAAAAAATTAAGTAATTAGTAGAATATTAATAAAAATATTAATAAAAAGTCAAAATAAAAATCACTTAAGGACATTTTAAACACGTGAATCCCATTTAATGTCATTGAATGTGATATTCACGATCATCCATTATTGGCATTTAATCTTATAGTTTGACCATAATTTTTTGGTCGACGGGATAATCTAACAGTACCCTTGCTCTTTTTTTTTTTTTAAGTCGGTTAAACATAAAACTTGGTTCTCTATTCATTAATATGCTTTGCTTTCCTTTGTTTGTAATATTAATATAAATACTTAAAATTAAATATTAGTTGTAATAGCTCTATGTTTTTTCAAAAACTATTAATTTATTATTTTTCAAAATAGTACGAATTTTAATTGCATTTTCTCTTCAGTATTATGGAAAAATGACAACAAAAAGAAAAAAAAAATGCGAAAGAATGACGTCATTTCAATTTATTTTTCATCTCGCTTGAACATGTTAAACTCTATTCTTATTGTTATTTCTGTCATAATTTTGTTTCTTGGTATGGCAACAAAATTAAAACCTGTGTGAAAATAATGTTTGTAAACATTCAAAATTTAACTCACAAATATTATGCTATTCAACAATGTAGAATTCGACGGAAGCCACAATTTAGAAATATTGTTATGCAACAATGTTTAATTGTTTGAATCCTCATCGCGTGCGACTATAAATCAAATAAAGAATAGAATTAGGTTAAAAATTCATTTCCAAAAAAAATTTCAAGCTTGTTGGTTGCTTATTTAACTGCTCTTGGAATAATGGAAACTACTAAAGTAATGTCTTTTGATTCTTTTTTTTCAGGTCGAGGAAAGGAAGTTGGGAGCATTGACGGGTGGATGGCTTGCTCAAATGGTAATTTCTACCTGGGCATTGCTGCATCGTTGGACGGAGGGCGCAAGATCTGGAAAGCCGTCGATGTTCCAGTCGAAGATGGAGGTGTGGAACAAGTAAGTAGGGCTTCTTCTCCCCAACCTCCCCAGAGTTGGTGGAAGAAGTCCAAGGTGAGTTGGTGGCAGAAGATTTTAGCCTTCTGCTGCATATGCTATGAGGCCGATTTTTAATACAGTAAAATTTAAAGATTGCAATCATTATCCATTACTCATATCAAAGGTTGCAATTTTTTTATCAACTGTATTAACGGGAGAAATCGGCTTTATTGCATTTTTAAATTTTCAATCGTTTTTTAATAAAGTATAATGCATTTATTTTAAATTATAGATATAGTTACATGCTGGTCCACTAGTCGATTGAAAGATGTTTTAAATAATGGTTTTATAAAATGTTTTCCTCATTAATAAAACATTTGCATTAAGATAAGCTGGTAATAATATGTGCTACTACTTGGTTATCCCTTCGACCAAAAAACTATCGCCAAATTCCAAGATGAAATGCCAATAATGGGTGACCGTGAATATCACACTCAATGATATTAGACACGAAATACATGTTTAAAACGTCATCAAGTAATTTATATTTCGACTTTTTTTTTTTTGTATTTTTATTAATGTTTTAGCAGTTTATTTCTTCTTTCTTTATTTAAAATAAAAATTATGCCAATATGCAAAATTTGACTATTAGTTTGGCGATTTGCATAGTTTGGCGAAATTGGCGACGGGATAAGTAAGTTGTACCTAATGTGTATGCAGTATAACATCTTTAATTTGAACATTTCTAATAACGAAACTTCTGTAGCCGGCCCTTTCACTACCTTTATTCGGTTTTATTTTCAACTAGCTGCCCCATCCGGCGTTGTCTGGGCTCGTAATAATATTCTTAAATGAGCTTGAAGTTTGTATTGTAGTTCCATATACAGAGGGGATGGGAGTGATTGGCAGAGATTGTGCAAGGTAACAGGTCCGATTCTGGATCAGTTGGAAAGTTGTGTACAGTCACAGATTGAGGTTTTTAGTTTTTATTTGTCTCACACTTAAAAATCTTTTATTTAAAATTAACTGATGAATTCAAGTCGCAGATATTATATACGCACCACATTTCCATGACTGCAACAAAATAGCGATTTTATGCCTTACATGGTAGCCCGGCTGTTGTTTTTTATTAATAAATTGTTTATTTACTTTTATTTTCTTTTTAAAATGATATAAGTCGTTTTATTCTATAATTATTAACTAAACTTTTTTTATTTACTTTTATTTCCTTTTCACAATAACGGAAAATAATTAAAAATTACATATGTAAGTGTTACATCATCAAGTGATTTTCAGTATGAAGTTTATTTGTATTCTTTTTAATGTTTTATTAATTTATTTGTTCTTTCGTTATATTAAAAAAATTTAAGTCAATTTGTTTAATTTGGCGAATATTTTGGCGATTTCTGTAATTTGGCTAAATTGGTATACCGACGGGATAACCAAGTAGTACCTATTTTTAACATTAATTTTTTGCATCACAATTTTAAATATGTGGATGTAATTATAAAGTTATTTTTTAATATACTGTATATAGGGTAGATGTGCCAGTAATGGACATCCTTGAATGTTTTCGGTTTATAAAGAAATAATCAATAAAAATTTAGTTTTTGCAATATTTTTTTCACAACTCTCCCTTCCATATTTTATAATCTTGCATAATTGTTGACACTTTTAAAGAAACCAATCAGGAAGCAGAAAATAATGTTTCAAAGTTCCACTTATTTTGAGTGAAAATCTTAATGAAGTAATAATTTATATATTTTTATTTTCTTGCAAATTTTGCAGATTTTTTGTTTTGTAAATATAGAAAACTTGGAATTTTATGTACTATAGCAATATTTATGAAGTTTCATTTATTTTTAAAGTTTTGAATGGGGTGTCCATTACCGGACATGCATAAAATATTTTGACTTAAATTAATACATAAATCATCAAATTTGATATTTAAATTACACTTACAAAAATAGCAAAATACAACACCACCAAATTTTTATAAGTAGAGGTTTTTAAATTATTTTATGAGGTTAATAAAATTTCAGTTCCCCTTTTTAAAAAAATTAAATGTATTTAACGCTGCTTTATATATTTTATAATCTGGCGAAGAAATCAGTATGTTAGGAAGCAGAAAATATTGTTTAAGGGCACAGTCAAAGAGAAAGCACATATGGCACCTCTTTCCCCATTCTTTGAACCCTCCCCATTCAAATAAAAACAATTAAGTTACAAAAGTTGTTAAAAATTTATTTTGGGTCACAGACCTGCGCCAGTTCTGCCAACCTCCGCCAAACGAAAATATCTGCTACAAATGAGTTATTTTGACCGTTTTTGCGCCAAAACGACCATTTTGTTTATTTTTTCTGCGCTCAAACCTAATTTTTTAGCGCCATTTTGTTTCCTCCAAAGAATTTTCTCTTTCATTTTTTAATGTTTAGAACAGATTCGGTTCCAAAATTTCCGAAAATTAAAAAATATCGGGCATAAAATACATCGCGGATTTTTACAAATCGTCGCCGAAAAAAATATTTCATCAAAGGATCGCGGGAAAAACAAATATTGAATCATAGAATTGCCAAAAAAAACTGCAAAATTTCTTCCAATGATCATGGAAAAAAAGAAAAAGAAAGAAAAGAAAAGAAAGAGCGAGAAAGAAAAAACGAAAACACAAATTTAGGTCAAAGGATCGCGAAAAGCGGCAAACTTCGTCAAAAGATCGGGAAAAAGCGAGGGGGGTGGGAATTTCGACAAAAGGTTACGGCGAAAAAAAACCAGGAGACATCATCAAAAGATCGCAAGATCGCAAAAAAGCCTGACTTCGTCAAAACATCTCCAAAAAAATCCCACAAATTTCATTAAAAGATCGCAAAAATGGCAAATTTTGTCAAAAGATTCCGAACCCCCCTCCCCCCCCCCGCGCTTTTCAAATTTCAACAAAAGATCTCGAAAAATATAATGGAAGATTGGGTCGAAAAAACTCGAAAAAACGGCAGATTTCGTCGGAAGATCGGGAAACACGACAGATATCGCAGAACAGTCGTGGAAAAACGGCATATTTCATCGACAAACATAAAAAACGGCAGATTTCTTTGAACGGTTGTTGAAAAAAAAGGCAGATTTCGCCGAACGATTGTGGAAAAATGGCAGATTTTGTCGAAAGATTTCGAAAAAACGACAAATTTCGTCGAAAAAAACAGCAGATCTCGTCCGGCGATCGTGGAAAAACGGCAGATTTTGTCAAAAAATTGCGAAAAGACGCCAAATTTCGCCCTAAGATCGCAAAAAACGGTAATTTTTTTTTCAGAGGGACACAGGAAAAAAATTATTGCCAGGAGTAGATTTTTCTGTTAAAACTGATTTTGCTGCTATAAAATTCTTTTTTTTTTTTTTTCTGATCAAAAAAGGATATTGTTTCTACAAAATTGTTTTTTTTTCTTTTTTTTTTCCAAAAACCAAATTTTTTGCTCCAAAATTCTTTTTTTGATGCTCCAAAAATAATTTTTGACTGCTTTAAGACTTGCTCCAAATCTTTCTGAGTGAATGTTACTCCGTTTATATCTTAAATGTTTACTTATTCGTCTCTGAAAAAAAAAAAAATTCAAATTATAACAATCATGAAGCTAAAAAATCTGCAGATCAGTGGCCTCAAACATCAGTTCTGCAGTTTTATTTTGAAATTATTTTATTTGATATTCAAAACATCCAACTCACAGTATCATTTCCTTCATATTTGTAACATTATTTATTAAAAGTAATACATCAAGCAGTCTCTGGAAGTTTAATTGTTATAAATAGTGAGACGAAACTATACACTAATACTCCAAAACTTTTTTTTTAATTATTACCTTTTACTGCCCAGTGTCTCAATAATTTGATAGCTGTAATTGCTTGATATTTAGTATTTTAAACTATCCATCTAAAATCATTAAAATATCTGATAATACAATAATTGTTGAAAACATCGAATGATTATCGCAAATGTTTTATTAATTAATGATATCCCATTTGTTAAATTTATTTGAAAATAAATATTTTGCTGCATTAATATGCTTTCTGGTTTTCATTAATTCTGGTTTTAAATGCAGTTATAAAAAACAATTATATTGATTGCTTTTTTATGAGATGTCCATTACTTGCACGTTAGGTGTTTTGATATATTTCTGTTTCTACATTTAAATTTTGATTCATATTGGGGAAATGAGACTGTTAGAATGGTTAAATATTGTTGATAGATTAATTTAATATAGAAAAAAAATGAATATTATAGCTATAGCTATTAAATAAAAAATAATTTTTAAAGAAGTTCCTTAAGAGTGTCTATTACTGGCACATCCACCCCATATTTTTTAAGAGAAAAAAAATAGCTACAGAAATGTGAGTTATTAGGAAATTCAAGTTGATAATTTTTGCTAATATTATGGATACTAATATTATTTCTCCTCCAAAATTATTAATTTAAAAATTTTGCTATGACCAAGTGAGGAGGAGATTCCTTAAACATTTTTTTTTTTTTTTTTTTTTTTTTTTTTTAGCATGAAAGTAAAAGTTTATTTTATAGGGAAAATCTAATACAACATTCTGTTTTTAGACAATATTGTAAAAGACAGTGTTAAAAATTATGGATATATCATGATTTTTCAGAAGATAGAATTAAATGCTGGTTAGTGGACTTTCATGTAACTATTTTAAACTGCTTTATTTCATGATTAATATTTTTTTCGGCCTCATAGCATCATTTTTACTTATTTGTATTATTATCTTGATATTTAGTTTATATATATGTTTCATTATTTGAGCGGCCTTTTCTGTAAATATTTAAATTTTTTTGTAACAGTTTTGGACTATGCATTTTAATGTTATTTGGCCATTGTACATATATATAAATTACTTTTTCTCAGTATACAAGTAGTACCTTAAGAGTAGTATTTTAAGTATGCATATTAAACTATCTTTTCGGCGGCTTAATACTTAAATTAATCCCAATTACAAATGTACAAAAATAAAAATGTATAAAACGGCAATAAAAAGTACACATTTATTAAAACTTACAAATTAAAAACAAAATAAAACAAAAATACAAATAAAAAACAAACAAAAAAGTATAAACACACTGATAAAAACAAAAAGTAAAACAATAGGGGTTCGTAGCTCCGCGTAAATAACTTACAAAAAAAAAATTAAAACAAATAAAACAAAAATACAAATAAAGAACAAACAACAACAACAACAAAAAACAAAACTTGCACAAAACTTACACAAATTGTTTAAATAAAACAATAAGGATTCGCAGCTCCACGTAAATAACTTACATTTCCACAACGGGCTTCTGATAATAACGCGAATTGTTCCAATTCCTCTTGCACAGCTTCCGACTTATTATAAAGAAAGAAGTAGTCCTTTTCACTGGCTTTTTCATTGGAACTCAACATCTAATAGTTCATTGTCACCAGGCATGAATTGCGGCTTCTTCATTGGCACTTTCTCTCGTTCCTTGGCATGAACGCGCCCAACGTCATCGGGCTAAAAATAGCAACAACTTTTTCTTCTTTAACATCACGATAGCCCATCAACATCGGGCATGAATGGTATCATCAGTAGCAGTCTTTCATTCTCCAACTTTCTTCACTACCTTAGCCCAAAGTCATCGGGCTTGAAAGTCATCTTGCAGCATCGATCTTCCTTTCTTTTGGCAGTCCACATGTGTAACTTTTTATATTATTTATTTTTTTTTTCTTTTAGGGATAGGTGGGTGTAGATAAAATCGATTTCTCATAGTTCCCTTGTATTTATGAAAAATCGATTTTCATTATTATTAAAAAAAATAAAGGAACTGTTAAGGGGTTTTATTAGGGATAAATTATAAAGCTATATTTAGCTTCGTGCGCGTATAAAAAGCAGAGCTGGTCAATTGATTAACTTTTCTCAATAGAAGTCAATTTTTAAGGATAAAAACAAAATTCCATGTAGGTTCAAATTAAATGCTATTTAAGATAGAAAGATTATAAAAACCGTAATATTAATATCTTGTTGCATTAAAATTAAGAACTAATGTGCAATACTGATCATATTATTCAACATATGAATTAAAACTAAACTAAACTAAACTAAATATTTTCTAATAGTTTTTTGTCATTATTTCTTATTTAATAACTTTTTTTTGTCATGAACATGGCATGACATTTGTCAGATAGTAAATCAGTTATAACAGTTTATTGATGCAATCAGTTAATCATCTCTGCTGTTGGGGGGTGGGGGGCCCCCTCGACGAGGCTCCGCCTTACCGTTGGCGAGGGGGTTTAAGTGTGCCACTTCAACTCATACGTATATGACACAATTTTGAAAAGACAGAATAGTGAAAAAGAAATCATTTATTACTTTCCTGTGGTCCTCATATTAAAAAGAAAAATATCTTTAAAATGTATGGAATAATGAATTACTTTGCTATTTATTGTATAATGATATAGAAAAATCAGAAATGAACCTGTAACAGAAAATAGTTGAAAATGAAATAGATTTTTTTTATCGACAAATACGATTTAATAAATTTTGCTGACTGGCAGATAGTCAATCAATACAAAACAGAGAAAATAATAGTTCAGTTATGCAATTCAGATCATTTGACTCAATAAAAAGGAAGTGGCACACGAACTAAGAGAGCCTCAAATATAAAAATTAATTGGGTATAGTTTTTATCTTAAATACGACACTGTAAAAACTAAGGAATATTATTACACTTAACTTGGGGTTTGTGAAATGCCGTATGAAGTTTAAATGTGAAGCTTTTTTTGGTGTCAACACATTTTAAAGTTTTATAAAAGATTAAAAATGGTGTACTTTTATTCCTTTTTAAAGAAATTGTGGAAGCTTTATACTAATTCAGGAGTAAAATTTTAAGCGACGCACAGTGGGGCAGGAAGCCTCCAAAGTTGGTAAAAAATAAAATTTACTTTGAACAAAAAAAGCACATCACGGTTTCTTTTGTAGAAGAAAAGTAGTAAAATTTTAAACTTTTACATAAGCTAAATAGTAATTTATTAATTAATTTACAAACCTTTTTCAATATTTTTTGTAGAAAAATGAGTTAAAAACAAGAATTCAAGATAGTTTTATACTAATTAGATATTTATCATTCATAATATCACATTAAAAAATGTAAACATAATTAGTAATTTTAATTATTCTCAAGCAAACCTTATAATGAATATTAGCGACTCGTTTTGAAGGATTGGATCAACCTTTCTCGGGCAAAATGTACGTATTACTATAAAGACAGCAGAAGAAAAACTGTTTCTGTTCTTTTAGTGCTAACACACACTTTTTATTTTCCTGTTTTTTCTGATCTTAAACTCATACATGTCACGTACACGAACGAATATGTAGAACTAGAATTGTATAACCGTTTTACTCTTGATATTTTTGATCGTCCAGAACAAATTCAGACGGAATATGAAGATGGGCCCGTTTGCTTTTCATTGATGCTTCTGTTTGTTTTTCAAATCGAGGAAATGAAAACGATTTGCCAAGCCAGTCTTTGTTAATTCTAAAGCATTTCCCTTGTTTCGCCAGGCTTTTGCTCATCGGAATTTATATCAAACTTTAAAACATTTAATCTTCTTTTCATTTAAACTACTTGTTCGTAGTTTCTCCGATTATGGAGCTCTTATACCATAAAATCACATTACTTTTCAAAAGTTTTTTGTTAAAACGTTCCATGATAGTCAGTTTCATTTAAATACATTGTTTTGTGATAAACAATGTATTAAAATTCGTATTTAACAAAGAAAATATTTATAATCATGTTTGGCACACCCGTACACTAACAAAAATTTAAGGATGATTAGCTATAAAAATGACCATACAATTAAAATGTGGCAAAAAGGAGCAAGATTTTCTGGCATATTTGTCCTTTTAAAACTCATACTTAGTAGAAAAAATTATAATTAACACTTAACTCGCCTTAACTCATAACTAAAACCTACAATGTTTGTAGACAGTGTTAATTTTTTTTTTATAAATTTCACCACTATATATTCTAAGCGTCTGTATATCTATAAAAATCGTATTAAGACAAATTGAAAGTTAATGAATTATTGTTACATACTTGTAGTTAAAGGTTCCATAGTCAAAAAAAAATTATTTTTTAATTAATACAGGGTGTCCCCTCTCAACGGTGGCCAATGGCTAATTTCTAAACCGTTGGTCATAGACATATAGTTCCAATTGCAAAAATGCTTTAAAAAAGGCAAAGAATTGTTTTTTAAGCGATTTTCGTCAAAAAAATGTTTTACTAAAAAATTACGAAAATTAAATTTTTATACGGTTCCCCGGTCCTATAAGTGATATTTAGTAAAAAAATTTCAACACTCTAGCAAGTAATACAGAAAAGGTCCCATTCATGTAACATTAAAATTGACCGAGTTATGAAACTTTAAATTTCATGACTTAAACCATTTTTCTATAGCTGAAAAAGGATGAGTTCGACTCAGCTTTAAGGGAACGTACACTAAGTGCATAAAGTATTGTAAAGGGAGTCGATTTACAACGCTGTTCAAAGGCTACTTCCTAAACTATTTCTCACAGACATATAGTTCCAATTACAAAATGTTTTAAATGAGCGATTTAACTGAAGGCGCTGTCACCGTATAAGTTTTACGGTAGTGTTAATTATAATTAATTAACTTCTAGATTGGTTATTAAAATAACTGAAGACATGAATTTCAAAATTCTTTTTATCGAAAAAATCAAATTTTGGTAAATAGCGAAAAAACTTTAAATGTATCTATTGGTTTTCATTATAAATTTAGAGATTGCATTGTTACAATAGTGGAGGTTTGTATAGACTGATAGAGAAATCAGAAAGCGATAAGTCGAGTTTTGAAATTCATATCCTCAATTGTACTTTTACGTATGTTTTATTTTGTAAGCAAATGCAGCTGATTCTTTTCGTGATTTTATTTTAAAAAGGTATGTTATTTTGATAAACTTTTATTTTATTCATAGTTTTCGTATGTAAATTTTCCTAGTTCAGAACTTATATTCAAATTTTAACTCACTTCCAAATATCTGATTGAGGTTCAATTCCCATACTTATTTAAACCCGATGACAATATAATATTAATACGATTTTAGGTGCGTTCCATTTATTTATTTTATAAGACTACATCAAATTTTATTAGGTTGAGTAATCTAATAGAGCTTTAAATATGTATCATTTCGTAACGATTTGTGACTGTTGCTTTTCATAGTTTAATTTAACAAAATTCCTGTTATTTTTTTACTTATATTTTTAGCACAAATTGCATATTTTACTTTAACATGTAAATGCCAACATAAATTCAGAAACAACATTGTAAATTTTTTTTTTACTCTCAATGTTTAAAGTTAAATTTTCTATCTGATGTTTATTTTTATTTCCAGTAAATTTGTGACTGACCCCTATTTTGCAGCAAAAAATATGCTTCAACTTTGAACAGCTATAACTCGGTCAATTTTGATCGCAGATGAATGGGACTTTTTTTGTCTTACTTGTTAGAGTAGTGGTAAAAATTTTCTAAATATCACTTGTAGGACCGGGGGACCGTATAAAAAATTAATTTTCGTAATTTTTTACTAAAAAATTTTTTTGACCTAAATCACTTTAAAAATAATTCTTTACCTTTTTAAAAGCATTTTTGCAATTGGAACTATATGTCTATGACCAACGGTTTAGAAATTAGCCATTGGCCACCGTTGAGAGGGGACACCCTGTATAGCGAAGTTAACAAACGAATGTCGAAACAAAATTATTGATTTTTTTTTCACTTATTATCAAAGCACAGACGATCAAAATAACTTTGCGCAAATTTTAATACTAGAAAGATGTGTACTGACATCTGCTCTATTAAAGTGACGTATGTCGGTAGTTCAAAATAAAATTTCATTTTTTCGATTTTTTGCCAGTTTAGAAGGCTTTTTGCCCCACTGTGCGACGTATGATTTAGTGCGCCATTTTGAAATTTTTTTATAACGATGTTCCTGGATAAGAATTTTGTTTGATATCCGATATGTTTCTTAGTGATCATTGTTCCTTAAAAAACTTTAATAAAGTGCCTGTTGCAGTTTTACCAAAGCTGCAGCCGTGTTTATTTTAATCTGCTTGAACTTCTTAATGGAAACTAGGCAAGCTGGCTCTAAGTCTACCAAAAAAGAAAAAAAAAAAAAAAAAAAAAAAGGGAGAGAAAGAGAGAGGGAGAGATTTAGGTACATATGAAGTAAGTCATGACGTAATGAACGAATAATTTGAAAAATGAAGAAAAAATCTGCTTCTCTGTTTTTTTTTTTTTCTTTTTTTTTTTTAGTTTTATATTTATTAAGAAAGCTCGGAAAATAATAAGTGCACATTTATTTAATGTTTATCTTTTTACTAACACTAAAATAAGTATTTCGCTGTGTATAGTTTAGACCGGGAGGTAGCAGCACAGACAATCACCTCATTGAGTTCTTGGATGAAAATCTAAAATTAGTTAAATCTGGATTCGCATATTAAAACGCAAGCTGTTTGCCAAGTCATATCTTGGTGGAAAATGCGGAAAAACTCGATTTTAGCGGTTGTCTCATAGGTTTACCATTATGTTTTCCTGTTGTCCATTATGTTATATTACATTAGGTTTTGTCGTATTTAATAATTTCAATTGTGTTTGGTGATTTTAAAGCTAAAAGCTACTTTTAAGTATATATTACGCGTATTTATTTTGTTATATTTTAAAATTTTAAAAAATATAACCTTTCACTTGATTGTAATTATTGTTCCTTTCGTAATTTACACCAGAATATCTAAGTAAACAAATATGTTTTTCTAAAACTTGAAATTCTTCTTAAAACTTAATTTTGTGACATATGTATTTGTTTGACATTATTATATATTTTTAATTGATACGTAATACTAGTAAAATAACATTTACTAGACTAGTTATTTCAATATTAAAAAAATTAAAATGACATATAATGTTAACACGTAAAAATGTCACTTTCGTTTACACAGCTTTGAAATACTTGATTTTGATTTTACAGAGTTTTGTGTATATGCTTTAAAACCCATGATAGACTGGGAGGCGGCAGCAAAGGTAATCACTTCATTGAGTTCAAGGATAAAATTCTAGGATTAATTAAATCTCGATTCGGATATTAAAATACAATCGGTCTGCCAAATCATACCTTGGTGGAAAACACCCGAAAACGCGATTTTAGTGGATGACTCATAGGTTTGCCACAGGCACGTAGCCAGGGAGGGGGCTAAGGGGGCTGAAGCCCCTCCCGAAAGTTTGAAAATACAAAATTATCTTTATGATAATAAAATAGGTTTTGTTTGTTTTTATCTTCCATTACATTAAAATCAATTGCACTTTTAGCTGTAAAAATATTCATTTATTCAATTATAGTTATAATAATTATTCATTATATTGGGAATTTGGATGTATTGTTTTTTAAATAGATATTTACCACAAAAGATATAAATTCTTTTTAAAATGTAATTTTAACTATATGTGCAGAAAATTCGATCAAGTGTAATTCCATATCATTAATTTGATTAAGAAAAATTAGTGCTACACACATATAGCATTTTAACTTTAATAGACAGATATAAAACATTTACTTGTATGTCATGATTTTTCTTAATTTTCTTTATCTTCATTAATATAAAGGATACTTAGAGCGGTTGATGTTAAAATGTTTTACAGAGAAAGGAGCCAAAAACTTTAATAGCCGCCTATAATGTAAAATCATGTGAAAAAATATAATTTTAAAGAAAGCATCTTTGATAATGATGTTGTAACTATAAAACGCTTTTTATTTAAATAGAAACTATTAGAATGCATTTTTGAAAAGTAATGATGCGAAGAAAAGCGACATGGTATCGAGAAACGTTTAAAAATACCACGGCGGCATCCCCCAGTCTCTTCATTGAACAGCTTTTCTGCAAATTGTTTACGTGTAAATCTTTAATAGTAAGAAAATGTGCACAAAGTTAATTGGTTTGTCTTGTTAATTTTCTTTGTATTTTGTAGAATTATCAACTTCAGCAATGGATACCCCTGTGTAGGGATTTTTTTTTAAAGTTTTTCATAGCGCCACTGAAAGAGTTTTCTAGTCCATTACGTATTTGGATAAAATTTACCCTCCCCCCCCCCCTCCATAACAGTGTGATGTCGATGTACAGCTGAAGGCGGGTGTGCTGACGGGCTAGGGGATACTATTTTTATAGTCAATACAAAGACATTTTGAGTTGTATCTAGGGATATAGTAAAAATTTAAACAGCAACATTGGCTCAGTTTATAGCAATAAATTTAATTTAGTAATTGAAGGGAAATGTATTCTGAGTTCAGAAAAGCGAATTTTATCAAATAAATTTTGGGTCTAAAATAAACTTTTTGAGCCGTGAATTTAATGACGGAAAATATATAGTATTTTGTCAATTGGCTAGATAAGAAGGAAACAAAAATGTTAATAATTGTTAATAGATTCTTTTAAATAACAAGAAAATATAATATAAAATGGCAAAAAAAAAAAAAAAAAAAATCAGACGTGAACCATTTTTTTTTTTTTTTTTTTTTTTTTTTTTTATTTATTTATTGCAAAATCACAAAACAGCACCATGGTTGCACCAAATCTTAAACTGATTTACGTAAAACCAGTTCCAATAATATCAACTTTTTCTGGCAGCAAGTCTTGTTTAGAAATTAAAATTTAGAATTGTTTTGATGTTAGCTTTCGGAACAATTTTACTTTGGTGGGGATTCGTCAAGTACTCGATATGAGCCTACAGTATGGCAAGTAACTTGATTCGATATTGCTATGTTATTAGATATGACTTAGATGATGCCACGAAGAGAAGCATTTTTAGTTCCATTTTACTTTCCAAACAGTCATATAATTTTCTAATAACTGTAGGAAATAAACAAAGTAAGAAAAATTGAAGAAAGATCCAGAAATAGTATTTCCTTTGCTTGCATATTCCTAAACACATTCATTGTAAACCTTGTTTTTTTCACGAAAGAATACGTACAAAAAGGACACAAAAAACCAGGAAGTCTAGTTTTTACACGTTTCAAACATTGGAAAAAGGTTAAATGTGTTTTTTTATGCGATTCTTATAATATATGCAATTATATTATCACAAACCGTATGTTATTTTAGCAAACAAAATTGAGATTTCTTCAGGAATATAAAAAATTATTATCTCATTGTTGGGTTTTCAAACAGCTTCAGGAAAAGAAGAAATCGGAGCCAGCCCTTGGACCAGTGCTTGGAACAATCTTATTTTGTGCGGGCAAAATATGCCACTATCACCACGATGATGATCCTCTAACGTTAGAGGTATCGATATGAAAAAGACTAGCTAAGAGCTCTTTTAAATTTTGACCAAAATCTGGAGAGAATGAATTGAAATGAGATATTATAAATATCCACAGAAATGCTATTTATTTCCCTCCAGAATATTAGAATTGGAATAAAATCATTCAAATGTCCTCGGATACAGTTACTAATTTGCCAATTATCAAAATAATAACATAATCTGTTTTGTTAGTACAAACAAAATGCTTAGCTTAATTGCAAATGAAACTACAGACATTTCAAGTGCAGAACAGCTTGTCTTTTGTCTTAGATATGTGGACTAATAAAAAATTCACAAAGCCTAATAATTCAGGAAAAATTTTTAGGTTTTTTCCAATAAATGTCTTCTCTGCCAAAAATTCAAGAAAAGTAACATTACAACATTGTGATGGATTATTTCTTGACATGTATAAATGTTTCGCAAAGGCATGATGAAGCAGCCAATACGTATGGTCATGTTAGCAGGGTCCATTCTAGAGTTTTTCAGAGTATCCAAAAACTAGATAAGCCCACTTTGAAAGCCATCGGTTAAATCTTGCCTTGCCCAATAGCATGCTGAATCCCATAATTGAAAAGTATCATGGACTTGTCAAAGAAATGACAAAAGTTTTTAAAAATCACTTAAAGGCAAATTTAACGCAAATTTCAAACAAAAGAAAATGACTTCTTTGCATTTGTGATAAAAAAATTTTCAAGAATCATGAAAGTATATTAACTTTTGTTGAACTACATACATTTGCATTAGCTCAGAAATTATTTCGAAAAACACATGGAAGATTTCTTCAGCAGCTGGAGCCTTTTTAGCTGTCGGGAGAAGAATAATTTTCTCATAAGACTGTCTGTTTGTGAAGTTTTCAGTCTGACAAAGTCATATTGAGTTCTTTAAGAAAAATTTCGTGACATATATCTGCTGTAACTTATATTAAAGATGTCCTAATTGTTTTACATAAATATAGAGACAAATGCAGTAGAAATCTTTTGTAAGATATTTTATTGCTCATCAAAACTTCGGGAAGACGTCTTTCAAACTGAAATAAAGATCCTAAGACTAACATTTAGACAGACAACACGTAAAAATCCTCAAATTACTTCCTCTGAAGAGTATTACAATATCACAGTCTTTATTCCCTGTGTGGTAAGTCTTATTCAAAATTTAAATGATCGATTCATTTTGAATGATGACATTTTAAGAGATTTCCAATTACTTTTCCCAGGATTTCTTTCACTGGAAAAAGCAAGCAAATTAGAGAATCTGCGCAATGTTTTATGGATAAAGTGTCAACGTAGCAAGTAAAAGCTAATTATGAATTAGGGTGCAAACGGATTATTGACACCAAAGAAGAGGTCCTAAAAGTTTTAGTACTGTAATGTGACGTATTGTAATAATATCAAACACGTGCTGACAGTCTTGGTTGAAAGATCAGTGCTGAAAAATCTTTTTCAACTATGAAAATAATTGTCGGACGTTCCTCTGAGCCCGCACAACTTTGAAGAAAGTCCGTGGTAGTTATAGTTGCCACCACCGATATTATTAGGTGATATCGGTCACCCACTATGAGGATTGTGTAAATGAATACCGATGCTGTCAATTATTTATACTATATGTACATAAGAAATACACTATTTACAATTATATACAATTACAACTCGGATATAGATGATCCGGTTCAACGTTAAATTAAATACCGTAAAAAGTTGGCTGTGTACTGTTCAGATTACACCTTCTCCCTCACACTCAATGCACGTTAGATTCACTTTACCGGAGATCAATTTTGAATCTCAAAACACATGAATACTCGGCCTACGATATCCGGCCCATAACACTACGCACAAGGACCTCTGTCCTACACTACCCTCTAGGTACGAGCTCAGATACGAACTCCTCAAATCTCAGACAATACTTGCTCTTTCCAAATCACTGCTTTTCCCCAATGTCAACCCACTTTGGAGCTTATCCATTGGACGCATTCCACATTGCTTTCTTGATTCGTGACATGTTCCTTGTTTGCTCATCATTCACATACATCGCTGACGGATGAACAAGCCTCTCGGCAATATTCTCTTTCTCACTCACCACCTGCACTTGATAACCTGTCAATTCTAACTTTGCAAAGAAAGAATGTCACCTTGAAAATTCCAGTACACAGCCGATACAATACATAAAATATTAAGATAGAGAAATAACAGAAATTCCAATCTGTAGCAGAAGTCGTCTCAGAACCTGACAATAATTAAATCTTTGCTTCGAAGTGTTATGTCCGATGAGAGACTGGGTAATTTTGCAATAACTTCTATTGATTGGGACATTACAATTGATCTTGATAAATTAATCAACATCATGGTTAAGAAGAAATTATTATTAAGAAGAAATTTTTATGATTACATATGACAGTGGCAATTAATTTTTCTTTGGAAAAAATAATATGTATAGTTTATTTGATTTATGGATCAATAATTTCAAGACCTCGCTACAGTGTCTAAACTTCTAGACACTGTAACCTGACACTTGCAATGCCAGACTCTCTAACGCTAATATTAATCCAGTTGTTTAAATCAATTCATGTTACTTGTTTGCATTTCAATATTTTTTAATGTTTTTCTCGTAGGATATTTGAGGCTCACTTCAATCATTATTATTTTGTGCTTTTTAGGTTTCGCAAAAGTTTTTTCCTAAAGTTTTTTTCCGGTTTCCGAACCGGTTTGAAAACTAGAAGTGCTCTTGAATGTCACAAATTGAAAAAAATTAAATGCGAAACAACAATATTTGGCATCGTCGTGAAGTATCCTATGCAAGAGCACATTTTAGGTTAAGCCTTGATTATTTTTAAATTTTTTGCTGTAAATTATACAAATTACTTTTGTAAGATTAGAAAAAATTTCAAGATTGAGTCCCTCCCGAAAGGAAATCCTGGCTACGGGTCTGACTGGGAGCTTATGTGCCCGTCCGTTCTGTATGTGCGTATGTGCGCAACGCGATAACTCATGATAAAAATATTCGATTCACTTGAAATTTTGGATATATGTATACTTTTATAAGGCGCTTCCTGATTAGTTTTTGGAGTTCATTCGAAATGTATAACAGGGGGAACGGGGGGCTCGGGCCCCTCCCCTTAATTGATATAAATGGTTTTTTCATGCAGAATTATCAACTTTCGTTCAAACTTTAGATGTAGGATCATTCTGATGAGGCACTTCCGTGATTAGTATAAAGTGTTCATTGGATAAGTATAAAGAGTGGGAACGGGGTGCTCGGTCCCCTCCCCTTAATTGATATAAATGGATTTTTCATGCAGAATTATCAGTTTCTGTTCAAAATTTAGATATAGGACCATTCTGATGAGGTGACTCCGTGATTAATATTATTCATGCAGACTTTTTATAGGATAAATCATATCCCTGATTAATTTAAGAGGTTTAATGATTAAGTATAAAACAGGGAAATGGAGGGAGCATCCCCCCACCTTCATTTGTTTTTCGAACGGAATTAACCCTTGAAAATATATGAGCGTAATATACAATTAGCATGCGTAGCCTGTGAGCTCAATGCCATCAGTTTAACTGGGCAATATCCTTTTTATTTTCTTTTTATATAGCACTTTCCAACAAAGTTGAAAAGTGCTTATGCTTTCGATTTGTCTGTCCACGCTCTAACTCCTGTAAATATATTCGTATTTTCATGCAATTAATAAGGTTCTTGAGGGTCACCAAAGCATGCTGGTTATTGCATAGGAAGTATGTACGATGAATAGTTCCTTTTACAGGGATACACAAAAGAAATCGATTACATTATGATGCATTGTTAAAAAAAACCTGACATTCACGGGATGGGATGTAATATTTTATTTTTTTAAGCGATGCAATTTTGTTACATTATTCTCAATGTAAAAGTTGAAGAGTGCTCTTTCGTATTGCATAGAAAGTGTGTACGATTAATAGTTCATTTACAGCGACACTCAAAAAAATTCCATTACATTATGGTATATGGAGAAAAACCATTTGGGACCGTTCAAGTATTACGTAAGCACTAAAGGGGGAGGGGGGGTCCAGAGTCTGCTTATTTTTTCTGACAAGGGGGAGGGAGGGTCACGACAATTCTTACGTAAGCATTAAACAACGAAGCAACTGCAGTTCAAATTCAACAAGCAAACAAAGTATGATGGGGAAAGAGCGTTCTACAGTCCTTTCGAAATGCGCTGTTTATTTTCGATTTTATCCTTTGCTTAATCATCGGCAATCACGTGACCCACATCAGCCACTCCCCCTTTGTTTTCATTGTTGTCTGTTAAGTTGTATGCCAAGTCAAGTACATTTTTTTTTCTTTCTTGGGTACGGTAGAAAGGCGGGATCTCGTCACCACCTGCAGCGCTTCAACTGCCTTGCATTTCGGCCCAAAAATTCTCCCTTCTCTGGCACTACTTAGCATTTCGGCCTTTTTAGTTTTGGCTATTTATTTTCGTAAATCTCCCACAAAACTGTCCCCCCCCCCTGTTGTCTGCTAAGGACATGCCACCGTTTCGGCTCAAAAAATCCTAGCTCCAGCCCCATTTCACCTGGTACGGCGAGTGGGAGTAATGTGCGGCGCCAAACTCAGTACTTTCACAAAGGCAATAAACTACTCAGTCCAGCAACTGTTAGCCACAATCAGCCGATCTCCGCACTTGTCTGCGTAGATCGCCCCCACTTTGCCGGCTAAAATTCCATCTTGTACATTAATGGCGCCTGGTGCATGTAAAATCCGTCGTGGGTTCAAAGTCCTCCAAGTTACCTATGAATTATACCTCTGGAGGTGCCTTGCCAGGTGAAGGTCTCGTCATCTGATCAAGACTCTAAATTAAGAGACCATCTTGCGAAGCCATTTGCAGTTCAAACAACAGGATGTACCATTAATTAACAGGCGAAACAAAGTATGCTAAACGACAAGCAAGTACTGCAGAAATGATGGCATGCGAAGCAAAGTTTATTGCCGCTACGTGGCAATTAGGCGGTCGTCCGCCCCGATAACAGGTATCTAACCTGTTAAGCTGAGATAACTTGGCAGGTAAGGGCCTGGACATCGCTTAGAAAGAAAGAAAGTCAAGTACATTGCAATACTAGAAAAACACAGGAACCAGTGTGGCTGGATTCTGTTGCCAGGGTAACTGGTTAGTTGACTTTATTTTAGGTAAGTCCGGTATTTTCTTTTCTCCCGTTCAATCGGTCATGGATATATAATTCATGGATAAATAACAATAATTTTAAACCATTTTGTATTCTTTGGTTTATTTAATGCATTAAGCAACAATATATTAAAACCATTTTATATATTTTGATATCACAATCCCTATATGCCTATATAAATTTGTAGGATTAATAATGTAATTGATTGGTAACTTTTTATAAGTCAAGAAGTATTGATGTATAAACTGTCATAAAATCTTATGTAAGCAAAGGGGGGGGGGGTCTAGCATTTTCTTATATTTTCTTACAAGGGGGGGGGAGGGGGTACAAAATGACTGAAAATATGCTTACGTAATACTTGAACGGTCCCTTTGGATAGTATTTTAATGATATTACGCTGTCTCGAATGTATTGTAAAGGATATAAATCACTGAATTTCACTACAAACACGTTAAAAAGAGCATTCATAGCATTTTTTGTTTTATTGACTTATTGGGATACACAAAAGAAATCTGTTACAGTACTGTTTTTGAGTCATAATTGCTGGAGAGTACGTTTTAAAATTCGGTATGCGCTTTTAAATTTAATTAGTTTTTTGCATATTATTTTTTATATATAAATTCCATACCTCATATACAGGACAGCACAAAACTATTCGCATACCATTCTCTTTATTAGGGAAATTTTAAACTAAAATATACGTATCGCTTAAATGAACTAAATTTTGGAATGCATTTTGTTAATAAATATGAATTTTCATATTATATACAGGGCTGCAAAAAAATCGGATAATTTCCTATTGTATATGGGAACAGCTGAAATTCGCTTTTGAAATGCGTTATACCTTTCCATAGAGTGAAATGAGATATAATATTTTAATTTTTTTAAACGATGTAGTTTTGTTACATTATTGTGAATGTGTTGGAAAGTTTTCCATAATCTATGCTTGACGCATGATTTTTTTTCTTTCTTGTTAATACAGTAAAACCTCTGAATAGCGGCCAATAATGTGACCGTATTTCAGAGGTTTCCGCTATTCAGAGGTTCCACATTTTAATAACTCAAAAATTACATTACATTAAAATCAAAATAACTGACGAAAATTATTTTATTTTTACTGTTAAATATACATATTATAACTTTACACGGTACTACTCTGTTGTCCCGTCGACCAACTTTGCCAAATTATACAAATCGCCAAACTGATAGCCATATTATACATATTGACATAATTTTTATTTTAAATAAGGAAATAATTAGTAGAATATTGATAAAAATGTTAATAAAAAGTCGAAATAAAAATCACTTAATGACATTTTAAACGCACGAATCGCATTGAATGTCATTTAATGTGACATTCACGATCATCCATTATTGACATTTAATCTTATAGTTTGGCGATAATTTTTTGGTCGATGGGATAACCTAGAAGTACCCTTTGTCGCGTCGGCTGGTTCAGTGGCTTTCGAACACAAAATTAATTTAGGCGATTCATATTCAATAATTTCAAAACGGGCATCTTCTTACTTCTTTTTAATTGGAAGAAAATATTATACATTTTATATACACATATGTTACACTGTACATCTTCTTATTTACACATATGATACATAATTTACATGAAATTCAATATATTTTAGAATTATTCTTCTATCAAGACTGTCATCTCACCATCGCGTATTAATTCTTTTCTCTCTCTGAAACATAAACAAAACAAAAAATATCTTGAGCCCAGGGGGGTTGCCACGCGTAACTAGATCAGGATTCATCGCCCTTTTGGCGTTAAAACATGATTCCCCACACACTCCCCACCTGGACTCATGAGAGTACATAATGATAAAACAATAAAATTAAATTCTTACAATAAACATTAATTTAAATCATAACTCAAATAATAAAACAGAAAAAAATTTCAATCTTCAGATGCTGACATTTAAGCATTAAATAATAAAATAATATCATGAATAATATAAATAAAAAATGACACTTTAATAACATGTAGCTACATGAACGTATCTGGCCAGATATTTACCTGAATAAAATAAACTAAATATATATACATAATATAAACAAATTAAATACTATTATTAACATCTCAATAATCCTTTCAATTTGAAATAAAGCATAACTATACGCAAATGAATTTTTTTTTTTTTTTTTTTTCAAAATGGATGAATTAACAATTGCAAAATACACACATAAAAAAGATATTTCAACTATGAATTTATAATAAGAAATAAATCACATTTATATATTCAAACAATAATAGAAAAAAAGGTTATAAATTTAAATTTCAAATATTGAAATCAATTAACATTCAACAATCTAGTTCAAAAGGATACAAAAGTTGTACTGGTTTTCTCAGCAGGCCTTTCGCAGTCTTTACCATGCAAGCTCGAATGAGCTGATCTCTGCCAAGGATCACTTCTTTAACTACTCCTAAGTCCCACAACAGTTTAGATTTAGCACTACCGTCCACTATGACAACATCTCCAATCTTTAGATTTTTGTGTCTCTCAGGAGTTTTAAATTGATGGATCGATCTTAAGTTCAGCAAGTATTGTTCCTTCCATTTAGTCCACAACTGTTTCAACAAGGTGGTTTGATATCTTTTTCTTCTTAATAATGTCTCTCGGGTAGAGATTTTATTCTCTAATTCGGCAAAATGTAGTGGAAAACTAATATTTTCTCTTCCGAGTTGAAGAAAGTGAGCCGGTGTAAGTGGCTCTGGCTCGCCGAAATCACTTGTTGTATACGTAAGAGGTCTCATGTTTATTACGGCTTCTATTTCTGTCAAAATTGTAGCCAATTCTTCAAATGTGATAAGAGCTCTTCCCAAAATTTTTCTTAGGGGTTCTTTTACCCTTTTTACGAGTCTCTCGTAAAATCCTCCCCACCATGGGGCACGCTCGATGATAAATTTCCATATAATGCCTTTGTTTGATATGAAGTCTTGAAGTTCTTGATCCTTAATGATTTTTTCAAATTGTTGTAGTTCTTTGTCGGCAGCTTTAAAACTTAATGCATTATCAGAAAAAAATTATTTTACAGTTTCCGCGTCTTGAAATAAATCTACGAAAACTCATCATAAAGGACTTTGTAGTCATATCCCTGGCTGCTTCCAAATGTATTGCTCTTGTTGCGGCACAGGTGAACAGTACAATGTAGGATTTAGACGTCTCTTTACTATGTGTTTTGATGATTATTGGGCCGGCAAAATCCAATCCTATAACGGTAAACGCAGGGGATTGTGAGATCCTTTCTTTCGGAAGTTGCCCAGTTAGCTGGTCAGCTGCCCTTGCATTGTATCTTCTACAAATTAGACATTTCCTTAGATTCTTTCGGATAGATTGTCTTCCTTGTGGAATCCAAAATTTCTTCCGGATTTGTGCAAGCGTTAAAGAAACTCCACTATACAGCAAATTTCTGTGTTCTTGCATTATTAGCAATTCTGTTAATTTTTCATTCTTCGGCAATATGATTGGATTGGTCTCATTCGAATCAAAGGAGCCTTCATTAAGTCTGGTTTTTATTCGTAAAATTTTATTTTCATCCAAATATGGACACAGGGAGTAAATTCGTGATGTTTTCTTAACAGAATTTCCTTTTTCTAATGACTCAATGTCTTCCTTATAATTCTTCATTTGTACTTCTTTGATTAATAATTCTTCAGCTTCTTTCAATTCTTCAGCAGATAATGTATCTTTACGCTTGATTGAATTTCTTAAATTGAAAATAAATTTTCTAACTCTTGCCAATGTTCTAACTGCCTTCAAGAAGGAACTGAAGCGCTCAATTTCTATAAGTGGCTTCTGATGTTCTGATGAACAAACATTTTGGAAAATCACATTTCTTTTAGCTTCTAGTTGTTTCATATCTTCATCTATTTCTCTGTCTTCTTTGGGCCATAATTTTGAATCTTTAACTAACAATGGAGGCCCTGACCACCACAAGTCATCTTTTTTGAGGTCGAGAAGGGATAGTCCTCTTGTGAGTCGATCAGCAGGATTTGAGCTACCGGGACAATGTCGCCAGTTCTTCGGATCTGTTAAACTTTGTATTTCTGATGTTCTGTTGCTTACGAATGGCTTCCATACTTGACGAACTTTTGATCCAGTGAAGCACGATATTTGAATCGCTCCAATAATGTACTTTGTCTTCACTTATCTTGAGTGAAGACAAGACATTACCCGCTTTCCAAGTCTAGCTCCAATCAGAGCACCCATCAATTCGAGGCGGGGCAAGGTTAACTTCTTTATGGGAGCTAGTCTGCTTTTTGATGTAACAAAGCTTGTCTTTATACTATTATTGTTGTTATATCTCAGATATATAACACTTCCATAGGCCTTAATACTTGCATCACTAAAACAGTGAATTTCTACATTGTCATAACTGTCTATTTCCTGAAAATAATATCTTGGAATTTTTATTTTACTAAGATATGGAATCTGTGCACACCAGTTATCCCATTTTTTCTCTAAATGTTCTGGCAAATTCTGATCCCAATCGATACCATGTTCCCACAATGATTGAAAAATCATTTTAATTAAAATCGTATTAATTCTTTTCTCTCTCTGAAAACATAAACAAAAAAAAATATCTTGAGCCCAGGAGGGGGGTTGCCACGCGTAACTAAGATCAGGATTCATCGCCCTTTTGGCGTTAAAACATGATTCCCCACAACTTGTGCTTTACAAAAGGAAACTAATCAAATAAATTAAAAAAACATGTACACATTTTTTTGTGGGTGTGTTTCATACTTAAATTTAGTAAAGATTATTACATAACATACATTTTGTCAAAATATTAAAATATTAATTTAATAAAAATACAAATGTTTAGAACGGAGCAAAAAATAGCTCACATAAGTGATGGGACACCATTATATATGCAACAAAAATCGTCTGAAATAAGCAATAAAAATATTTTTTGGGGTTTTATTTTTACTTAAAAGCAATTGGCAATAATTTATAAAATCGTCTGCAGTATTTCTCTCCAGTTTGTTTTGGAATTTTTGTGTTTTTTAGCTCTATGTAGCCATGAATGCTAAACGAAAAGAAACTTCGCCTGAAATTCGAAAATTAGTTATTAATTTGCATATTGAACGCGGAAAATCTATTAGAAAAACTGCTGAAACAGTTAACTTGAGTCGTTCAACAGTTTCCAATATCATTAAACGATATAAAAAGAATCATATGATTCAGGATAAAAGAAGGCCTGGCCGACCATCAAAGCTATCCAATGGAATAAAGCGAATTATCGTTGGAAATATTAAAAAAAAAATCCAAGAAATAGTGCTTCAAAAGTTGCTGCTGATTTACAAGCATTATATGGAATAATTGTTAATCCTGAGACTATTAGAACGGTAATTCGATCTGCTGGATATCACGGTAGAGTAGCCAGAAAAAAATTCTTCGTAAGTGAAAAGAATAGAAAACTCAGACTAGCTTTCGCCAAAATCCAACATAAATAAGAATTCTGATTACTGGAATAAAGTTATATTTGCTGATGAGAGTAAATTTAATATATTTGGTTCTGACGGTAGAATCTTGGTGTGGAGAAAACCCAGGGAAGAATTTCGCAAACAGAACTTGGTACCAACAGTAAAACATCGTGGAGGAGGAGTTATGGTATGAGGGTGTATGTCGTCCGCTGGAGTTGGTAATCTTGTTTTTATTGACAGTATAATGGATCAGTAGAAGTATATTGATATTTTAAAGCAAAATTTGAAATCTTCAGTACGAAAATTGAACCTTCATAACGATTTTAAATTCTACCAGGACAATGACCCCAAGCACACTGCTCTGAACGTTAGATTCTGGCTGCTATATAACTGTCCTGAAATAATAAAAACACCACCACAATCTCCAGACTTAAATCCCATAGAGAATATTTGGCAAGAATTGGAATCAAGAATTCGCAAACACACCATTTCTTCAAAACAACAACTAAAATCGGTGCTTCAAGAAGAATGGAGTAAAATCACTCCAGAAATCACAAAAAAATTAGTCGAATCCATCCCAAAAAAATTAAATCATGTTTTAAAATAAAAGGAAATCCAACAAAATATTAAAACCTTTTAAAAAGTAAAATTTTTGGATAAATATTTGATGGAAAAGTAAGTGTCCCATCACTTATGTGAGCCATTTTTTTCTCCGTTCTGAACAATTGTATTTTTACTAAATTACTATTTTAATATTTTGACAAAATATATGTTATGTAATATTTGTTACTAACTTTAAATATGAAACACACCCAAAAAATTTTTGCACATGTTTGTTTATTTATTTTATTGCAGTTTCTTTTTATAAAGCACAAGTGTCCCATCACTTTTGTGAGACACTGTATATTGTTTTGGACTTTTTTCCGATCGTAACAGTAATTTTTCCGACTGATTTTTTCATTTTTCCAAATTGTAAGTCCTTTTAGGTAAATACCATTTTTCCGACTAAACGTACATTTTTTCTACCAAACGGGAATTTTTCAGATTCATTTTTTCGTTTTTTCAAAAATTTGTAAATACTTATAGTAAACTAGCAGCCCGCCATCTCTTTGCTTCGGGTAGAGCAAGTCGCCCAGTCCCGTGCCACTATTGACACCGCAAACTGTTACTACCACTTCATTCCATTAAATTCAACTACAAAAAACATTACCCTCCTTTTAGGTAGTCGAGTAAAAAGTAGCCTATATGTTAATCTAAGGTGTCAGATACCTCCATACAAAATTTCATAAAAATCGATCGATCCGTTCTTGAGTTATAAATGGTGTAAAGAACCCGACTTTATGTATATAGATTATGTATATCAATAGTATTCGCAGCGCACACGATGTAAGGACTTTTTAAGGTCATTTTTCTACACCTTGGGTTACATTATTGGCATTTTAGTGAGGATCCCTAATTTTTTTATATATATATATAATATAGCCTATGTTCACCGGAAATAGTATAAGGAAAGGGCAGATGACGTCACTGTGGTCTCTATTAGTGTGGGCAAGCTGTTTTCGCCCGTGCTTCGTTATAGCACCCACTCTACATGTGAATTCAGGCATTCTGATTGGTCTACAAATTTTATTATGTTTGTCTGCTTGCTATGATTGGGCTACGTCGTCAAGATGATTCCTGCAATGATCGCTATGACAAAAAATGTAGAGGTAGCTTGGTTGACAGAAGTGTTTGTTTGTCAACATGCCCTTTCCTTATAGCTTGCCAACGGTGAAAGAATTTTTCAAATCCGTCAAGTAGTTTCGGAGCCTATTCAATTCAAACAAACAAACAAATCTTTCCTCTTTATAATATTAGTATAGATAACATTTTCCCGACTAAACGCACATTTTTCCGATTGAATTTTTCATTTTTCCAATTTGTAAGTCCGTTTAGGTAAATACCATTTTTCCGAGTAAACAAACATTTTATCTATCGAATGGGAATTTTTCCGACTGATTTTTTTTTGTTTTTCCAATTTGTAAGTCCTTATAGTAAATAACATTTTCCAGACTAAACGTACATTTTCCCGACTGATTTTTTTTCGTTTTTCCAATTTATAGGTTTTTTCATAGATAAGTACCATTTTTTTCCAATTAAGTGTATTGTTTACCGACCAAACGCGAAAATTTTCGACTGATTTTCTCAGGGGGCTGGGTGCCGCACCCTCCCATACCCCCCCCCCCCCGGGATTTACGCCCTTGATTGGCAATGCATTACAATCCATGGAGGATCATTGGCGACAATGGCCATCCATGTTTACTAGCCCCTGGGTCCGGAGGTGCTATACAGTATATGTTGCGGCCAGGTGGTCAGCCTAACGCGCGACCCTCATTAGGCTGACCCTAGTCGGTGTTTAGTTCCCAAGCAAGCTTGGTACTCATTTTATCGACCCCGAAGGGATGAAAGGCTGAGTGTACTGTGCCCAGTCGGGAGTCGAGCTCACGACCTGAGGTGCCGCAGTCAGATGCTCTGACCACTACGCCACTGGGCTTTATTATCATTTACTTACTTTTTTAATACATGAAAAAATATAAAAATTTTAGTTTATACTTTGCATACATTAGATTCAAAGTAATGATATAAAACACTAAAAATAAATGCATTCTGTAATACTATAAACAATTTTGTAATAATAATGTTTGTAGGCAAAAATCGCCATTATATGAATAATCACTAGAATTTATTTCTTTCAAATTTTGAAAATAAATGTGGAGGAGAGTGTGTTGTACCTTGGAAGTTTTCACATTTAATTTTTTTACTTTAAGAACTAGATTCAGAAGAATTTAAAATTGAAAGGCAACATTTCAATACACTAACATATTTCTTTGTAATATATTTTTAGAAATTCAGACAATTTGAAAAAAAAAATAAAGAATACTGCGCAGTTAAACTGATGGCATTGAGCTCACAGGCTACAAATACTAATTGTACATTAAAGCCTTATATTTTCAAGGGTTAATTCCGTTCGAAAAACAAATTAAGAAGGGGAAACAGCTCTCCCCTTTCCTCTTTTATAATACTTAATCATTGAACCTCCTATACTATCAAAGACATGCTTTATCATATAAAAAATCTATATCCAAAATTCAGAGCAAATGAGATAATTCTTAATAAAAACCCATTTAGCATCTATATAATTTAAAAGGAGTTATCCCCCATTAAACTTCCAAAACTATTCAGAGATTTGGACGAAATCTGAAAATTCTGCTTGAAAAACCCATTTATATAAATTAAGGGGGGGGGGACATTCGAACCCCTGTTCCCCCTATTTATACTTATTCAATGAACACCTAATAACAGTCATGGAATCGCTTCATCAGAATGATCCTAATCTAAATTTTGAACGAAAACTTAATTCTGCATGAAAATCCCATTTATATCAACTAAGGGGGGGGGGGCATGAGCCCCCCGTTCCCCCTCTTACACATATCGAATGAACTCCAAAACTAATCAGGGAAGCGCCTTGTCAGGATATATCTAATTACAAAATTTCAAGTGGATCGGATATTTTTATCACGAGTTATCGCGTTACGCACGAACGAACATACAGAACGGACGGGCACATAAGCTCTCAGGCTATGATAGCCTGTGAGCTAAAAAATTGCCACCCATTTAAGGCAGAGAAAGTAAACTGCCCCAAGGTGCAACAGGATGTTGTACCTTGGGACCCAGCGCCTTGTTGTACCCAGCGCCACATGCTGGAGGATGCACACCAAAAACTAATCAGGATCTATTTTTTTATCAGGTGCTAACTGAATTTGAGATTTGATGAAAATCCATGCATTAGTTTTTGGGATACATTTATTGCGAAATCGTGAAAA
Organism: Maratus speculifer; assembly: GCA_964019185.1. NCBI lineage: Eukaryota > Metazoa > Arthropoda > Arachnida > Araneae > Salticidae > Maratus > Maratus speculifer. The sequence continues at coordinate 30,453,577 of OZ025289.1, forward strand.
ATGCTATTGCTGAAAATCGTGAAAAGTGAGCTGTCTGTCGGGCGATTTACACCAAAAACTAAACAACACTGATCTATATCAGGGACTAATTGAATCTGAAGTTTTAGAAAATTTCGTACATTAGTTCTTTAGTTTCTTGTTCGCGATTTCTCAAAATTTAATTAAAGGCTGTCAAATTTAACGTTTTAAAGCGAATTTGCGGACGTGGTGTGCTGAGAAAAATAATCATAAAATGATAGTCGTTTAAAACTAAAGGTAATATATTTATCGTAGAAAGAAAAACGGCTACTACTTGGTTATCCCGCCGGCCAATTTCGCCAAACTATTAGCCAAATTATTCAAATTACCTAATTTTTCGTTTAAAAAAACGAAAAATCAAATAAGCAGAACAATAATAAAAGTAGAAATGAAAAGTCTAATTAAAAGTCACTTGATGACGTAATAAATAAGTATATTGTAATATTGTGAATGTGATATTTACGGTCATCTGTTACTGGCATTTAATCTTGCAGTTTGGCGGTAGATTTTTTTCTCGACGGGATAACCAAGTAGTACCGAAAAAAGTTATTCAACTTACCCTAGGAGATCATTTATTTATTCACAGCATGCTTGGCGGCAAAGCCGAATACGGAATATTAGCGGACTGCATGCCCAATAAAATGGCGATTTTATGCCTGAAATGATTCGGTTATTTTATTTCAACAGTTTTTACTTACCCATCATACGTAGTATAGGGTAAGTCTTGCAATCGTTTTGAAAATCGAAAAAAAAATTTTGACGGATTTACACGTTTTAGATAGTGGAGATTCCGAAAAACATATTTTTAGAAAAAAAATTTTGCCGTCCGTCTGTCTGTCTGTAAACGCTCTATCTCACGAACAAATTGAGATAGAGACTTGAAATTTTGCATGTGCTTAGTATGTAAGAATGGGACGAAACCTATTTAATATCAGCAACCTCGATTATCCGGAACTATTTTTTCGGACTCTCGAAAAATTCGTTCTCATGAAAGGTATATAAAATTTTTCGAAATTTGTTATTTTAAGAAGTGGGCGTAAAGACAATAAAATAACACAAATTTTGCATAAAGACCGAAGTCAATCGGATTATTAGTTGCCGAGATATTTGTAATCCTGTTTTCGACATTCTTCGATTTTTCATGACCCTGTATTTCATTCAAATTTCAATTCAGAGATATATTTTAATTGGAAAAACGATGCTTAACCCGACACTGTAAACTGTTAGTTAATATCATTATTATTTTTGGAGTTATAAGGATGTTTCTTTTACGCAGGTTGGTACTACTTGAGTAGTTCGGCATTTTATATAATTTGTCGAAATTGGTTTATCAGCAATTCTTTAACGGACCATTACTATGTTTATTAACAATATTTAAATGTATGTTTAAATTTTGTTTTGAACTTACAATGAAGAAATAGTTTTCACATGTTTTATTTTCATATATTATATTATGCATATCCATGATGGGTAAGTATTACGGTGGCCCCCAACGACTAGTTTTAAAAAAGAAACAACAATTAAAGCAATAAGTAGACTGTTATAAATAATAAACACAATGAAAAATAAAAGGTACTACTAGGTTATCCCGTCAACCAAAAAATTATCGCCAATCAGTAAGATTAAATGCCAATAATAGATGATCGTGAATGTCACATTCAATGACATTAAATTTGATTCACGTGTTTAAAATGTCATTGAGGGATTTTTATTTCGATTTTTTAATTGAATTTTTATTAATATTCTACTAATTATTTGTTTTTTCGTTATTTAAAATAAAAACTATGTCAATATGTATAATTTGGCTATTAGTTTGGCGATTTGTAAAATTTGGCGAAATTGGTCGACGGGATAACAGAGTAATACCAAATAAAATAATAAATATAAATATCACAATAATTTGTAAATAATAACACTTAAAGGAATATTCAAAAACATTGGCGGGAGGGGGGGAGGGGAATCGTGCCAGCGTGATCTGAATATGAAATTTGTGCCAAGAGTTCTATGGAAAAATGCTGATATTGAAGAGCCTTTTTTGTGCTACAGAAAATAAAAAGTTAGAAATAGCTCATTATAATGCAAAAAATAAAAAATAAATTAAAAAAATACGGAAATTGCTTCAGTAGTTTCCGAATGAATATTTTCTTTCAGTAAACTGTTTTTTAAGATTTGACAGCCGCTGTTTCGCTCTTAACATGATGAGAAAAAAATGGGATAAATCTTTACCTTTTTACTATCTTATCACCCTCGCAATTTTGTTGCCTAACTTTAACAACAATGCATTTCTTACGTTACTCAATAATAAATTCTACAAATTAAATGTTTCTCAAATTACAGCACGTGCTTTCATTGTTGAAGAAAAAAAAATGTTTACTTCATATGGCAACATATAGTTTCATTGTTGCAAACGATGTTTACCAAATTGCTTGCACGAGCTTCATTGTTGAAAAAAAAAACTAGACATTACCCATTGTTGAAACAATAGATTAGAAAACAAATCGACAAATTTCTTATTCTTATAAAAAGTTTTTAAAAGTGTTGGTTGGATTTCTAATAAATTGATCTCAAACTACATTTTAAGAGAAAAAAATTACAGTTATCGAAGATATTTACTACTTTTATCAAGCATTTGAAGACTACATCTGCGAAGATCAAGATGTTTTGGGACTTCGTCATCGCTTTCTGTGCCTCGTACATCTTCCTGTACGGCATCGGCATTGCGATGAATATGATGATCAGGCAGTTCATGATGAAGAACACAAGAACATTGAAAAAAGAAAAAAAAGAAGACATTTTTCGAAGAATGCCAGACAAAGAGGAGCTGATGCAGAAGTTTTTGAAATCCTGTTTAGATAAAACAGTTGAAGATGGAAAAGAAGAAGATACTGATGAAGCAGAGCATGTCGAAAATCCAACACAGCCAGTTACAGATGAAGAACAGCAAGTCGGAAATCAAGTGCATCCTGGTACAGATGAAGAACAGGAAGTTGAAATTGAAGTGCAGCCTTGTACAGATGAAGAAAGGCAAGTTGAAAATGAAGACGAATGTAGTACAGAAGAAGAAAAAGCACCAAAGAAGAAGAAGAACTTCAAGAAGCGTTTCAAGAGCCTTTTTTGCTGTGTGTCTGGTATAAAGGACTGAAGATAATATTAACTGCGGGATTTCATTTAATAAATAACTAAATATCACATTTCATTGCGGCTTTTTCTGCGGTTTTTGGCCTCAGGACAATTAAAAACCGATTTATTTGGGCTTTTTATGTGGTTTTTGGCCTCAGGCAATTAAAAACCAATTTTTTCGTTCAGGGATGTAAAAATCAAGGCACCAGTGGGCAGTCTTTCACAACTAAATTTTTATAGTTATTTTTCGTCTAAATTTTTTGCAAGAATGCTGTAAAATTTAAGCGAAGAAAAGCTATAAAATTTAGTGGTGACAATCTGTTCGCTGGGGCCTAGATTTTTACAACCCTGTATCCACTGCTTTTTATCTGGTTTTTGGCCTCAGGACAATTAAAAACCGATTTGTTTGGGCTTTTTATGTGGTTTTTGGCCTCAGGACAGTTAAAAACCAATTTCTTCGTTCAGGGATGTAAAAATCAAGGCACCAGCGAGAAGTCTTTCACCACTAAATTTTTATAGGTATTTTTCGTCTTAATTTTTTGCAAGAATGCTAATAAAATTTAAGCGAAGAAAAGCTATAAAATTTAGTGGTGACAATCTGTTCGCTGGGGCCTCGATTTTTACAACCCTGTATCCATTGCTTTTTATCCGGTTTTTGGCCTCAGGACAATTAAAAACCGATTTATTTGGGCTTTTTATGTGGTTTTTGGCCTTAAGCAATTAAAAACCAATTTTTTCGTTCAGGGATGTAAAAATCAAGGCACCAGTGGGCAGTCTTTCACAACTAAATTTTTATAGTTATTTTTCGTCTAAATTTTTTGCAAGAATGCTGTAAAATTTAAGCGAAGAAAAGCTATAAAATTTAGTGGTGACAATCTGTTCGCTGGGGCCTAGATTTTTACAACCCTGTATCCACTGCTTTTTATCCGGTTTTTGGCCTCAGGACAATTAAAAACCGATTATTTATCGCTTTTTATACGGTTTTTGGCCTCAGGACAATTAAAAACCGATTCTCAATTGCCTTTTATCCGGTTTTTGGCCTCAGGACAATTAAAAACCGATTATTTATCGCTTTTTATACGGTTTTTGGCCTCAGGACAATTAAAAACCGATCCCATCCGATGTGACAGCACCTTGTCGGGGTGGATGGGCTTTCCACTAAGACTGTCACAACTGTTAAATAACCTCAAAATCATTTTTCCTTTTTCTTTCTTTTCTTTTTTTTTCTTTTTTTTTTTTTTTCGAGTAAAAAGACACATATTTTATCACTTTAGGATTTCTAAATTGATTTCTCATCTTATAACTTTAATTTAATAAATATGAAACTGTTGACTGATTAAAATTTAATTTTTAAACATACATATTGCACTTCTTATTTCTATTTTTTATGCTGATGGATATGGTATGCTCCGACTGGTGTCCTTTACATCAGTTTTGAAACTGGCTAAAACATGTTCACACAAATTGAAACACGAATAATACAAGTTCTAATAGCTTGTCATTAACACGAAAATTTCATTTGACAAAGCGATTATTTTCAAATTCAAATACACATGAAATTTAACACGAAGAACAGGATGAAAATTGTTTATTTACTTTTAATTTTATTTTTTATTAATGCCACAATTCTTTTTTTAAATTTTAATCAATTATATTAGAAAATACCGCGCGATAAATAAATAAAAAAAAAACTTTTAATTTTTCTGTTTAAATTTCACGTTTTAATAAAATTCCAATACCACTCTCGAGAAAAACTAAAATAATTTTGAATTTGGCAATGTTTTGATGATTATTTACAAAAATCTAACATGATATTTGATAAAAACACATAAATATTAACAGTTTTTACATTTTAAGCTATAACCTATGAGTACTTTGTGAATTTTAAAGCATTTCACACTTAAATTTTGCATGCATTCTACGTAACGGTCAATAATTAGCGATGAATGCACATTTATCAATTACTTCAAAAATGTCATAATAGCGCTTGAAAAGTAAAAATTTGATTACTTAACCCTTTACAATGAAAAAAAAACTTCAAGTTTCTCATGATTTTAAAGGAAATAAGCAGAATATTCGTGTATATGTATTCACGGGAGATAAATGACCGTTATATAATTAAGTTTTTTCTTAATTCTGATAATGTACTAGTGTACTTACAATGAAATAAAACTGCATATTGCAACAGCACTGACTTATTTTGTGTGTATCAGGCTCCGATTCGAAGAATTCAAATTTAGGAACATTTCGTAAAGTTCATAATCGGTTGATCTTCCGATCTAAAAAGTTCACAATCAATTCAAGGAAAAAAAATGGCGTATGTAGTTTGAATATTAGGGATTTAAGCATAAGCAGTAGCTTAAATAATACATTTTGTGTCGTATTAAAAAAAGTAGTTGATAAAGTTAAGAGAATGCCAACTTTCTCATTATAATGGCTGTACATTTAAAAACATACGGTACTACTTGATTATATGGTCAATTAATTTCGCCAAATGATGCAGATTGCAAAACTATTCACCAAATTATACAAATTTAAATGATTTTTATTCAAATAATGGGAAGACAAACAAATTAGTGAAGCAAAAATACAAATATAAATGTCTAAATAAGGTAACATGCATGTGTTCAATGTCAAGTGAATGTGACATTTACGATCATCCATTATTGGCACTTAATCTTATAATTTGGCGATAGTTTTTTGGTCAACGGGATAATCAAGTAATACCAAATAAATTTTTGAAAAAGCACGGATGGTATCATTTCTTTGAGTTTGTTTCTCTTTGCACAGTTGCGTGAAAAATCTATGTTTTGGTCGAAATTTAAAACTTTTTCCCTACATATCCAGTATCATTATGCCGAAAACGATACAAGTATTAATGTTTTTGTAATTTTAAAGTAATTTGAATTTACATCTGTATTACTAAGTTATTGTTGTGGTTATTAACGCTTCTAAAAAGAAATTGATGACACAGATAAGTAAAACACCTCACTAAAGTCTTGCTCTACCGAAAACCGGAAATAAGGACAGGTTTTGTGATTCAAGCTGGCGAGTAGGACAGAACAAATTATATTTACAACTCAAACATAAATTCTAATAAAAATTAGTCTGATGTGGCAATACCAAGATTTTCTTCTATCTCATCCACGTTAACACTTCAAAATTCATTATCATTGCCAAAATTAACAACTATTCCTATCATTGGAATTCTAATGATATGAAATTCCGTCCATTAGTTCTTGAGATATGGTTATCGCTAAAATGCCGTAAATATGCAAAATGCACAATAGCAGCAGCACTTGTCTGGTGCTTTACATCGAATTTGGAACAACTTTTGCCAACATCTAACTGAATTTGAAGTTTGATAAAGGTGCGACCTGTTGGGGGACTTACACTAAAATATAAACAAGTTGGAAATTGCACGTGAAGCTAGCAAATTAAGTGCGTCCGTACGATAACGAAGTTTTAAAAATATCACTCTCATATATCAATCTAATAAAACTGTAAATAATTACAATTAAAATGCGCCCCAAATAATGTTCTCCCCATACCAATGGAATACTTTTGTGTGGCCTTGTAAATCAATAACAAATATTCTTTGCACCGCAGATTATGCAAAATGTATATTATAATATCTACTTTATAGATGCATATCAATTTTATTACGTTCGAATAAGTGTAACACCATTAAAATGCATTTGAAACATTTTCCCCCTTTAACCGTAATGTAACTTTTGATTGTTCCTGTAATTGAACCATGCATCCGATTTTGATAAAATTTGAAATACGTCGACAAAATTATGTAATAATTATGTATTTAAAATTTCAAGCGATTAAAATGCATTTGAAACTTTTTTCCCCCATTGACCGTAATGTAACGGAATCCTTTTGATTGCCCCTGTAATTGATCTATGCATCCGATTTTCTTAAAATTTGAAATGACTCGACAAAATTATGTAATAATAATATATTTTAAATTTCAAACGATTTGGTTGGGTAGTTTTTGCGTTGTTATATGCAGACAGACGGACGGACTGAACTACAACAATAGGTGCTACGTATTTACATAATTACGAACGCACCTAAAAATACCAAATCATATTCCGAATCTGAAGTTTTAAGAAAATCCGTGCATTATTTCTAGAGATAGACTCACTGCGGAACTCTAAAAAAACAAGTTGGAAATTGCACGTAAAGCGTAGCAAATAAGGTGCGTTCGCTGATAACGAAGTTTTAAAATATTCAGATCTTGCTGATATAGTAGAGCGTTCTTTGGATACAGTATAGTGGTCGAAATCTTTGTGTTCCTGTAAATATGCAGGGAGTAATTTTTATTATACTTCATTAATGTATATCATAAAATGTAAAGTAGTTTAATATAATTAAAGCCCGCCCCAAACAATGTTTCCCCGTATAACAATATTTAGTGGAATACATTTGTGTGGCCCTGTAATTTAATAATAAATATTCTTTGCATCACAGATTATACAAAATGTATTTTTAGTACATATTTCATAGATTCATGTCAATTCTGTTATAGTCAAATGAGTGTTACACCATTAAAATGCATTTGAAACTTTTTTCCCCATTGACCGTAATGTAACGGAATACTTTTGATTGTCCCTGTAATTAATCAATTCATCCGATTTTCATAACATTTGAAATGACTCGACAAAATTATGTAATAAATATACGTTTTAAATTTCAAACGATTAAAATGCATTTGAAACTTTTTTCCCATTGACCGTAATGTAACGGAATCCTTTTGATTGTCCTTGTAATTGATCTATCCATACGATTTCCATAAAATTTGAAATGACTCGACAAAATTATGTAATAAATATACGTTTTAAATTTCAAACGATTAAAATGCATTTGAAACTTTTTTCCCCATTGACCGTAATGTAACGGAATCCTTTTGATTGTCCCTGTAATTGATCTATCCATACGATTTCCATAAAATTTGAAATGACTCGACAAAATTATGTAATAAATATACGTTTTAAATTTCAAACGATTAAAATGCATTTGAAACTTTTTTCCCCATTGACCGTAATGTAACGGAATCCTTTTGATTGTCCCTGTAATTGATCTATCCATCCGATTTTCATTAAATTTGAAATGACTCGACAAAATTATGTAATAATTATGTATTTTAAATTTCAAACGATTCGGTTGGGTAGTTTTTGCGTTGTTATATGCGGACGGACAGACAGACAGACAGACAGACGGACAGACAGACAGACAGACGGACGGACTGCGCGACAACAATAGGTGCTACGTATTTACATAATTACGAACGCACCTAAAAATGGACCATAGCACCCCCATGCGTTGACCGATTTACACCAAAAGGTAGAAATTGTCAATTAATATCAAGTACTAACTGAATATGAAGTTTGGTGAAAATCCGTGCGTTAGCTCTCTAGATTGGGCTGTTGTGGAAATCGTGAGAAAAAAAAAAAAAAAAAAAAAGAAAGAAAGGAAAAAAAAAAAGGCAAAAAAACAGATCAGATCGAGTATATATCAAGGTCTAACTGAATTTAAAGTTTTGCAAAATCCCGTGAATTCGTTCTTCAGATAGAACACCCACAAAATTTATATCACACACAGACATCAGTCAGACATTTTGTAAAAACATATTTTTTGGAACCCCTGACCCCTATCTATAACGTCAAAATCCGTCGAAAAGAGAAATTCGAAAATCTTCACGAATCCAATACTTTCTTATAAAGATAGAAAAAAGAAAAAAAATGTTAAACTTTCAAGGTATCCGAATAAATCCTGCCAATTTCCTGCATTTCCGTATGATAACAAATTTAGGTGTATATCAAAGAATTCTACTTGATTTTGATCTAAAATTTGCATGAGATGACACGTGACCTCCTCTTTAACTGGAAGTCTGGATCCGCCGTTGTCCAGAATGCAGGTTTTTCAGATGTCAACGATTCTCGAGTTGACAATTTCGTGTTCAACAAACACATTAACCCTTTAACGTTCATTGGTTTCGCCACGAAACCACAAAATTTTAATTCCGATATGTAACACTGACACCGGTATTTTTATCTAAAAATATCCCTTTTATTATGTATGTGAAAAATCACGTTTTTCTTATTTAGAAATATATTTGTTCTTAATTACCAGTGTCATTCATTTATTTCGACATCTTAGCAATGAAAATGCTATGATCGTTAAAGGATTAAATTAACAACATTAACACTCAGAATAGCTTTATTTTTTTCACTTTTGCATCTATAAATTCAGCAACGCAGATGGAAATGTTTTATTGAGAAGTGTTAGCGTCCGAAAATCCTATATATTCCGGTTTCAGAAATAGGATTAAGGTGTCTGTCTGTCCAGTGGCGCTAACTTTTGAAAAATATTTGGTGGGTTCAAAAATATTTTGGTAAAATGGTACGACCAATTTGTTCTTCTTTGAAGGGTTGACATCTGGTGAAAAATGAGAATTTTAAGTGAAGCTATCATCAGACCCTTATTACTGCATGGGCAAATCGGGACTTTGCCCCCATGGGCCCCAGAGCTTGAGGGGGCCCCAAATCCATACAATAAATTATGAAGTATTTACTTTCTTTTTCCAGTTCCAACTCTTTCATATGTTAAAGTAATTAAATTCATCTTAAATTAATATAGCACATTTCTAAAGTTATATAAAAGAGTTTTGTTCTGTACTAAGGAAGAAAAATGTATTTTTATTAATTAAAGTATATAATTATGAGTTGGCTTAGCCAAGAATTTTCTTCTATTTATATCTAAGGTATGAAAATATGTTTTTGCATTACACATACACATATGAGTGACCATCAGTTCTATTTGAATAATGTTGCAATGATACAAAAGGGGCCCCCTAATTTATTTTTGTCCAGGGCGCCAATCAGTCATAATCGGGGCCTGGCTATCATGTTTGAATAAACTTTCAATTTTATTAAATAATATTTTCGTGTGTTTTTTCTTATGAAGGACAGTCATACTTATTGTAATAATGTCATGATATCGTGAACATGACTACAAAATTAATTAGCAGAGAATTGAATATGGCGCATAACGTTTCAGTCATTTGGGATTTACGGGTGAAAGTATCAACTCGGAGAATTAAGGCCCCTGTCCTCGCTCGAGGAAACGCTCGCGAGCTAATGCTATTCCTATGGGGAAGAATTTTTCTAATAACTCTTTCGCGTTTTGACATTTTTGAATATTTTTTTTTTCATTGGATAGCTGAAGTGCATGCCGACAGCGCACCTTTTTTTACTTTTTCGATTTTGGTTGCAAATATTTTTTTACAAAGTTAGTTTCACTTTCAAAACCGGTTTGGAAACTGAAAGTGCTTTTTAAAAAAATATCTGCAACCAAAATAGAAAAAGTAAAAAAGGTGCGCTGTCATCATGCACCTCAGCTATCCAATGCAAAAAAAAAAAAAAAAAAAAAAAAAAAAAAAAAAAATGATTCAAAAATGTTAAAATGCGAAAGAGTTATTAGAAAAATGCTTCCCCATAGGAATAGCATTAGCTCGCGAGCGTTTCCTCGAGCGAGGAAAGGGGCCTTAAGACTCATGGTCATTGGCAAAATAAATTTTATTCTAAGGAAAAAAAAGAAATAATACAGTGATAATGAAATAAGTAACTAGATCAATAAAAATTGGGTACGGTATTATTCAAAACTATTGGGTGGGCACGGGCTATAAGTTTGCGCATCTGCATCTGTCTATATTGAAATGAGCCCCCCCATCCGGGAAAAATCGTTGCTCCTGGTATGCGAGATGCGAATTTTCCCAACTTTCATTCTTTTTACTTTTTTCTATCTTTACAAGAAGAAAGTATTGAATTCGGGAAAATTTTTGAATTCCGATGGATTTACTCGTTATAGTGGTCAGAGATTCCAAAAAACGTGTTTTTACAAAATGTATGTCTATGACTCTGTCCGTCTGTCTGTGTATGACATAAATTTTGTGGGCACTCTGTTTCAAGAACAAATGGACGGAATTTGATAAAAATTTAGATTCAGTTAGTCCTCGATACAAATTGGTGATGATTAGTTTTTTTTTTTTTTTTTTTTTTTTTTTTCTGAAAATCGCTCAACAGGTGACGTTGTCATGCAATATTTTGCACGGTTTAAGCAATAGCTCTATTTCAAGAACTAATGAACAGACTTTGATCAAACTTCAAATTCTATTAGTTCGTGAGAAGAATAGACATTTTCTACATTTTGGTGTAAATCGCTCGACAATGGACGTTGCTATGAAGCATTCTTTACGACTTAAACAATAGCTCTATTTCAAGAACTAATGCACAGATTTTGATCAAACTTCAAATTCTGTTAGTCCGTGAGATGAATGGACATTTTCTACATTTTATTGTACATCGTTCAACAGATGGCACTGCTATGCTGCCTTTTTTTACCAAATTTCACAATAGCTATTTCTCAAGTACTAATGGACAGATTTTCATAAATCATCAGATTCCGTTAGTGCTTGGTATAATATGGTTCTGATTATGTTTTGATGTAAATTACACAATAGGTGGTGCTGTTATGCGGCATAAATTATAAATAATGCATTAACTCTATCTCAGTTTCAGTTATCTAAATTTGCATCAAACTTCAGATTCTATTAATCCTTGATATAAAACAATATTATTTAGTTCCTGAAGCAAATCACACTATGTGGCATTATTCATGATTGTCGCTATAGCTCTATCTGAGGATTTAATGCACGAGATTTCATCAAACTTCAGTTTTAGTTAGTCCATAATATAAATGAGTATTCTTTAGTTTTCGGAGTAAATCGCTCAACAGGTGACGTGACGCGTCTATGCAGCATTATTCATGATTATCGCAATATTTCTATCTCAGGATCTATTACATAAATTTTCTTCAAACTTCACATCCAGTTAGTCCCTGACATAAATAATATTCTTCAGTTTTTAGATTAAATGGCTCAACAGGTGGCGCTTCTATCCAGCTTTTTTACGATTTCTCCAGTGATTCTATCTCACGCACAATACATAGATTTTCACCAAATTTCAGATTCAGTTAGAACTTGTAATAGGTTGTTACTGATTAAATTTTGCTATAAATGACTTAACTGGTACGCTGCTGTATTTCATTTTCCTGAAAGTATTAAAGTGCATGAGAAAGAAAAAAGGTTTAAAATCGATACATCCGACTATTTTTTATTTTATTTATTTATTTATTTTTTCTCCTTGGCTGGTGGATGTACGAGTAGCAGAGATGGGAAGCATTCCCTGCCTAAATGTTTACAAAAACATATGAATTTTGATCACTTTTGGCCCATAACCTTTAGATTACGTTAACTACTAGGCACTAAATTGCTTTCTAGATTAAATATAATTATAATAAAAGCTGGATTACATATTAAATAAATATAATACATCACATGTGCAAAGCACACCGCGTCAAACTCAACAGTAAACAACGCTAGCACTACAGTTAACGGTTACAGTCAAAGTACAAATAGTTGAAGTCAAAGTTAGAGCATGGTTGTAATAATAATATTTTTAACACTATCAAGCATTTGGTACCTTTTAACGAAAATCTTTATTATTCCCATCGGTTCCATCCCTAAAAAGGGACAGGGAGTTCGAAGAAACTCCCCCTCATTAGTCAGGCTTTGATAGTGTATACGTGCACACATCAATGTATAAAGGCTTCTAACAAAGATCCAAGAAAATGTGTAGGTAAGAATAAATTCGTCCCAGAATTTGTGATCAATGGAGTAATTCTTACTTTCTTCTTCTACCTTTATCAGAAAAAAATACTGGATTCGTAAAAATTTTCGACTTAAAGTTTTCAAGGAATTTACATATTTTAGAGGTCAGAGATACCAAAAAATATATTTTTACAAAATGTCTGTCGGTGAGTCTGTATGTGACATAAATTTTCTGGGCGCTCTATCTCATACACGGAATTTCACAAAACTTTAGATTCAGTAGACCTTCATATAAACTGGATATGCTTAGTTTTTGTTGTATAAAGCCCAACAGGTCGCGCTACTATGCTACTCGATTTCCACCATAGCTGTATCTCAAGAACTAATGGACGGATTTTCATAAAACTTCAAATTCCGTAAGTACTTGATGCAATATGATTTTGATTAAATTTTGGTGTAAATCATACAGCAAGTGAATCTGCAATGCGGCGTTATTCCTGATTATAGCAATAGCTTTACCACAGGAACTAATGCACGAATTTTCACCTAACTTCGGATTCACTTAGTTTCTGATATAAATGAATATTCTTTAATTTTTGAGTAAATTGCTCAACAGGTGGCGCTGCTATGAGACATTCTCTATCTCAGGAAGATGCACGGATTTTCAATTTTCATCAAACTTCAAACTCAGTTAGTCCCTGTTATGAATGAGTATGCTTTAGTTTTTAGAGTTAATCGCTCAACAGGTCGCTCTTCTGTCCAATTTTTTAACGATATCTGCGATAGTTCTGCCTATCGCAGATAAATACTAATGCACGGAATTTTCATCAAATTTCCCGTTAGAACTTAGAACTTGAAATAAGTTGTTTCCTGTTAGATTTTGGTGTAATATACCTAACGGTGACGCTGCTAAGTTTCATTTTTCTGGAAGTATGAACGTGTATGAGATAGAAGAAAGTTTTGGGATTGCCACATCTCACTAGTTTTATTTTAATAAGAAAAGCATAATTAATATCTGAGCTGCTAAAAAAATTTTCACAAAATACCATCGTAGTGCTGCCATCTAGCTACGAAAACCAAAATTAAACTTGTAGTGCTGCCATCTAGTTTTCACACGTATTAAAAACTAATGAAAATTTTGTTAAAAAAGAGAAACCGCTGCGATTTGTGAGTGTGACATAAATTACTCAAGTGATATGGCTCTTCACCTACTTTTTAGCTCGCAGGCTATTATATAGCCAGGCACGTAGTCAGAGAGGGGGCTAAGGGGGCTGAAGCCCCTCCCGAAAGTTTGAAAATACAAAATTATCTCTATGATAATAAAATAGGTTTTGTTTGTTTTTATCTTCCATTACATTAAAATCAATTGCACTTTTAGCTGTAAAAATATTCATTTATTCAATTATAGTTATAATAATTATTCATTATATTGGGAATTTGGATGTATTGTCTTTTAAATAGATATTTACCACAAAAGATATAAATTCTTTTTAAAATGTAATTTTAACTATATGTGCAGAAAATTCGATCAAGTGTAATTCCATATCATTAATTTGATTAAGAAAAATTAGTGCTACACACATATAGCATTTTAACTTTAGGAGACAGATATAAAACATTTACTTGTATGTCATGATTTTTCTTAATTTTCTTTATCTTCATTAATATAAAGGATACTTAGAGCGGTTGATGTTAAAATGTTTTACAGAGAAAGGAGCCAAAAACTTTAATAGCCGCCTATAATGTAAAATCATGTGAAAAAATATAATTTTAAAGAAAGCATCTTTGATAATGATGTTGTAACTATAAAACGCTTTTTATTTAAATAGAAACTATTAGAATGCATTTTTGAAAAGTAATGATGCGAAGAAAAGCGACATGGTATCGAGAAACGTTTAAAAATACCACGGCGGCATCCCCCAGTCTCTTCATTGAACAGCTTTTCTGCAAATTGTTTACGTGTAAATCTTTAATAGTAAGAAAATGTGCACAAAGTTAGTTGGTTTGTCTTGTTAATTTTCTTTGTATTTTGTAGAATTATCAACTTCAGCAATGGATACCCCTATGTAGGGATTTTTTTTTTTTTTTTTTTAAGTTTTTCATATTTTCAGTTTATAGCAATACATATGGTCAGCATAGCCAATAGCTGCCAATACATATGGAGTAAGCAGCCAATACATATGGTCATGTTAGCAGGGTCCATTCTAGAGTTTTTCAGAGTATCCAAAAACTAGATAAGCCCACTTTGAAAGCCATCGGTTAAATCTTGCCTTGCCCAATAGCATGCTGAATCCCATAATTGAAAAGTATCATGGACTTGTCAAAGCAATGACAAAAGTTTTTAAAAATCACTTAAAGGCAAATTTAACGCAAATTTAAAACAAAAGAAAATGACTTCTTTGCATTTGTGATAAAAAAATTTTCAAGAATCATGAAAGTATATTAACTTTTGTTGAACTACATACATTTGCATTAGCTCAGAAATTATTTCGAAAAACACTTGGAAGATTTCTTCAGCAGCTGGAGCCTCTTTAGCTGTCGGGAGATGAATAATTTTCTCATAAGACTGTCTGTTTGTGAAGCTTTCAGTCTGACAAAGTCATATTGAGTTCTTTAAGAAAAATTTCGTGACATATATCTGCTGTAACTTATATTAAAGATGTCCTAATTGTTTTACATAAATATAGAGACAAATGCAGTAGAAATCTTTTGTAAGATATTTTATTGCTCATCAAAACTTCGGGAAGACGTCTTTCAAACTGAAATAAAGATCCTAAGACTAACATTTAGACAGACAACACGTAAAAATCCTCAAATTACTTCCTCTGAAGAGTATTACAATATCACAGTCTTTATTCCCTGTGTGGTAAGTTTTATTCAAAATTTAAATGATCGATTCATTTTGAATGATGACATTTTAAGAGATTTCCAATTACTTTTCCCAGGATTTCTTTCACTGGAAAAAGCAAGCAAATTAGAGAATCTGCGCAATGTTTTATGGATAAAGTGTCAACGTAGCAAGTAAAAGCTGATTATGAATTAGGGTGCAAACGGATTATTGACACCAAAGAAGAGGTCCTAAAAGTTTTAGTACTGTAATGTGACGTATTGTAATAATATCAAACACGTGCTGACAGTCTTGGTTGAAAGATCAGTGCTGAAAAATCTTTTTCAACTATGAAAATAATTGTCGGACGTTCCTCTCAGCCCGCACAACTTTGAAGAAAGTCCGTGGTAGTTATAGCTGCCACCACCGATATTATTAGGTGATATCGGTCACCCACTATGAGGATTGTGTAAATGAACACCGATGCTGTCAATTAACTGAATTAACAGTTTATTTATACTATATGTACACAAGAAATACGCTATTTACAATTATATACAATTACAACTCGGATATAGATGATCCGGTTCAACGTTAAATTAAATACCGTAAAAAGTTGGCTGTGTACTGTTCAGATTACACCTTCTCCCTCACACTCAATGCACGTTAGATTCACTTTACCGGAGATCAATTTCGAATCTCCCAACACATGAATACTCGGCCTACGATATCCGGCCCATAACACTACGCACAAGGACCTCTGTCCTACACTACCCTCTAGGTACGAGCTCAGATACGAACTCCTCAAATCTCAGACAAGACTTGCTCTTTCCAAATCACTGCTTTTCCCCCAATGTCAACCCACTTTGGAGCTTATCCATTGGACGCATTTCACATTGCTTTCTTGATTCGTGCATGTTCCTTGTTTGCTCATCATTCACATACATCGCTGACGGATGAACAAGCCTCTCGGCAATATTCTCTTTCTCCCTCACCACCTGCACTTGATAACCTGTCAATTTTGACTTTGCAAAGAAAGAATGTCACCTTGAAAATTCCAGTACACAGCCGATACAATACATAAAATATTAAGATAGAGAAATAACAGAAATTCCAATCTGTAGCAGAAGTCGTCTCAGAACCTGACAATAATTAAATCTTTGCTTCGAAGTGTTATGTCCGATGAGAGACTGGGTAATTTTGCAATGACTTCTATTGATTGGGACATTACAATTGATCTTGATAAGTAAATCAACATCATGGTTAAGAAGAAATTACGATGATTGCTATCCTGTTGCAATAATAAATTTAATGTACAAGACTATTGTATTTATAATTATTATAATCAGAGAATGCGAAATATAATTTTTATGATTACATGACAGTGGCAATTAATTTTTCTTTGGAAAAAATAATATGTATAGTTTATTTGATTTATGGATCAATAGTTTCAAGACCTCGCTACAGTGTCTAAACTTCTAGACACTGTAACCTGACACTTGCAATGCCAGACTCTCTCACGCTAATATTAATCCAGTTGTTTAAATCAATTCATGTTACTTGTTTGCATTTCAATATTTTTTAATGTTTTTCTCATAGGATATTTGAGGCTCACCTCAATCATTATTATTTTGTGCTTTTTAGGTTTCGCAAAAGTTTTTTCCTAAAGTTTTTTTCCGGTTTCCGAACCGGTTTGAAAACTAGAAGTGCTCTTGAATGTCACAAATTGAAAAAAATTAAATGCGAGACAACAATATTTGGCATCGTCGTGAAGTATCCTATGCAAGATCACATTTTAGATTAAGCCTTGATTATTTTTAAATTTTTTGCTGTAAATTATACAAATTACTTTTGTAAGATCAGAAAAAATTTCAAGATTGAGCCCCTCCCGAAAGGAAATCCTGGCTACGGGTCTGGTTTGCCATTGTGCTTTCCTGCACCCAAAGATGTGAAAACATGGAGGACTGAGAACAGGAAAACACAATGGTGAGCCTATCTAAAATGAAAATTACGCGTTTTTAGGTGTTGCCAAGATATGATTTGGCAGACCGATTGTGTTTTAATATGCCAATCGAGATATAACTAATGATGGAATTGCATTCAATGAGGTCAATGCCTGTGCTGCCTTCTCCCGGTCTTATATATATGGTCTTATAAGACCATATATATAAGACCGGCTGCTATATATATATATAAGATATACCGGCTATATATAAGATATTGCTGCCTTATCCCGGTCTTATATATATAATAAATAGAGTTGCTATACTATGATAATGAGATAATGAGATAAAGCGATAAATATGGGAAGGGTTGGGATAGTATAGAAAGTTTTGTTTATTGTTTTATTTGCTTTTGTACTAAAAATGTTTTAGAAGTGATATTTGAAAATTTATATCTCAATTATAATTAAAAACATTTCCTTTAAGATATTATTTTTTCTTGAAAAATTGAGAAATTTACACAGCAGTTTAAATCAAGAGTTGTGTAACTTTACACCAAAAATGGTGTTTCCTTACACCACTTTGGGTGACAACTAGTTGCCATCTTTTTTTGTTGTAAAGTTATACCGATATATTTTACAGTGTAGAGATGGACAGTATTTAAAAGAGTAGCATATATAAAAATTTTATTCTTTATGTAGCTTTATGATCAATAATAGATTAACAGGAAACCTTCGTTAATTTATAATGTATCACTTGAAAAGTTTTTGAAAAAACTGAAAAAAAAAATAGTATTTACGAATGCATATTCAACTGACAATAAAAATAAAATGTCTAAAATTTTCTTAACATCTTTGTAATGGTAAAAAAGTACTTTCTCAAAAAGTCCTATTTTAAACATCTCTCCCCTCTGTCATTCAGTAGTCATGTGCATCCCGAAAACATTTCAGGAAATGTGTGTTTAAGTATCTAAATAAATATGAACGTTAAAGAGCACAAATATTATAAAATAAAGGATGTTAAAAGCATACAGCTGTTTCGGGACTTCTAAAGTCACATCACCAGTGCTAAAAAAGTGTAAAACGTAAAAGAAAGTCACATCGATAAACAAAAACAAAACCGTGCAACTGAGCTCGTCGCTAAGGCGAACTGACCATGAAACGTCGCAAAGCAACATTAAAAGTAAACTGGCACGCGCACACAGAAGGAGACTAATCATATGTCACTTCCCACTAGACGAGTCCAAATTAAGGAGAAAAGGAGGGGGGAGGGGGAGTGATATTACAGGAATGGAAACCAGACATAAGAAAATCTTGGAGTACTGGATATGTCATTAACCAAATTACTAGAGTTTTCTCATATATGAAAAGCTTCCCAAAAGTCTAAATCATAAATAGATGAACAATATTGTATTATTGAGGCTTCGGAAAATTTAAAATTGTGACTATTGGACCAGCAATGGTTGGCGATAGTGGAACGTTTTATTTCACAATTTTTAACGTTAGCACTGTGTTCTCCCACACGTTTTTTCAGGGCACGCTTCGTCTGACCGATGTACATTTTATCGCATTCGCAAGAAATCTTATAAATACCCCAATGTGATAAATCATCTATTGGATCTTTGAGATTTGAGAATTGTATTTTATTAAAAGGAGTAAAGGTTATTTTAAAGTCAAATTTTGACAAAATTTTAGAAATTTGATGACTGATTTTTGAAAAATATGGAAGAATAATTAAATTAACATTGCGGTCTGAGTTGAAGTTCGAAGGAGTACGTTTTCTTAATTTGTTATGAATGGAATCAACGATTTCAATCGGGAAATCCCGATCAATGGCAAATTTAATTATCTGTCTGAACTTGGTGAAATTCCAAGCAACTGTTGATGCCTACACAGTTATTTAGTTTCAAATAATCATGATTTTAAAAATATAGCTGTTCTCATTCAGAGTAAAGAAAAAGTTTTTTCAAACAGTCAGAGTGATAAAACTTTTTTTTAAATTAGTATATTGTGTATTTGTCTATGATTGCATGGGACTTTTTGAAGACATGCTTTTTTTTCTTCTTTTCCAATGTAAAGAATAAATTAGTTTTTTGGAAAAATGTATGGAGAAAATGGAAGGATGATTTTCAGGGATGTAGTCATAATAATAGCAGAAGATATACTTTATGGCTTTATTTGCGGCGGTATCTAGCCGAAACTTTTAGAATTACTTTTAGGCGAGCGACATGCCAGCTCCCAGTAACCAGAAATCGTGTGGGCGAACTCATTTCGCAGTGGTGATTTTTTAAAGATTTCACTTGAAGATGTTAAAAGTTCGACGTCTGCAATATTACTTTACCGATCCTAAATACCTAAGGATTTAGATTAGGTAAGTATAACATATGATAGTCTATTATTTACTCGTTATTTTAACGTTTTGTATTGGTATCTACGAGTTATCGGAACAACGCTAGAGTAACATTTCATCAAAATGGCATGGTCGGACAAAACCGGGATGCAGATGGTCGGACATAACCGGGAAGTGTCAAATTTTGGACAACCCATTTATAGGCGGGATTGAAACAGAATTAACTTGTTTATGCATTGTTTGACGATCTATAATTATTTAAGATATATACAAAAAATATTATTTAAATTAAGTTGTTATATAGAAGATTGTTTTTAGTCATTTATGTTGCAACATCTACCCAATTTCAATCCCCTAAAAATTAGAGCTCGAACAAGAAGAAAAAGAAAAGATGGAGAAACAAAACAAGAAGAACTTAACCCTGAAGCGAAGCTTTCCATGATGACAGAAAAGAAAAGTTGAAAAACGAATGTGAAAAAGAAAAGTCTTAAGAAAAAAAAAACTTTTGACATTAAACGGGGAAGAAGATGAAAGTGAAGCATGCATCTTTTGAAACGGCTTACATGAACAATCTAAACCTAAGGAGAGTTGGATATAGTGCTTTTATTCCAAAGGGGGGGCGGGCACTTGAAGCATGCAGCAATGCAAATGAACAAGAACGAACTTTCATTTATTATTTTTGTGCTTAACAATTTTAACTCTTAAAGAATAACTTAACTCATTTTTATTTTATGTAGATTTGATATAGATTCACATTCTATAAGTATAATATGTCAATTTTCCTTTAATAACTAGCATTATAGCAAAATTATAATGTGCTTTTAATTATTTTTTCCAGTTCCCGATTTTATCCGACCTGGTCGGACAAAATACATTGCACACTTCTAAAAAAAGTGTTGTTATGTTCTCAATGTCTGTTGTTCGTGAATGAATGAATACTTTTTTTCTCCCTAAGGAATCAATTTATCGTTTTAATACAAATTTTGATTGTTTTGTTCACATAGTGCACAGTAATAAAAAGAAAAACATTAGGGTCCCGGTTTTATCCGAATTTCCCCTATATTTTAATGAAAATACACTCTTCGAAACATAATAAAATTGTCATGCATCTATGATGTGAATACTAAAATATATATTTTGTACAATATGTGGTACAAAGAAAATTTGTTATTCATTTACAGAGCCAAACAAAAATATTCCACTGCATAATGATACAAATGGGAAACATTGTTTGGAACGCGTTTTAATTAAATTAAACTATTTCACTTTTACGAAATTGATCAAAGTTTCTGAAGTTTACTACAAGTTACTTTCTGTATAATAAAAAGCAGATAGTATTTACAGGGACCTATAAAATTTCGGCTACTATACTGTATGCGAAGTATTGCATATTCTTACACCAAGATCTAAATATTTTTAAAATTTCACAGCACGAACGCACTTCATTTGCTACGCTTGACGAGGACTAATGTATTAAATTGAAGCTGGTGTTATACACAATTGAAATGAAAAAAACTTCTTTAAACACCATAAAATAAGTTAACTGCGCAAGGCCTTTCGAAAGAACTTAGTCTTTCTTCGTCAGGCGCAAAAAAGACGTGCGTCCACAATGAATGTAGCGGCACGACGACACGACTAGCGGCACGAGCAGTCGTGCCGCTACATTCATTGTGGACGCACGTCTTTTTTGCGCCTGACGAAGAAAGACTAAGTTCTTTCGAAAGGCCTTGCGCAGTTAACTTATTTTATGGTGTTTAAAGAAGTTTTTTTCATTTCAATTGACGAGGACTATCCGACTTGTTAAAATTTGATTCGATTTTCGTAAAACTGTAAAGGGCACAACAGAATTCTGTAACGATTATGTATATTACATAATACATATCAAACCATCCAGTTTGGTAGTTTTTGCGCTCTTATATGCGGACAGACAGATGAATGGACCAGGCGACGATGCATACAGTCCTATGTGTATTTATATAATGACAAACGTACCTAAATTTAGATTTTCTGTATTTTTCAGGGAGAAAGCTTACACTGTTAAAAATCTTGTCCCAGTTTGAACCAAATTTTGGTGCTCACTAGTTGCCACTGTAAGACAGTGAAATCTTGAACCAATATTTGGAGCTCCTGTTGAAGCATAGTTCCAATAGTTGGAACGAGGTTGAACTAGGAAACTCCAAATGTTGGTGCGAGATTACACCATCTTATGGGGGCAGCTACTGAGCACCAAAATTTGGTTCAAACTAGAGCAAGATTTTCAACATTGTATATGCTTAGAGATAATACAAGTAATACAGTCGAAAATCGTTAACATGAGCCTCAAGGGGAATCAAAATTTTGTTCATGTTAACAGTAATTCATGTTGTCAGTATCAATTCTTTGTAATCGTTTTTATATCGAACTGTGAAAACAATTCCTGCTAATTCATGTTAACGAAGTTTGACTGTATTTCATTCTTAAAATCCCAATTTCAGGACATTGTGTGTGACATGAGAGTTGAAAATTAACATTTTTTTTTTTTTTTTTTTTTTTTTTAAATTTGACGTTCAGACCTTTTGATCTGAAGATTTACTAGTGTATTTGATGGTCATCGGCTGAACATTTCTCGAGGAATAACGTAAGAAGGAATTCATCGAAGCGGATTCGAAATAGTTTCGCTCGCTCAGTTCTGTAACTGTTCAGAAATAATGAAAGCTATATAAAAGACTAGATATCAATATAACAAATATTCGGGAAATTCTTGTACGCAGGATTAATAAATTTAAAGTCTAAATTAAAATGAACCAAGAAGAAGACTCGTGAGAAAGAAAAATGTTCGAACAAACATTTTATTCAAATATTGTAAAATTCATGTCATATGCACAGATTGAGAAAAGTCACCAAAAATTATATAAGATACGAGGCGATTATCAATGTATTTTCTTTAGAGTTTTTAATTTCTTAAGAATCATTCAAAAACATTGGGCATTACAACTACTTATGTTAGAGTCTGTATACAGGCTGTCCCTTAAATTCGTTAATATATCAAAAATTCATAAAAAGAAAAATAGTCGATAATAAATGCAGTTTGAGGAAGACACATACTAACAAAAAAGGATTTTTTAAATAAAAAAAATAATTGAAATATTTGAAACTAGATTACATTGCACAAATTAAAACTGAATTATTTTGTATAATAATTAATGGGGTTTTTTGTGAGTGTTCTGGTTAAACTTAAAAATAATTTTACAGTACCAAATGCTGTATGCTTTACCAGAAGGAATTGCGGCATTGCTGTAACTAAGGCATTGGAGCTATTTGTTACAAATTCTCCTGTTACTTTCTATACATAAATATATCTCTTCCAGACATACAACTTTGCATACTTCAATTAAGCATATTCTCTCTCCTATATAAAGAATAATTATTGCTGGTGGTGCGCATACAACCTTTGATGTTGTAAAATGCTTGAAAAGTTTTACGGGAATGTTAAGTAATCATTCTTTACCATAGACTGATATTATTTGAAATCGTGTTGCGCTCTCTACTGGCAAATAATTCAACTAATTTTAATACAAAACAAAATGCCTTTTTTTACAACCAGTTTTTAATACAGTGAAACGTCGATCTATCGTTCCCGCATCCATCATTTCCCCGCATTGATCGTTTTATTTCTACGGCTCCCTGCACAAATTACACTTAAATAATGTTAACGAAACCCGCAAGCATCGTTTTACAAAAAGTCGTTTTCCCGCATCCATCGTTGTAAATTTTTTCACCTCATTGAAGTAAAATTGAAAGTCATACGAATCCATATGACATACAAATTGGAATTACTTCTTTTATCCTAAAATAACTCATTTGTGCTGTTTGTGTTGATGATGGCGATAATAATGCAGATGAAGTATTGTTGCATATAGCAAAGGATGCGATGTTTCATTAATCGAGATGTTACGACATGTGGCGTCATAAACATATAGGAGAAATGTGTGATAATGCAAAAAGTGAAAATAACGGCGAAGAAGCAGAGGATAAAGTTCATGCCGATGAAGCTGAGCCACCAGTGTCAACTTTGTCTGATGCAATTACGGCATTTGAAACTGCACAAACTTCTATATGTATATGAAATTAAAGAAAATGTATATCTTGAAAATTTATTTTTTGATTTAAAAAAATGAACAAAAAAAATAATTATTGGTTTTTTAAAATAAATATAAATTTTCTGTAACTTCGACTTATTTGCTTTATAGTTTAAAGTAACCAACAAGATAGTATTAATATACTGTATTCATTGCATGCATTAGTATGCGTTTTTTTTTTTTTTTTTTTTTTCGCATTTTGAAGTTAATCCATTCTCACGTTTTCTTGCATTCATCGTTTTTTTTCGCCGCACACCTTTAAAAACGATGGATCGAGATTCTACTGTAATTGTTTAAATTACAACGATTCCTTTAATTTCTTGTGATATTTTTTTAAATGCTAACGAATTTGATAAAACACATGAGAGTTATGATTTTTTTTCCCTCAAGATCTCAAGAGAGTTTCTTCCTCTTCAACATCACCCCACTCTTGCTGCTTTTTAGCTCACAGGCTATCATAGCCTGAGAGCTTATGTGCCCGCCCATTCTGTATGTATGTTCGTACGTAACGCGATAACTCATGATAAAGATATCCAATCCACTTGAAATTTTGTATATAGATATATCCTGACAAGGCGCTTCCCTGATTACTTTTTGGAGTTCATTCGATATGCATAAGAGGGGAAACAGGGGATCATGCCCCTCCCCTTAATTGATATAAGTGGGTTTTTCTTGCAGAATTAAGTTTTCATTCAAAATTTAGATATAGGATCATTCCGATGAGGCGATTCCGTGACTGTTATTAGGTGTTCATTGAATAAGTATAAACAGGGAAAACGGGGGTTCTAATGCCCCTCCCCTTAATTTATATAAATGGGTTTTTCAAGCAGAATTGTCAGATTTCGTTCAAATCTCTGAATAGTTTTGGAAGTTTAATAGTTAATTATAAAAAAGAGGGGGATAACTCCTCTGAAATTATACAAATGCTAAATGGGTTTTTATTAAGAATTATCCGATTTGCTCTGAATTTTGGATATAGATTTTTTATATGATAAAGCATGTCCTTGATAGTTTAGGAGGTTCAATGATTAAGTATAAAAAAGGGGAAAGGGGAGAGCTGTTTCCCCTTATTAATTTTTTTCCGAACGAAATTAACCCTTGAAAATATAAGGCTGTAATGTACAATTAGTATGCGTAGCCTGTGAGCTCAATGCCATCAGTTTAACTGGGCAATATTCTTCTTATTAGCTTTCTTCGGCAACTGGTACACCAGTTTTTGCCAGAATAAACATTCACCCCATCTCAAACGTGAGCACGATCGTAAAAGTGTCCTTAAGATTGGGTCTAGCTCTCGTCCGGGTGGCAGCTCTCCGTTGGTGACGAAGATTATGCATTCAGCACTGCTCTCTGTCGAGAAAGACATCGCTGACACCAGGAATCTCATGCAGTCTCGGTTTTCAATGAAAGATCTAACAAGAAAGAAAATCCAGTCGTCAAACATGGATTATGAAACACTTTCTGATGCAATCAAAACAATGTAACAAAACTTGACTCTTTAGTGTTGTGAAAGATCATGCAGTCTCGGTTTTCAATGAAAGATCTGACAAGAAAGAAAATCCAGTCGTCAAACATGGATTATGAAACACTTTCTGATGCAATCAAAACAATGTAACAAAACTTGACTCTTTAGTGTTGTGAAAGATCATGCCTAATTAAACAGATTAGAAAACGCATAACGCAATTTAAACAATTCCTATATGCAATCAGAATTTTTTTTTTTGATTAAATAAATAATTTGTGCAACCTTACGTGTGATTTAGTTACAGTAATATTTGTCTAAGGTGGAATCGATCAGGACTGAGAAAATTTTCCGTCAATTTTTTTAGGCAAATTTTATTTTATGGATTTGCAGGAACTTGAAAAATTTCTCTGTGTAAGACTGTGTGGTTTTCGTCTTACACAGAGTCCGCTTTGCAGGGAGTTTACTGCATTTCTATTTACATAATATGATTTTTTTCTTTCGCTAAGAAACACATAACCCAGTTGAAAATTCTTCTTCTGCAATTTCCGACAATAAGAGAAATGTACTGGAATTCTTTTGTGCAGCCTGTATAATCTGTACATAGAATTGGATGCAAAATGTTAGTTAAATTTAAGCACGCATAAAAAATTGCAAACTCATTTCCAGCAATTAATGCTCAAGTACAGTATTGATGTAAACGGATTCTTTCGCGTGTCTCAGTAAACTAACATCGAATGCTATAAAATCTATATTCTATAGTAAACATTTTGTAATATATCTCTATAATGTATATCAGTTTCAATGGAATAGTGAAAACATCATGAAAACCCAATGAAAACGATTTTTCTCCATTGACTACAACATAATGGAATTTTTTTAGTGTTCCTGTAGATGAAATATTAATATCACACACTTCATTCTCAATACCGAATATGCTATCATAAAACTCAATAACATGTATAAATTACATGGCAATCCGAATATATTTACGCGAGTTAGAGAGCGGACAGAGAGACAAACCGAATTCATAAATACCTATCAACTTTTTTAGAAAGCATTAAAGGCATTAAAGGTAGATGAGAATTAAGCAGGATCTGATTATGACCTGGGCGCACTACACATGGGCTTAGATTACCCATATTTCTTTTTTTTTTTCCTTTTTGAGGGAGGGGATGGGCAAAGATATTCAAAGATTTTAATCTAAAACTTGCATTTTTCTAACACACTTTCTTATGTTTACAACACTTACTAACCAAACATGTTTTAACCTGGGAGGACGCGCGCCGGGCGTGACAGACCCAGACTGCATATGGTTTTTACAATTGCAACCGCACTAATTTTTTTAAAGTAATCTTCAACTTATTTCATCGCAAAATTTGTAAGAATTGCCTCTGTCTAAATAAAGGGACTGTTGTTATTTGCTTTTATTAGTGTCAAAGTTAAAACCATTCATACCATGGGTTATAGCGCGCGTTCTCCAAGGTTAAAAATATTTCTTATAAAATTATTTGCTCTATCATTTTACTAAAATTACTAGATAATAGAAGCAAAAACTCATCTACACAAATGTATTATTATGTATAAGCTATTTATTCAATGAAATCAACAAATCTCTTGTAAGTGAGGGTCCTCTTATTAAAACACAATTACTGTGCCCAGCTGTATCTTGGTGGAAAACATCCGAAAACGCGATTTTAGCGGTTGATGTAAGTTTATCTTCTCCCAGTCCTCCATGCTTTCATACCCTTGGATGCAGGAAAACACAAGGATAAATCTACCGATTAACCATTAAAATTGAGTTCTTAAGTTGGTTTTCATCAAACTATGAGTTGGCAGACCATTTGCATTTTAATATGCTAATCGAGATCTGTCTAATCCTGGAATTTCAGCATCCAACTCAATGAGATGATTGCTTGTGCCATGGAGGAAAGAAATGTATGGAGGCGTAGTATACCGTAATATTAGTTTGCAATATGATGCGCGTTATCGTTGAAATTTAAATACCCTGATTCGGCCCAAACAAAGCAAGCACGTAGAATAGAGACCGAATTCTTTGACATCAGGCGCGCATTTTTTTTTTTCTCTAAATGAAAATAATCTATTTATATCTAGGTATTCTAAAGTAACATTTCATAATATTATCAATTAAAAACTGTTTTACTAAAAGTTTTTTTTTACTAAAGTATGTTGTTGTGTTTGGGCCTTATGTAGCAGATTTTAGGGTTACATTTTTGGTCTCTCCTCCAGCTACTATACTTCATTTCCATTCTTTCTTTTTACTTTATGGCTTGTGCATGTGCAATTACTTCCCGGCCTTTTTGGTAGTGGTCGGGTAACGCTCTAACGTAAGCTGTGCAAGAAGTGCATTTGTAGATCACTGAAATTAAACGATAGAATGGACTTTAAATTATGCGCATGATGTCACATTCTAGACATGGCGGTTATTTTGATCCAATATTCTATCAACTGCACTGCCAGAAAGTAGCATACACAGTTATGAATACCGCGAGAAACAATTTTTAGCCGCGACCCAGGTTGCTAGCATCAAGTTTAACCGAAATTTTACAGATTTAAAAATGTTTTCGGATGCAGAAGAACATTTTGAACTTATGTTACGAAATATTAAATATCTACAACAACATTAATGAATAATTTTGCATTATTTTTCACATGAGAACATTAGTAATAACAAACTCCATAGAGTGCTTCACTAATATTTAAGAACAAATAGTACCAGCAGAAGAGTTTTAGCTTCGGTCTCAGGTTTCATGCATAAGGTTTATTTATTCGAAAATGCAATACTCCCTGACAGTGGGTGGCATTAGCAGCAACTCTAGTTGTTTTAAGAAAGTTGCTTTCTTCATGGTAACAGAAGTTCGTTGTTTCAACGCTGGATTTTTTTATCATCATCATACTCTATGTTTTTTGTGAGGGAATGCCTAAACAGGTGGACGACAAGATAGTGATAAACATAGTTTTTTTTTTTTTAACCTTTATTTTACCACCCACAAAATTGGATTTGACAACAATATTGCTCTCCTGTTAATTAAAAAAGTTCAGAATGGAAATGCCGGACTTTTTCTGCCCGTATAGTTAGGATAACAGAATAATTTAATAATAAAGACATTGTAAAATAATGCGCACATTACACAAATTATTCCATAGGCACTGATTATATTAAAAAACACTTTATTAAAAGAATAACACTCACTCGCAGCTCACTGCTGCATTATCGTCTGCACATTTCTCAAACACAACTTTAGAATAATAATATAAAAAACACTTCACTTCTCTTCACTTTCTGGACACTGAGATTTTAATTATAGGTAGCACGGTATCGTCTGCCTACATGGAACATACCGGCCCCCATTGACGTGTTTCACATTCAATAATAACTCTTTTTTTACTAAGTACACTAATTACACAAATAAATACAAAAGGTCACTATATGTTTACTCAAATATAAAAATTGAAAGAAAAAATAATATAACACAAACACACACATATATATATTTTTTTCTTTTATCCTTTTTTTTAAAGTACTATGGTTTTCAGGCATAGGAAAATACATAATTTACTCATAATTTACTAATCGATCTTTTAAAAATTCCATTCTGAGTTTTTAGCTGAACTACGCGAAATTTCTCATTACCGTAATATACCTAAATAATTCTGCCTAATGGCCACTTATTGTTTGGTGTATTTTCCTCTACTAACAACACTAGATCTCCTATTTTTACATTATGCTTTTCAATTCTCCACTTACCAAATCTTACAATTAATTTCAATTATTGATTAAATTAAATAGAACTTTAACTTTAATTTTTTAACAATTGATAAATAAACTTTTTAGCCTTTGCTTTAAATATCATTTAAACTTTAGTGCTAAACAGAAATATTAGAAAGGAGATAAAAGTGATAAGAACTGCTAGTATCCTACTAATGTTAAATCCTATCAAAACCCCCCTCTTAACACTTTTATCTAAAAAGGAGAGGCGACTACAAGAATATTAAAATACACCACTATAGTTTTAATCCTCTTAAGGATAGCCTAACACACTAGTGCATCCTGACGATGTCCATATTTTAAACAAAAAAGGATAACATCTTAAAAAGGACCATTATCTCAACAGCACTTAATCACCTGTACACTAACTCCAAATATATTAATAAATCTTTAAAGAAGACACAATAATCGGGAATAAACAATAAAAATTAGCCAAAATTCCAGCTCAGCCCAACACCCAAAATATTCAAACATATTTATACACAAAATAAAAACTTTTATATAACATTTACACACATCAAAAACAACTTTTACCAGGTAGGTAGTCACTTAAAATTACTCTCATACCAACAAGATCCACTCGATCTGGCTCCTAGGTTTTAAAACATATTCAAAAATATTGATATATACTGCTTTTATATACCTTATACACACTTGAAAAAACCCTACATATATTTCAACAAGAACATAGCATGTCAATATCTTACACTTATTAAACTTTTTCAATATTGTAATATTCATTAAACAATATTCAAAGTCCATAATAGGAAGAAATTTCAATTATCATATACATTAATGATATATCTTACACAATTAACTATTTTAAACAATATAAAAATATTATTTTCACATATTGAATAAAAAGATCAAAAATCTTTAATATTCAATTATAAAATTTAAGAATAGTGGAACCCCATGATTAAATTCAAAGGTAACCAAATCTCATTTTTACAACATACAAACTTCCCGGTCTGGCATCAACACATGACTCCATTCTCAAAAATAATCCTATCCTTCACAAGCAGCCAATTTCCAATAAAAACAAAATTTCAGCTACAACATCTCCTAAGAATCCAGGGGACAGATATAATTAAATTGGTACATAACATTCATACAACTTTCAGCGCCGTGTACACCCGGCTACTCTTTCACTCTCTCCAAATTTGCATAAGGCTCTAGGTCTTCATACCTCACTCTCTCGAAAAACACAAAATCACATAGGCAAGAGTTGTACACGGATACAGATTACTTGAATTCAGACAATCACAAATAAACCTCAAATAATAAACTATTGTTTCCATACTTAACATATTAGGATAGATCAACTAATGTTGACACCAAGACCATGGAAAGTCCTTATTGTCGAGAAATAGTCCACCAGTACAAAAACACTTTCACAAAAATTAGACTCTCCTCACAAGCCCTAAAACTTACACAGGTGACTGAATATACTATCACATGATTGTTTCTGTCACTCAGCGAGGAGCAAAGTTAATATCTGAAAATCAATCCCCCTCCACTAAACACAGAAACATTTAGCAAATTTAACATCAGTTTTCAAAACAAAAATTTTCATTCCAAAAAATCTCCATTAAATATCCAAAAATTCAGCCCAAGAATTGAAAACAAGCAACTCTATGAGAGTCCATCACATACTAAACACCTCCAACTAAACCAAGTTTAGCCCATAGGGTTCTTTCGCTCTTACACTACAACATGGTTCCCCCAATCTATTGCTCTTATATTCACTGGAGATTGAATTTTATCTGACCAAGTCTAACACATTTAGAAAACTTGACAAGCCAGCTGAAAGATGTTCCTTCCACATTCAGGAGACAATTCTAAAAACTTAAAAAAAATGCAATCCTACAGTTGAATCTAACACAAAATATTTAAATCTGTTCTATTACATTAATATAACAAAAACTTTATTAATTTATTTCCCAAATTAGCACTGAGCAAGCATGACACTAAACAACTGCAAAAAATCCTAACACTTAGAATGGTGGATCTCTTCCATGGCTCTAAAACTCTAAATCAACTCTAAAATTCTAAATCAACTCTCAAACTCTAAATCAACTCTCAAACTCTAAATCAACTCTCAAACTCTACATCAACTCTAAAACTCTAAATCAACTCTAAAACTCTAAATCAACTCTCAAACTCTACATCAACTCTAAAACTCTAAATCAACTCTAAAACTCTAAATCAACTCTAAAACTCTAAATCAACTCTAAAACTCTAAATCAACTCTTAAACTCTAAATCAACTCTCAAACTCTAAATCAACTCTCAAACTCTACATCAACTCTAAAACTCTAAATCAACTCTCAAACTCTAAATCAACTCTCAAACTCTAAATCAACTCTTAGACTCTAAATCAACTCTAAAACTCTAAATCAACTCTAGAACTCTAACTCAACTCTAAAACTCTAAATCAACTCTAAAACTCTAACTCAACTCTAGAACTCTAACTCAACTCTAAAACTCTAAATCAACTCTAAAACTCTAACTCAACTCTAAAACTCTAAATCAACTCTAAAACTCTAACTCAACTCTAAAACTAAATCAACTCTAAAACTCTAAATCAACTCTAACACTCTAAATCAATTCTAAAACTCTAAATCAACTCTAAACAACTCTAAAACTCTAAATCAACTCTAAATCAACTCTAACACTCTAACTGAACTCTAAAACTCTAACTCAACTCTAAAACTAAATCAACTCTAAAACTCTAAATCAACTCTAACACTCTAAATCAACTCTAAAACTCTAAATCAACTCTAAACAACTCTAAAACTCTAAATCAACTCTAAAACAACTCTCAAACTTTAAATCAACTCTCAAACAACTCTTAAACTTTAAACCAACTCTAAAATTCTAAATAAACTCCAAAACTAAAAAAAAAAAAAAATCTCTAAAACATATTACAAAAATTATTTTTTTTATGAGAACTCAGAAAAAGAAAAGAAATATTTATCTCCGATTATAGATTATATGCACTAAATCAATGACTGGTGTAAAGTAAATAATAAAATTCATTCAGTAAATAAAAATTCAAATTTATTTAGAATATTCTGTACTTAATATGCCAAAATTTTCGTGAGATCATGTTTCCCTAAATCTAACACTAATAATCAAGAAACCTCTCATACTGAAAAAAAATATATTTGATTTTTTAAAACATAATATGCTAAACTTTAATATTATATATAAAAAAAATACCAAACTTTTTAACTAAAAAGAATAGGATATAAACTCCAGGAAATCAGCAAGATCAAGTAAACCTCTGGAGCCATGTCACAAAATAAAATTTAAAATATTAAATTACTCAAAAATATCTATAAACTTTCATTAATAATTCATAAATCTCCGCCCGTAGACAGCACCAAAAACTGATTTCCTACCATTTAAGCACCTTATAAGTTTTTTTAAACTTTAAATTTATTAAAAATTTTAAATATATAAAAGAGTCTATTAAAACATTACACACTTTATTCAAAGTTCAAATATACTCTCAAATCTTATATTTTTCAAAATTCCTCAAATGCAGGCCTGTTAATTATAATATATATATATGGAGATAGATGTAACAATTTTTAACTTCATTATACTTAAACTTCAAAATTAAATTTAACAGTTTAAATTAAAAAATATATCAAAACTATTAAGGTTTTAACACTTCATTTTTAATAAATATCTCTATATAATATTTTTTACATAAACTACTTAAAAATTTATCCATTTAATTATTTTCTATTAAACTAAAGAATATCATTTCATTTTCAATAAAAAGAATTTTAAAAATTTCACTTTTACTGCAGAAGTCCTCCATCACACAAATTACCAGAACCGGTAGTTCTGTCGAGAAAATATGCAAAAACGTCATGGTCAAGTAGATTCTCAGTTTATCAGAGCTCTTGAAGGTATGCAGGATACAGTCTGCCACAACTAAGTCCATGATTCTTTGGAACAAAAGCTCATTCATAAACTCATTTCAAGCACTGTAGATCACAGTTCATGAACTCAAAACTCACCAGGAAAAAACTCATCAAGATGAAGTCCTCTCAGGCACCATAAGGCATCACAGCAAAAAGTCTATGGGCAAAGTCGTCACAGTCTATGTAGAGCACAGTTCAAGAAACACAAAGCTGAAAGGTTCTTGTGAGCATTCAGGGCAATCAAACTTTCATACTGCCCACACACTTCACTTGCTGCACCATGACATTCACGACAAAAATGCATAAACTCTAATGTTTGGGACGCAGACCATACTCAGGTCTTATCGTCGTTCTTCACACTAATAAAATAAAACCAGCACAGTCTCTCTGGAGGCGATAAACTTTTAAAAAAATCAGCACAGTTCCTCTTATCATATCCCACGAAAACAGACTGAAAACTTTATTTTCTCAATATGCAAAACGTCCACTGAATATACAAAAAGCCAACTTATTTGTGCATATCTTAATCACACAATAATTTAAGCAGTTCATTTTCAGATTTAACCAACATATGACTTCTTTAATTTTAATTGGCAAAGTCGTTTCAAAGAAAATTTTCATGAAATATGAAGAGCAGCATCTAAACTTCTGACTGCTTCCAAAAAGCATAGTTCCAAAAAAAAAATTCAGCAATCGGTATCAAAAAAATATTTGTCAAAATATTCATTAACTCTTAAAACAATATCTTCTTAAACACAACACTTCCATTATTTGAGCACAACACTTCACTAATTTAAGCAGAATATTATTCGCCGAATATCACAATGAAAGTTTCAGAAAACACCTTTATAGAACTCTTAATATCACATCAGCACATAATTGAAATTCGATGACTATTTACTCACACAATTATTTTCACCTCCCGGAACGTCGGACCATGTAAAATAATGCGCACATTACACAAATTATTCCATAGGCACTGATTATATTAAAAAACACTTTATTAAAAGAATAACACTCACTCGCAGCTCACTGCTGCATTATCGTCTGCACATTTCTCAAACACAACTTTAGAATAATAATATAAAAAACACTTCACTTCTCTTCACTTTCTGGACACTGAGATTTTAATTATAGGTAGCACGGTATCGTCTGCCTACATGGAACAGACATTAAGGCTTTTCTTAAATCAGAAAGGGCGATTGTATGACGTAAGTTTTAATTTATTCTTATTCGGAAATGCATAAAACTAGCAAGCGTTGTTGTTCAGAAACTTTCTAATCAAACTCATTTTTCCGCCTTTTTTTCTTTTTCTTTTTTTTTTTTTTTTTTTTTTTCAAACAATAGATTTTTAGAAAAAATATCAAAGTGGGCGTTCTGAACCGAATTTCCGCGCGAAAGCAGAATAACCACTTAAACTGTGATGAAAAACGTGTTAGTCACGTGATCAATTTCGCTTATAAAATCAATCTTATAGCATCAGTTTCACTTGCTCGGAAATGTACGAAACTAGGATATGTTGTTATTCAGAAACTATCAAATCGCACTCACTTTCCCGTTTTTTTCAAACACAATAGGTTTTTCAGAAAGTATAGTGTCAAAGTGGACGTTTTAACTGAATACTCGCGTGGAAGAAGAATAACCACCCAAACTGGGGAGAAAAGCATGTTAATCATTTGATTGAATTCGGTTATAACTATAAAGGTAATTTATAGATCACAAAATGGAAAACTCAATTCGATTTCAAATCAGATCCATAGTCAGGCCGATGAATTTCATATCTTTCCGTTAAACAATGACAGTGTAAATGTGTCAAAACGTTTTGCACTTGTTGAACAGAACAGTTGTGAACAGTCTTAAGAGTTGAATTACTATTATTTTATGACTCTTGCATGTATAAATTCAGTTATGCCCTTGAAAATGTTTAATAAAGAATTGATAAAACCTAAAATCCGGCTTTTAGGATGGAATTCGTTCTTATATGAAAATTTTCAGATGAAATTAATTGAATATGCATACATGCAAGAGTCACAAACTAATGTTAATTCTTACGTTAATGTCAATGTTGTTAATTTGTCCTGTTCTGCAATTTTTGCAGAACAGGACAATAGGATTTTTACCTATTTGTCAAAATTAAAAATGGTTATTTGAGGACATATTTTGTTATTTTGTTAAGAAAATTATAAAATTTGATTTGAACATTTCGTGACCGTTCTAAGCAATTATAGTTTTGTCATAGTATTATTTTAAACGCGTGCCAATGATGTTTATCCATTTTTTTTTTTTTTTTTTTTTTTTTTTTTTTTTTAACAACAACAAAAATTTACCCTTTTTTATTCGATTGTTTTTATATTATTGGGAGCATTATTAACAATGTGTGAAAACTACCCAAGTTTTGCTTCAGGGAAAAGATTTATGTAAATTTGTGTGTAAACTTTCCTTAAGAAGGTAAGTTTAGCTCAGTTTGCCTAGTAGTTATGGAGTTAAATAAAATAAAAACATTTTAATACCTTGCTAGAATTATGACATGATGTAAAAATAAATAAATAGATAAACATAATAAGCTTATTTATGTGAGATGAACTGAGATGTTACTGCATTTCAAATAAGAGTTAGGAGCATTTTAATAAAATGTGGGTTTAACATTCTTATTCTTTTTCTTATGTACTATTCAACGCACTATGGAAGTGCATCGTCACCCATTCAAAATATGTACTCACCTGGTTAAGAGAACTAAGACTTTTGTGCATAGCGGTAAGTAAGCGTTTATCTTTTGCTGAGTTCTTGGGG
The DNA here is from genome assembly GCA_964019185.1 of Maratus speculifer. NCBI lineage: Eukaryota > Metazoa > Arthropoda > Arachnida > Araneae > Salticidae > Maratus > Maratus speculifer. Next base: position 30,489,613 of record OZ025289.1, read on the forward strand.
CCTGTATGTCCCGAGCAGGAATGCAGACGTTGAAAGAATTCTTTGGGCTTTCGAGGGCTGAAACGGAAATCAGTTATTTTAAATCAAGCTATTCTTACAATAAGTATTAAATAAAATAAAAAGAAAAAGAAACAGGGCTTAGTTCCTTGGTCCCTTGTTGTCTCATTAATTTAACAGTCGTAACTGTCTAGAATTCAGCTGAGTAAATCTTCTATCTAAAAGAATTAAAATGTAGATTTCGTGAGAATGATCAAGGCCCCCTTATCATAATATCAAGGCCTCGCATTCAGGAGAAAATCTATTGTTGAAATTGTCCCTATAATTGCCAACTTATTATATGACTTTGTCTCATAAGTAACGCCACCTGGTGCATACTACTGCTAATAATCCCATGGGAAATAATGGAAAACATTTCAGTTTCTCACATTAGATGGCGCTACCAACGGGAGAATCATGTAGTTCAGCGCCCCCTGTACCGCGGTCAAAGGAAACTTGGCGAATGACAAGCCTTGATATTATGATAAGTTAGCCTTGCGAATGATATGTTTTAATTAGTTTGAAAAATAAATTTTTCGTACGAATATTTTATTACATTATTGACCATATCCAATGTTCAATTTCTTTGAAAATGACATCTTGAGCCACTGACATAGATTTTTCAATTGCTTTTCCGCTGAGAAAGAGAGAAAGCAAGCAGTTAGAAGAAACATAAGGGAAAAAAAACCCCTTAGGCTGCTGGTCACTAATTTTCCTAATCCCCTCCGTAATCTAAAGTATAAGGGTGTTTTACCCATTCTTATATTTAAAATATTTCTTCAGGAAATTAATATTTTTACTTTCTGCTTTCGGTGTTCGCGTCTTAAAGGATAACACTTTCCTTCTTAGTTTTCAAAATATTTCTAAAATCCATGCTTAATTTTATGTGAAGTGTTGAAATTTTACTTCCAGTTCGTCAGATTTTAACATATAAAAAAATAAAGTCACACTGTAAAAAAATTGACCCTTTTGCTGCATCGTCACTCCACCGCTTTTATAGAAAACGATTACTTCACCATATTATGGAGCATTCTCGTGGGTCAAAATAGAGATATCATATAAAAGCGGGGGAGTGACGATGCAGCAAAAGGGTCAATTTTTTTACAGTGTAGCATAGATTTTAGAAATATTTTGAAAACTAAGGAGAAAAGTGCCGTCCTTTAAGAATAAAACACCGAAAGAAGTTTAAAATATCAATTTCCCTAAGATTTTAAATATAAGAATGCATCAAACGCCCATAGACTTTACATTACAGAGGGGAAATCAAAAAATGAATGACCAGCAGCCTTAAAATTTTTGTTATTACCTGTGGCCAGCTCTCCCAGTGCAAACTGTTCATCTTCTTCGCAGTACATTAGGAATATATCATAGGGATTTTCGTGTGCTTCCGGGCCTTTCAGACACGTGCAGCCAAAGACCTATAATACCTACGTAGACACCAAAATGGCAACCTTTTCGTAGGCCGACATGTCTGCCTTCCGTCACGTGAAGGAGGGCAGATTTAGCACGCCAAACCGGTTTTTCTCCCGCCGAAACTCATATTGCTACAGACCTACCGTCAGGAGAAAAACTCTGAGAGGGGTTGCTTCTTCGGAAGATACCAACTGACAGAGGTGGTTTGAAATCCGAAGACTGCGATAATCTCCCCTTTTTTTCGCTAATAGTACATACAAAAGAAGCCAACAGTACTGCGGTCACCCTAAAATAAAGTGGACGAGTCCGTTTCTATAGTGACCATGGGGAGAAAGATATTTTTCACAGTCTTTCTCGTTACGGGTGGACTGTATGTTTGTCTTGAATTGGACCGCACTTCTTCTTTTCTCTTTGTGAAATCTGAAATCTGCCAATAAAGCGATCACCGCCAAAAAACAGCATCTTTTCGCCAAAGATGTTGGATTCGAAATCATGCCGAAATAACAACTGGATTTGGCGTCTACGTATATGAGAAAGTCAATGGTGCAGCCCGACGAGTAAAAGAGAGCGATCAGCGAATGTCGGTAGCAAAAGACGAGCAGGACAGAAGTCAAAAGTAACGCTGAGCAAACTGCAAACGAAAATGATTCTATATTAAAAAGGCATTAAGTTTGGAAAGTTATAATTTACAGGAATAGTTACTACTATACTTAACTACAAAAATACAACAAATTGCTCAAAGTTTCGCGGCGTTCGGCGCGAAACGTTCACTGTAAAAAAAAAAAAAAAAAAAAAAAAAAAACGGACGATTTAACGGAAGTATTATTAGTAATCTGGACGCCAGTATTATTTACTGTTTTTTAACGGAAATATTTCCGTAAATATTCCGTTTTTATCGAGTTTTCCCCAAAATTTACGGAAATTTTTCCGTTAAAAAACAGTAAATAGTACTGGCGTCCAGATTATCCGTATTACTTCCGTTAAATCTATTATTAAATGTATATATTATGTATTATATTTCAAATATTGGTGCGGAGGATCCTCTATTTTATTTATTTAGTTAAAAACAGCATGAGCTAATAAAGAGATAAGGAAATTGTTCACTTACCTCATTTATGGTCATCCCAGATCCCAATAAATACAATCCACGGAATATCCATTTCAGCCACAGCGTATGGGCTTGCAGCTGTAAAAGACTTAATTACATTATTAATAACTTGGTTTATAACTACAGTGCACTCATTGAAGACGGATGTCGTTGCTTTAAATTTATATTTAATGAAATAAAATCACATAATAATTTCTGGATTAAAATAATTAAAGGGTAACAATTTTAAGGGAGAGAGAAAAAGGAACGTCTCTCTCAGACTGCATATTTCACATATTAGAAGGGACAGAGAAAAGTGCGTAATACAAAATATGATGAGTCAAGATGTTACAAAGTTCACGAATCAGTTCTCTTACTGTTCGGAAAAGGGTAGATGCATGTAGACCGCAAACTGGAGAATTTGAGGCTTGGCTAATTCAAAGAAATAAAGTATAAAAAAATCTTGAATAATGTTCTTGAATAGTTTCTGAGTTCTTGTTTCGACGATTAGTATGTCCAATAAAATCGTCTGTTTTTTTTTACAGTGTTGATATTTTTATTTTATTTTAATTGTACAAGTTCATATTAAAGTTCTTGTTTTTGCACCATTGAGCAATTTGTTGTATTTTTAATAAGTACATTCTTAGTAGTTAAATCTTATGGTGCAATCGTCCAGTATATGTTTATCAAATAATACTTGCTTTCAGCCCTTGCAAGGGGGCGTTTTCACAATACAAATGCTACAGTAATTACTTTCCCGGAAATATTTGCACTGCCATAGCTCTTGCTAGAATTAATTTAGCTTTTTGTCTCATCTGAGAGATGGTAACTCCAAAAAGAGTCTACTTAAGTCAAGTGAAAAGACGCGTTCGCTAAAGCTAATCCTATGGAAGAAATTTATAAAGATATCTCGGTGCATTCCAATATTTTTATTTATTTATTTCATTTAATTTTATTTTTTGCATTGAATACCTGAAATCGATTTGTTTGCAGGCCATTTATTACTTTTTTTTTTTTTTTTTTTTTAAATCTTGATTGCAGATTTTTAGGTAGCTTTCATTACAAAAAGTAAAAAGCTACCTATTGCAGCAGTCCGGAGGAAAGCACTTCCAGAAAATTTTGGTATATTTTCACCGATCATGACCCCCCAGACTCCAAAACCATCCTCCGTTCAAATGTTGATATGGATATGGGTGATTCTCAAAGTAGGGGACTATTTCAAAAATGAAATCTTAAAAAAATTACTATTAGCAAAATTTCTGAAAAAAATAGGTGTTGTTAATATAGTATTAGGTATACTTTCCATGTAGTCAGCAGAGCTAAATATTTAAAAATTAACTTTAAAAAAATAATCAGTTTTTTTTTAGCCATGCTAATGACAAAACAAATTGCATGGAATAAATATATTATGAAATTTTTATTTTCTTCCTGTTTAAATATTTTTTTTCTATATTTATTAGCCTTCCTTTTCAGCAAATGGTTTCCATTTTTACATATATACATATAAGGAGAATAAAAACATTACCAAAGAGCAAATTTTGTTACATGAGCAACATTCTGACACTAACAATGTAAGAAGCTGTCTTAGTGATTTTCCTACAGTTTTAATGCATATTTTAGGGATAATAAATGTAATACCTAAATTTATACGTAAAATTAAACTTTATAAAGGATACAATATAAGCACTGGTTACATTTATGCACATAGGAGTCTTTAGCATGTACAGAAAAACCATGCTAATGACACTGATATCTGTCCATGCTAATGACAAATTTTAATTTAAATAAGATTATGAGCCATAATATAATCACAATGCAATAGTCCTTTCTGGGGCTTTTTAAAACACAAAAGTTCTATGCAAATAAATAAAATAAAAATTTTAACTATAAAACTTTATATTTTCAAACTATTGTCATATGTGAAAATGAAATTTTGATTAATAACCAGCTGTTATAGTATGACCTTGTTTTGAAAATCGAATATGGAGAACAAACTTTAATTCTTTTTTTATATACTATAATTTTATTTTCAAAAAGAAATTTATTGGATAAATCCTCTCCTTGATTAATATAAAGAAAGAATAACATTTGTTTATTTTATAAACATGATATTAACTCTTGAAAAATGCTAGTATACACAAGGCACAGCTGCTGTGGACATCCATGCTAATGACATTTTGAATCTTTATTCTGTTATTTTAAGGTGTTTTTAACTTAAAAGTGAGCAATTCTTGAGTGCAAATAATGAATAATATTAAGAAAAACATATCTAAATATAAAAACATGACAGAAAACCTCTCAATTTTTTTTGTATGCCGAAAGACATAAATTGTTCCTTATTTTGAGAATCACCCATATATATATATACACTATATTGCCATTGATTATGGGACACTTGCGATTTTAGACATTTTACTAAATATCTAGAAAAATACATAAGGAATCATCTCGAAACTCTTAGTGTATAAATATAATAGTATACGTCATACATCTCAGTGAAGATTTTTTACCGAAACGCCATAGGGGACCGTCAACAAATTAAAAAAGAATGAATATCTTTTGAATAACTCTGTCAAAACTAATGTAGCAAAAGCACTCAAACTCTAGATTATGATTGAATGCCTTATTGTAATACACTGTGTTCATTTTTATGCAAATAGCATGCACACTCGCGGAGTAATTAAGGTTTTTATAAAAATAGTCCCAAATTTTTCCAAGTTTTTCCATTATAATTTTCAGAGTTCTTAATATAAAATAATATTTTTTTCAGAAAATATGACAAACAACATTGCACACAGTACCCTGTAATCAGAATTAAAAAATAATAAAAATTGTATGAAAAATGAGTAGGTTTACTATATAATTTTTTACTGCGCATGCGTCAAAGATATCAAAATTTCATTTGCATATTATGTTACCTAAATGTATAGAGCAACTTTTGTAAAAGTCCCAAAATCATAGCTTGAAAATTCTGAAAGTAATCGTCTATAGAAAAAGGACAAAATCCGTTGTTGCAAAAAAATGAGGGATTTTATCCAAATGCAATAGTACATCCCATATTGTGTATTCTATATTGACACTAATCAATGAATATATGGTACAACCCCTCTTGTTTTTGCTTCATTTTGAGAATAACGGATTTTCGACTTATTCAATTGACGATTATTGTCAGAATTTTCAAGTTATGATTTTGTGACTTTCACAAAAGTTGCTCTATACATTTAGCTAACATAATATGCAAATGAAATTTTGATATCGTTGACGCATGCGCAGTAAAAAATTATTTAGTAAACCAACACATTTTTTATACAATTTTTATTATTTTTTAATTCTGATTACAGGGTACTGTGTGCAATGTTGTTTGCCATATTTTCTGAAAAAAATAATATTTTATATTAAGAACTCTGAAAATTATAAGGAAAAAACTTGGAAAATTTTGGGATCATTTTTATAAAAACCTTAATTACTCTGCGAGTATGCATGCTATTTGCATAAAAATGAACAAGGCTTATTACAATGAGGCATTCAATTACAATCTAGGGTTTGAGCTCTTTCGCTACATTAGTTTTGACAGGGTTATTCAAAAGATATTTTTTCTTTTTTAATTTGTTGACGGCCCCCTTTGGATTTTTGGGAAAAAATCTTCACGGAGATGTATGACGTATACTATTATATTTATACACTAAGAGTTTCGAGAAGATTCCTCATGTATTTTTCTAGATATTTAGTAAAATGTCTAAAATCGCAAGTGTCCCATAATCAATGGCAATATAGTGTATATATATATAACAATATACGGTATTTTCGGGTGTATAGTCCGCGGCTTATGCAAGAAAAAAACCTCCCAAAAAGCCGCTGCGGCTTATACACGGTGCGGGTTATAAAAAGATTTAAAAAAAAATGGAAATCGTGATATTTTTTCTATAATTTTTAAACTTTAAAAAATTTAAAAAAAAACTTCGAAATTTGTAAAAAAATTTTCCCTATGCCTTGAAATTTAGAGAGTTCTCCCATGTTTGTAAAGGCTTTTTTTTACTGCTTAAATACAGTTATTTCTGGATTTGGAAGAACTGTCGCAACTATCGCCAAGTATTGCACTGATAATGTATAATAGCCATTGTGTTTGTAGAGTACAAAATCCAAAATCCGGAACCCTTCCAATCTCGACAATTCTGAATTTAAGATCATTTTTAGTTTATTTTTCAGAAAAAAAATAATCTACCGACCCTGTTGCAAAGAACAAAAAAAAAAAAAAAAAAAAAAAAAAAAAAAAAAAAAAAAACCTGATTTATATCATTTCGGAACGATTCAGAACAGTCGTTCTTTTTCGAAACGATTCCGAGGAATCGTTCCTTTACTGAGTCGTTTCATTTCGGAAGGAGTTCAAGGAATCGAACTTTTCCGGAGTTGTTTCATTTTAGATAGAGTCTGAGGAATCGTTCCTTTTCGGAGTTGGTTCCTTACCCTGTTACAAAGAATAAAAAAAAAGTGCGTGATTTATGTCATTTCGGAACGATTCAGAGCAGTGAGTCTTTTTCGAAACGATTCTGAGGAATCGTTCCTTTACAGAGTCGTTTCATTTCGGAACGAGTTCTACGAAGCGAACTTTTCCGGAGTCGTTTCATTTCAGATAGAGTCCGAGGAATCGATCCTTTTCGGAGTTGGTGCATTTCGGATCGATTCCGAGGATTCGTTCCTTTTGGGAACCAATGACCTAAATTACGTATACATTTTATGTCCGAAATTTTGAATTTATCACCGATTTTTTTTTTAATTTTCGGAAATTTTTTTTAAAAATATCACTTTTTTTTTTTTTTTTAAAGCGCATAAACGCCGCATCGCTTGAAATTTTATCTTAAAACACGTAAACGCCGCGGCTTTCTTCCAAAAATTACGGTACTGATGATCTTAATTTTTTAGCCCAATTACTGTAGATATTATGCATCACGAAAAAATTTGGTAAATTTGTGTTAAAAATTATGACTAATGGCTTCTAATTTCGAACCCTGGTCGAAATCGAAATATACGTTCGTAAATGGTGTATAGCCCGCGGACTATACACCGATGCATCTCCGCGGGTTATACGCGAACTTTTTTTACTGCACTGCTCGATTTAGGGGTGCGGGTTATACACAGGGTGTGGATTATACACCGGAAAATACGGTATATATATATATCTGATTTTTGTCCTGCGATAACTATCGTATTTATGAACCGATTTGAATGAAACTTGGTACGTACATGGTACATACAAATGTATCGACCGAGTTCGTTAGCCAGCATCATTCGCCATCTTGTTTCAAAATGGCGGTCATTTAAATTAAAAAAAATTAAAATTTAAAATTAAATGTGAAAAAATTAAAAGTTGAAAAATATTTTCCTTTTATGTGTTAGAACTTAAAACAATGATTGCAAAACACTTTTTATTTTGTCTATATCTTAAAAAATGATTGAGTTATAGAACTTTGAATTTTCTTATGGTTGGCATTTTGAAACGATCTGATTTTTGTCACGTGATAACACGCGTATTTATGAATAGATTTGAATGAAACTTAGTATGTACATAGTACATAGAAATGTCTCGACCGAGTTCGTTAGCCAGCATCATCCGCCATCTTGTTTCAAAATGGCGGCCATTTAATTTTTTTTAATTTAAAATTCAAAATTGAATGCGAAAAAATTAAAAGTTGAAAAATATTTTCCTTTTATGTGTTAGAACTTTAAACAACGATTCCAGAACACTTTTCATTTTGTCTATATCTTAAAAAATGACTGAGTTATAGCACTTTGAATTTTTCTTGTGGTTGACATTTTGAAACGATCTGATTTTTGTCACTTGAAAACAAGCGTATTTATGAATCGATTTGGATGTTACTTGGTGTGTACAATGAGGCCTTGACCGAGTTCGTTAACCAGTTCCGTGCGCCATCTTGTTTCAAAATGGTGGCCATTTAATTTTTTTTAAATTTTAAAATTTAAAATTAGGTACAAAAAAGTGAGAAATTGAAAAAGATTTTTCTTTTATGCATTTAAGCTTAATACAAAGATTCCAGAGCATTTTTTGTTTCGTCTGTATCTTAAAAAAATGGCTGAGTTACAGCACTTTTTATTTCTAGTGTTGCTCACATTTTAAAATTATCGGATTTTCGTCACAAGATAACATGATAATAAAAATTTCATAAACCGATTTCGATTAAACTTGGTGCGTACATAGTAAATACCGATATCTGGACCGAGTTCGTTGGCCAGTTCCATCCGCCATCTTGTTTCAAAATGACGGAATATTATTTTTTTAATTAAATTTTAAAATTAAGTGTAAAAAATAAGAAATTGAAAAAGATTTTTCTTTTGTGTGTTTAACCTTCATACAAAGATTCCAGAGCATTTTTTGTTTCATGTATATCTTAAAAAATGGCTGAGTTATAGCACTTTCAGTTTCCAGTGTGGTTAATATTTTGAAACGGTCTGAAATTTGTCACGCGATAATACGCATATTTATAAGCTGATTTGGATATAATTCTGTGTGTACATAGTACATATCAATGTCTTGATCGAGTTCACTGGCCAACTTCATCCGCCATCTTGTTTCGAAATGGCGGCCATTTAAGTTTGTCAAAAAAATTTTTAATGTATAATGATGTACAAACAAAAAATTTGAAATTGAAAAAAGGTTCTTTCTAAAGTATTTATCTTAATAATGAATTCCGGAGTATTTTTTGCTTTGTCTTTGCCTTAAAAAACGCCTAATATATTAGCAGTTTGAATTTCTATTGTGGGTGACATTTAAAAAAAAATCAATTTGCCCGCGACAGCACTCGTATATATTAATCGATTTCGATATGAGTGGCATGTGCACATGAATTAAGATTTTGACCAAGCTCATTGATTTGTTTTATCCATCATGTTGCTTTGAAATGGAATACACTTCATGATATCGTGGAATTTGGCGACTCCCTAAATCGCTGAAAATGAAACCAGGTTGAATAAAATATGACTAATTTCTAAATATTCCTATTAATATTCAGTTTTGACAAAAACTAGCATTCAATCTTATAAAATCGTGTTCCACTAATTTGAGCTTCGTATGTTTGAATAATATAACTTAATTTAAAATAAATAAATATATATATATATGAAAGCTACCTCTTCCTCCCGACATTGCCGAAAGGACCTTTTGTTTATGAGGATGCTTTCACTTTCGAAGTCGGTTCCGAAAATGAAAGCGTCCTCATTTAAAATATCTGCAAACAAAATCAAAAAAGTAAAAATCGGCCTTTGTACAGATTGATCTTAGCCACCCAATGAAAAAAATTGGAATGCAACAGAGATATCTTTATAAATTTCTTCCATAGGACTAGTATAAGTAAACGGTTCCTTTCGTTTGATTGAAATAACTTCTTAACTTGAGTTTTAAAAAATTGACTTTTTTTTTTTTTTTTTTTTTTTTTTTTTTTTTTTAGTTGTATACATACTGTTACGTAATTAAAAATAATATAAAAAGATAAAATTCTAGTGCTAAATTCATCTTGATCAATAATTAAAACATATAATATAAACATCATTTTAAAATATCAATTTAATTTTAAATGCTTTAAGTGATAAATTAAAAATAACATAAAAAGATTATAGTTTGGCATGTTTCATTACTCTTATGGCAACTTTTTCATTTATTCTTCTCTTTTTATCATTTATTACTTACCCATCATACGTAGTATAGGGTAAGTCTTGCAATCGTTTTGAAAATCGAAAAAAAAATTTTTGACGGATTTACACGTTTTAGATAGTAGAGATTCCGAAAAAAATATTTTTAGAAAAAAAATTTTGCCGTCCGTCTGTCTGTCTGTCTGTAAACACTCTATCTCCTGAACAAATTGAGATAGAGACTTGAAATTTTGTATGTAGTTAGTATGTAAGAATGGGACGAAGCCTATTTAATATCAGTAACCTCGATTATCCGGAACTATTTTTTTCGGACTCTCGAAAAATTCGTTCTGATGAAAGGTATATAAAAATTTTCGAATTTTTTTGTTCTAAGGAATGGACGTAAAAGGTAATAAAATAACACACATTTTGCATATAGAACGAAGTCGATCGGATTATTAGTTGCCGAGATATTTGTAATCCTGTTTTCCACATTCTTCGATTTTTCATGACCCTGTATTTCATTCAAATTTCAATTCAGAGGTATATTTTAATTGGAAATGTGACGCTTAAATCGACGCAGTTAATTGTTAGTTAATAGAATTATTATTTTTGGAGTTATAAGGATGTTTCTTTTACGCAGTTCGGTACTACTTGAGTAGTTTGGCGTTTTATATAATTTGTCGAAATTGGTACATCAGCAGTTCTTTAATGTAGCATTATTATGTATGTTAACAATATTTAAATTTTGTTTATGAATTGCAATGCATTGCATAAATTGTTTTCACATGTTTTATTTTCATATACATATCCATGATGGATAAGTATTACGGTGGCCCCCAACGACTAGTTTTTAGCTAAAGCATAGTATTATTTGCTTTGCATTTTTTAATTCGGAATCGAGTGATTGGTTGGTTGTTGGTTTGTATAGGGCCAATTATCTGAGCGAGTGATATAGGCCCTAGTTAGAATGCCCACCGTGAGGATCTTTATAAAGGAATCTAACTCATATTTACGCTAAGAAATCCAGGCTCGAAGAAAACCACGGAAAACTCCGAACGATTTGGCCGACGGTGCAATTGGGTTCGAACCCAGCACTTCCCATCTCCTGAGGGCAAAACTTCTCGGTGCTGATAGGATCGGAAACGAATGACACTTTCGCAAGTCGATACGGTTGTACGTTACAAAGTTAGGCAGGTTGCATAAATACAAACTCATGAATGGTTTTATCAAAAAAAAAAAAAAAAAAAAAAAAAAAAAGAATTATGAATACACGAGTATTTTGATAACTTTATTAACCTTGAAGAAATTCGATGATCCTGATTTTTATTATTGTTGCTTTGAAAACGTTTAAAAATCGTGATATTATTTGATTTGATATAAGGAGCAAGTTTTGAAGGTAATACAAATAGAACAAACCTGTAATCAATAATAAAACATAACGTTCCATATTGTATATTTATAACACCTACCATAAAATTCATAAAGAATGTTCGAATGAATTTTATCAAGAAAGAATTTTTGGAAATTGAAAAATACATTACAAATGACACCCACTTCTATCACCTAATTTAAAAAATCTGAAATATTCCCATCCCTTAATTACCCCCCCCCCCAAAAAAAAAAAAAAAAAAAAAAAAAAAAAAAAAAAAAACGGCAAGATAAAGCTTTATTTTGGGGGCTACTCATCGGATTTTCATGTCTAGTGACAAAACGATGTTCTTCACGAAATTTTCGTGAATGGCCATCAGCTGTTACTATAAAACATATTTTATCTAAATAAAGTACGATTTTTACTATTTTATTCGTAAAACGTAGCGTAACTTTGAAAAAATTGATCTATCGAGTTGCAGATAGCATCATTTGATTTAGAATTTAAAAAATCCATACGAAACGATACTCCATTTGATCTAATTTTAAAATGTTGATTCCTTCCTCTCAGGGTTAAAAAGCGCTCCATTTGCTTCTTAAAACATGTTGAGTTTTATTTTTGATATATTCCTCGTATTTTCATTTCTAGTGCGAAATAAAGTTCTTTCCAAACTTTGGTAATTGAATATCAGTTATTTTTTTTTAATTACTAGGGGGGCCCCGCCCCCCTGCTCGCTATGCTCGCCAACCCCCCGCGTAATCGCTTCGCGATTCCAAATTATTGTCTACCCCTGCCTGCTGCGCTCGCCAATAACCCATGGTATGAATAAGCAGTTGCAGACCTTTCAAATGATGTGTCACACAATTGGTGTTGTAAAGAAATTACAAAATGCGCCCCCTCTGAGGGCAGAGGGGGGGGGGGGGTTACACACAAGGTATCCATAATATGAATAAGCAGTTGCAGACCTCTCAAATGATGTGTCACACAATTGGTGTTGTAAAGAAATTAAAAATGTGCCCCCCTGGGGGGCAGAGTGGGGGATAACACACAACACATCCATAATATGAATAAGCAGTTGCAGACCTTTCAAATGATGTGTCACTCAATTGGTGTTGTAAAGAAATTAAAAATGTGACCCCCCCCCCTGGGGAGAGCAGAGTGTGGGGGTGACACACAAGACATCCATAATATGAATAAGCAGTTGCAGACCTTTCAAATCTTGTGTAACACGACTGGTGTTGTAAAGAAAATAAAAATGTGTCCCCCCTGGGGAGCACAATGGGCGATAAAACACAAGACATCCATTATATGAATAAGCAGTTGCAGACCTTTCAAATCTTGTGTAACACGACTGGTGTTGTAAAGAAAATAAAAATGTGTCCCCCCTGGGGAGCACAATGGGCGATAAAACACAAGACATCCATTATATGAATAAGCAGTTGCAAACCTCTCAAATGATGTATCAAACGACTGGTGTTGTAAAGAAATTAAAAATTTGGCGAAATATTACAGTTATCGCCAAGTTGGCGTCACTTTTGACAACTAATTTTGGTCGCCAAATTTGGCAATATATCGCCAAGTTGGCGACAAACTTGGCGATTGTTGGCGATGGTAATCATTCCTCTCTTTATGGTAACCCATATGGCGATGCATGGACGGAGCCCTTTCCTGATTGGTTTATTCGACTCATGGAAGGAGTGGACAACCCGGATTCGTTAGTTCCGGAAATCTTCCACATCAGCATCATTCCAAGAGTCATTCCTTTTAAGGCTAGTTTTTTTTTTACTATAGAAGGATTTTATTTATAATGTATATTGAACATATAATCCATAATAAGTATTAAACTTTTAAACTCGTATATTAAAAGTTGTTCTCCACAATTTTTTTTTTTTTTTTTTTTTTTTTTTTTTTACCGATTTTTTATGAGATTTTCAATTCTTTTCTTAGTGGGTTTCTTCCAGTCTACTGCTGTTTTAAAATTTTAGTCTAGTGTAGCACATTTTGCACATCACGATTTTAGAATTTTTTGCAGTTTTTAACCTTTTTTTGCGTTTTGCGGTAATATTTTGGCATCCACCAAAGGATTCTGTTTCAGTCTAACATATTAAATTTTGTCTCCTGCGATTTTCAATGCGATTTTTTGCATATATATATGTATCCCTTTCTTCTAAACACGATAACTTCCATAATTATGCACAGATCTCCTTCAAACTTTTACATGAAATCAAGGGGCATAAAATCTCGGTCAAGTTCGTTAATGGGCAAAATTGGACCAAGGGGGTGGAGATAGGGAGGGTTTTTATGAAAACCGAAAACACCGAAAATAGATATTGAATCAGTTTAAAGTTTATATTACTTCTAAGAAATTGGCAAAGAGTTTATGCATGACAAATGTTTAATCAAACTTAAAATGGACTCAGAGGGCGAAAAAAATGTGGTTTTCAAGAGGAAAAAATTCATAACTTCGTCAAATCCCAAGATATAAAATCCAAATAATTTCTTTTATAAATGTCCTTAATATTATCTAAAATTTTTGTATTGCGAAGTTTTTGATAGGACTAATTCTTAAAGCAAAAAGAAAAAAAAATGAAAAAAAAAATAATTATAAATAAAAACGAAAACAAAATGGGGGGGGGGGGGTGGTAAAAGAAAAAAATCCATAACTTCGTCAATTCTTAAGATATAAAATACGATTAAATTTATTTTACATCTTCTCAATAATATCTATAACTTTTACGTTAACAAGTTTTGTGTAGGACCAATCCTTATAGCTAAAATAAATTAAATAAAAATAGGAATTGAAGAAAAAATCTCAAATCAAAACTGCTTATATAATGACTCATTTTTTTAAAACTGTCTAATATTATATTAAGGTGTCCTGGGGTAATAACATCACGTTAAGGTTCTACCAATTTTCACGGCTTATTTTAAGATATTTTTTCAAACAAATATGGGATTCGATTTAGCAACTTATTGCATACAAGAAACAATATTTTAGCAGATAAATGGGAAGTCCCCTCTACTACACTGCTGGCCATCGTAAATGCAACACCCTGAAGGAAGCATGCAAATAATATGAAATTTACAACATACATTAGCTGAGGTGAGATATGCAAATGATTAGAATTTCAGCGCAGACGCATATCAAGCGCGCCTGTGGCGCCACCTCATAGCGCTATTTAAGGCTTGGAGATTTCGACGGTTTCAAGTACAGCAATTGTGTTTTTCTTTTTAGGTGCGTTCGTAATTATGTAAATACGTAGCACCTATTGTTGTCGCTCAGTCCGTCCGTCTATCTGTCTGTCCGTCTGTCTGTCTGTCCGTCTGTCTGTCTGTCTGTCCGTCCGCATATAACAACGCAAAAACTACCCAACCGAATCGTTTGAAATTTAAAATACATAATTATAACATAATTTTGTCGAGTCATTTCAAATTTTATGAAAATCGGATGGATAGATCAATTACAGGGACAATCAAAAGGATTCCGTTACATTACGGTCAATGGGGAAAAAAGTTTCAAATGCATTTTAATCGTTTGAAATTTAAAACATATAATTATTGCGTAATTTTGTCGAGTCATTTCAAATGTTATGAAAATCGGATGCATAGATCAATTACAGGGACAATCAAAAGGATTCCATTACATTATGGTCAATGGGGAAAAAAATTTCAAATGCATTTTAATAGTTTGAAATTTAAAACATATAATTATTACGTAATTTTATTGAGTCATTTAAAACGTTATGAAAGTCGGATGCATAGATCATTTACAGGGACAATCAAAAGTATTCCATTACATTACGATCAATGGGAAAAAAAGTTTCAAATGAATTTTAATGATGTTTTACTCATTCGAACATAATATAAGTGGTATGAATCTATGAAGTATATACTAAAATATGCATTCTGTACAATCTGTGATGCAAAGAATTTTTATTATTAAGTTACAGGGCCACACAAAAGTATTCCACTACATAATGCTATACGGGGAAACATTGTTTGGGGCGTGTTTTAATTATATTCAACTATTTCACATTTTATGAATAAGATATACGTTTCTGAGGTGTAATAAAAATTACTTTCTGCATATTTACAGAAACACAAAGATTTCGACTACTATACTGTATCCGAAGTACGCTCTACTATATCAGCAAGATCTGAATATTTTTTAAACTTCGTTATCGTACGAACGCACCTCATTTGCTACGTTCACGTGCAATTTCCAACTTGTTTTTTTTTTTTCAAAAAAACGATAAATTATGCCTCGTAGGAAACAACGATCATCTTTTGATCAAGTATCCGAGTTTGACAGAGGAAGGATAGTGGCATACCGAGATTGTGGGTTATCTTTCAGGGAAATCGGTAGTCGTGTTGGACGAAACCAAACAACTGTGATGCGGATATGTGATCGTTGGGTGTAACAGGGTACGACGGACAGACGTGATCGACCGCATCGACCTCAGTGCACCACGTCACGTGATGACAGGCAGATTGTACGCATGGCAGTGACGGACCACTCAGTCACATCACGAACCATATCACAGCAGATTCAGTCTGTAACGCATCACCCAGTGTCTGCGCGTACCATTCGACGTCGTTTACAGCAGAATGGTCTGTCCGCAAGACGTCCGTTGCTTTGTCTACCTCTGACGCGGAACCACAGACGTCTCCGCCGCCAATGGTGCGATGAAAGAAGGATGTGGACGACAGAATGGAATGAAATTCTCTTTACTGACGAGTCACGCTTCTGTATGCAACACCAAGACGGTCGGATTCGAGTCTGGAGACACCGTGGAAAGAGGATGCTGAACAGCTGCATTATGCACCGTCACACTGGTCCTGCACCGGGTATTATGGTATGGGGCGGTATCGGATATCTCTCTCGCACTCCTCTAGTACGCATTGCCGGTACTTTAACCAGCCACCGCTACATCTCCGAGGTATTAGAGCCAGCTGTCCTTCCTTACCTTCAGGGCTTGCCAACAGCCATATTTCAGCAGGATAATGCACGGCCACACGTGGAACGCATTGTCCAAGGGTTCTTCGTCAATCACCAGATTGAATTGCTTCCCTGGCCGGCGCGCTCTCCGGATCTTTCGCCGATAGAAAACATGTGCTCCATGGTTGCTCAACGACTGACCCAGAGTTCATCCCCAGCTGTCACACCAGATCAACTTTGGCAACGTGTGGAAGCTGCTTGATCTGCTGTACCCCAAGAACACATTCAAAGTCTCTTTGAATCAATGCCGAGGCGTGTGGCAGCTGTGATCTCCAACAACGGCGGCTACTCTGGGTACTGATTTTGGCAGGAACCACGCTTCATAGAATGCTGTAAATTTAATCATTTGTTACTTGGTCAACATGTTATCTACACAATAAATTTTGTTGTGATATCTCTTGTTTTTCTTGGTGTTGCAATTTGGGTGGCCAGCAGTGTATTAGACCTGCATATTACCTTCTACGCATCGCATCTCCGATGACAAAGGCTCTCCAGCCAGGCAGACGATTCAAGCAACAGCTATATAATTTACGCAACCAGACGAAAGCCGAGACACTTGAGAAGTGAAAGGAAGATAACGTGGAATGGAACGTTTTGTTTTGTGTTGAAAGAAGAATGTTCGATTAAGAAGACTTTCCGCATAAGATGTGATTAACTAGAGTTTATGACAGTGTTCTCGCTGTCGCTCGCCAATGCGCCAAATTGTGACTAAATTCTTCATTTGGCGAGTAAACAAGCGATTAGATTCGCCAAATTGCTAATGCTCAATTTTTTCTTTCGTTTTTTTTCTTTTTTGTTTTTTATACATATGCATATATATAAATATATTTAATATATACATATTTTTTATATTTGTAGCGGATAGTTGAGATTAGATTAATAACAATCGCTGTCACAGTTATAAAAACTTAGGTTATCTTAGAACATATTGAAAAAAGGGGTATATTAAAGGATTAACGATTTTTTTTTTTTTTTTTTTTTTTTTTTTTTTGTGCTACACTGCGAATCTATTTTGCTAATACTTTTTTCATTTGGCGAATGTTTTTTATTCTTAATTAGCCAAATT
The DNA here is from genome assembly GCA_964019185.1 of Maratus speculifer. NCBI lineage: Eukaryota > Metazoa > Arthropoda > Arachnida > Araneae > Salticidae > Maratus > Maratus speculifer. Next base: position 30,507,227 of record OZ025289.1, read on the forward strand.
ACTAACATTAGTCAAATGTCAGTGAGAACACTGGTTTATGATGTTTGAATTGTAACTAGAATTTATGTAAATAATCTTCTTTTTGTAAATAGTAAATGTTTTAATATAAGTTTTAAAAATTTAACGGTGTCAGATTCATGTTTGTGAATTTAATATGATTTAAAGAACTGAACTTTTAGAAGAATTCCACAAAAATGGTGCACAGAAGTTGGGATAAATGGCGAACACCCACAGAAGAGGAAATATTTTTTGAATATCTGTTTGATGATATGAAGCTGTTTGATACTGCGACGATAGTGCTATTCAAATGTGTGAAGCTGAACATCTGATTATAAAGTGAGTTTATTATTTTATTTTTCTTTTCAACAATGACGAAATTGATTGATTTCAAGGAACTAGAAATTTCGTTGAAAACAGAAAAATCATCTAGTATTAAGACATTGCATAAATTTTTGGAGAAATCGGTGACAGAAAAAACAGACGTAGAATTCGGAATTTTACTGGGTTTGCGTTTGAAGTAGATTCCGATGAATATCAATCAAAATTGAAAGAAATTAAAGATAATTTTTCTTTCAACGATTTGATAACCATTTGCAATGTTTTGTGTATAAGTAATTCGAGAACTTTTGATGAAATTGCTGCCAGAATAATTTCTAGTTTATGTGATTTTAGTATTTTGAAAATTAACAGTAGTAGGGAAACTACAGTACGGGGACAGCCGCAGGAGGGACGGAGGGACCGCCCCTCCTGCGGTACTGTAAAAAAAAAACCGTTAAATTTACGACAAAAAACTGGCAACTTTTGCGCCAGTTTATTACCGTTTAATTTACAGCAAACAACTGTAATTTTTTAACGAGGAATCTGTTCTTTTAACACTTTAAAACCGTTAAATTTACAAAGATAAACTGTTATTTTAACAGAAATATCTTGTGAATTTTACAGTGAATACCAGTAAATTTTATCAGGAAAAACTGTAAATTTTAACAATTTTTCTGGTATTTTTTACGGCTAAATACTGTCATATTTACAAAGATAAATTGTTATTTTAACAGAAATGTCTTGTTATTTTTACAGTGAATACCTGTAAATTTTATCAGGAAAAACCGTAAATTTTAACAATTTTTCTGGTATTTTCTACGGTTAAACACTGTTATATTTACAAAAATTAACTATTATTTTAACAAAAATAACTTGTGACTTTTACAGTGAATACATGAAAATTTTATCAGGAAAAACCGCAAATTTTAACAATTTTTCTGGTATTTTTTACGGTTAAATACTGTCATATTTACAAAAATAAATTATTATTTTAACAGAAATGTCTTGTTATTTTTACAGTGAATACCTGTAAATTTTATCAGAAAATTCCGTATATTTTAACAAATTTTATGGTCTTTTCTACGGTTAAATACTGTTTAATTTACAGAGATAAACTATTATTTTAACAGAAATATCTTGTGATTTTTACAGTGAATACTTGTAAATTTTAATGAGCTTTATGGTTTTTTTTAACAATTTTACACTATTACATTTGCAAAGATAAACTGTTAACTTCACACAAATATTTCGTGATTTTTATATAAAAAAAACCTTGTATATCTTACATAAAAATTATGTAATTCATACGATAAAATTTGTATCCTTTACAAAAATCTTTTTTTTTCCCCCAAATACTGAATATCCTAAAACTAATAACCTAATTGAAACACACTTTAATATTTTACCTCTCAGAGATTCTTAGACAATGTAAATTACAAAGCTATTCAAAATAAGCTATGATTTAATATGAAATGGTTTTTCCATTAATTTTCATAAAGTTACACTTTTAAACTTTTATTTGATCACTGGGAAACAAATTATATTTTAAGAAGTACTCCACATGTTCTGACAAGTACAAGAGTGATATATTTTATGGCCAAAACATACAGAGTTAAACTAGAATTTGTAAAATTACATTGCTTCTTGCTTTTAAAAACAGACAGAAGACTTCATAATACCAAAAAACTGAGAAATTTCATAAAATTCCAAATATAATATTTTAATAAACTTTATTATAAAATAATTGAATCATTACTGTTGTACTTTGCAGAGCATGGAGAAAAACTTTCTAAACATATCTTATATTAACCAAAGACCCTATAAAAATGTTAAAAGTGTAAATTTTTGAAAATAACAGGCAGGATCAATTGATCAATAGAATTCAAAGTTTATTTTGAATTGATAACATTTTAGCCTACATATTTCAATAGGTAAAAAAATAAAGCATGTTTCAATTTCAGGGATATTCGGCATACTGATTTATGTACCAATGTATCTAACTTTGACATAAATAGTAATTTTTTGCTAAAAGAATAATTCAGTAAAAGGTGCAATATAGTTAAAGCAATATTTATGCCATTTGTCAGCACTTTCACAAATATTAGGATTTGAGTACCAATACTTTCAATCAGTAATATTTTCTTTAATCAAACAGAAGTTTGGTCATTAGAGAAACTAATATTTAAGATAATTATATGCAATTGAAAAAATATTGTGAAGCAGCAAGATGAGAATTCTTGTTTCTTGACAGTAGAGAATATATTTTTTTTGTAACAAAAAGTCTCATTTCCTGACACAAATGCATGAAGAATGTTTTTATATCTTAAAAATTGTTTCAATATTCCAGTTTAGCTATTCCATATATGATCAAAGAATAATACAAAATAATAAAAAAAATTTGATAAATTCAAATGAACAAAATTTCTCAGAACTGTTGTTTTGTCAGCATTAAACAGATTAAATTTTAAAATATTAGATTACCTCAACCTTCATATAGACTTAACGTAAGCAGTAATGTTTAGAATTTGAAAACATATCAAAACAAACAAATGAAATTATGTCATTTATTACAAAATATAAAAATATACATAAAATTCAAATTGATTCAATATATATTTTTTAATTATCACATATTAAACATATACATTATTTTTCTTCGCTTCTAAGTTCATCTTCAAAAAATGGTTGGGGTTTATTCTAAAAGCACACCTGCAAAAGAAATATTTTTGCTTTAGTTGTTAAAATAAGACTTAAATATACTTTTTTGTTAGTTGGGTACAAGTGATAAATAAATAACCAAATATTGTTCCCATCTTTAATATTCGTATCGATATCACTAAATAAATAATCAAATGTGAGTATTACTCATGCTTAGAGGATTCCACACAATAAAAAAAAATTGCATTATTTAAAAAATTGTTGCTAAAAGGATATTAACACTTACATACTATACACAACTATACTGGTCATTCTATGTCAAATCAACCAAAAAAATTCAATATTCAACCTGACCATTTCAGATTTCAATGAAACTGCCAGGGATCATTCTGTATGATAATATAAATTAGAGTTTTTTTTTTTTTTTAATCGCTTTAAATTTTCATGTAATTAATTATTTAAATTTTGAAAAATGATCATTTTTTTACTTTCATAAATATTTTCAATTTTAAATTTCTCAAGTTTTATTAAACGTAGAAAATTTTATGACCACTCCTTTTAAAGTGGAGTTTATAAGGTTTATATTGATATGCAAGTTGACTATGCATAGTTAAAAAATATATACTTTTTTATCTTTTTTATTTTTTTTTTTTAAAGTTTAAAATTTTTTAGATAGTCATTAAAAAAAAAAATTAAGAATTATATGTTTGTTGTAGTATTATAAGCTTAAAATTCAGACTTTTTTAAAGTGGGATCTAAATGGGATCAGGAGTTATGAAATAAAAGCTGAAAATTACTATACAAATTATAAATAAATAACAAAATACAATTAAATTGTTATATTAATGGTAACTTTCAGCTTTTATTTCATAACTCCTGATTCTATTGAGATCCCACTCAAAGAATTTCAGAAGTTTAAGCTTATAATATTACAATAAACATGCATTTAAAAAATTTAAAAATGACTGTCTAAAAATTTTTTAAATTAATATATATACATATATGTTACTTTTTTTAACTATGCATAGTCAACTTGCATATCAAATTAAACCTTATAAATTCCTCTTCAAAATGAATGGCCATAAAATTTTTTATGTTTGATAGAACTTGAAAAATTCAAAATTTAAAATGTGTAAGCAAGCTAAAAAATGATGATTTTTAAAAATTTAAATAATTAACTGTATGATATTTTGGTGCAAAAAATAAATAAATAAATAAATAAAATAAAAATTATGAACATATATTCTCATTTATATCATCAGACAGAACAATTTCTAAAGGTTTCATTGAAATCTGAAAGGGTCAGATTGAGTCAATGGTTGATTTGGCATGGAATGACTTATACAACAAAGGGTTAGGTAAGTTGTATATAAATACCATAAAAGTTCAAAGATATATAAATTATATCAAATATTGCTATTCTGTCTAACTAATTTCTTTAATCTTATCCTAAAACTGTTTATGATTAATCTAATTTGGTACTGAGAATAAAAGTAGTGTATATTTAAACTTCATTTGATATTCCAGAAAACTAAATTCAATGCGATGAAAATCTTTTCATTTTATGAGTAGCTAAAATAAAACCCTTCTTCAACGTATAAACTTGGAATCGTGCTTAGAGTGGTTCAAAAGGAAGTTGCAAAGTATCACATGAATCGTAAGTGGGGAGGGGCACTGTATTTATGACATTAATTCAAATTAGTCGATTTTTAACAATTTCATGTTTATCACTTTTAAACTTGTACTGGGCATTACACTACACAAACATATCATTAAATGCTGTTAGGAAATGTGTGTCTATAATTTTATTATTTTAGGGAGAATGGGTATCTAGCACATGATATTGAAATATACCTCCTTGGGGAAAGGGGGTTGTCTTTTGAATATCTTTATGATTTTTGATTCAACAAAAAACTTTTTTTTATTTGTAACTTTACATCAAAATATTCTGCTGTATTATTTTAGTTTGTTTTTATGGAAATACAAAGTTGTTGTTAAATTATTATAAAATTATATAATTCCAAAATATGTAATGCCCCAACATTTGGCATGAAGGTGGCTGGTCCCTCAGCAGCCAAATTCCCCTTGATAATACTAAGTCTATGGGTGTTTGATGCAATCTTATATTCAAAATATCTCCTCAGGGAATTAATATCTTTAACTTCTTTTTTTTCGGTGTTCTCTTCCTAAAGGATGTCACTTTTTTTTCTTAGCTGTCAAAATATTTCTAAAATTTATGCACAATTTAACATTCTATGTTTTAAAAACTCACGAGCTGAAAGTAAAATTTTAACTCATTTAAAACTATGATAGATTTTTGAAATATTTTGAAAATTAAGGGAAAAAAAAAAAAAAAAAAAAAAAAAGATACATCTTTTAAGAAGAGAACACTAAAAGCTAAAAATATTAATTTCCCAAGCATATTTTGAATATAAAAAAAAAAAATCAAATGCCCATAGACTTAACATTAATGAGGGGATTTCAGCCACTGAGTGACCAGTCTTAATATTTTTCTGTCATATGCATATATATATATATATACACCAATGTGAAGTACATTCGAAGTTATACTTGTTTTGTTTGCTAATAAATATAAGAATAAGAAACTTGTCCACTTGTTTTGTTGTTATGATGTTCTGCCCCCCCCCCCCACACACACACACACCTCTCCCAGTTAGGATGGATGTCCAAGAAGACATTACGATTCAATACATTATGTAATAAAAAGATATTATTGAACACTTTCAAATAGTAGCTATTTTTAAAGTGTTATTTGATATAAATTCATACACAAAATGAAAGGTTTTTTTTTTTTTTTTTAAATTTTTATTTAAATCAATATAGGTTGCAAAAATAAATATTTAACAATTTCTGTATATCACTCCAAACAAAAAGATTCAAAAATGAAAATTTCATTTTCAAACTTTGATAACAATATTAATATGTGGAACAGGGGGATTCGAAATATGACAACATAGGATATCATAAGGGGGGGGGGGGGGGTGTCCAAAATTACCAAACAATAGATAATGTTATATATGCATAGCTCCTAATCTAGACTTTTAAAAGCCAATGATATACATAGTATGCTGCCTCTGGCACTATGTACTTCAAAGTCGTCCATGTCTTTAAATGTTAATAACTTGGATAATTATCAACAATTTTTTTTCGAAAATCATGATCAACAATGCTTTTATATTTCTACTACAACAGGTACTTCTAGCGTCCTTCAATACCTTTGCTGGATAACCGTAAATCGAAATTTGCATGTAATGAAAAATGTGCTTTGCTCAAAAACTATGTATCTAAAGTAATCAGTATAGTTTTCTTGCAATGTTTAAATTAATGGGACAAATATTTGCACTATGTTTTTGATGACATCTCTGAAAACATATAACCTAAAATTAAAAGAGATGTATTTTTGAGTTCAGCGTGATGAAAGCTTAAACACGATATTTCATCCCACACAATATGCAAAGTTTTTTTCTTTATTCAAGTTACTTAATTAGCCCTGATGCCATACGCTGTTTTCACAGTATTTTTTTGACTGACCTTATAATATTTAATTTGCAATACTTAATAGAAATTTAAAACTTTTTACTAACAAACATTCATAAGTGCATCAAACATAAAGTGTAAATTTAAATGTGAACTTTTGTAAACAGTTATTTTTTAGTAAAAGTTTTCTTTTCTCTTTTTAATTATCAAAATTAAAACTTAAAAAAAGCCAAATGGTGTTGATTGTGGTGTGGTTGGTTTTTGGAAAAAAAAAAAAAAAAAAAAAAAAAAAAGTTCTCTATAATAAGAGTCTCTAAATTATGGTGATTGTCATCAAATGTCCCGGGCTGACCACTTCACATTTTATATGATAGGCAGGGATTTTGTTAGTTTAATGAGAGCCAGGTGAAGGAGACAAATCACCAAATGTTGTTCTATCGCTATTATTTCATCTATATTATAATAGTTCAAAATCATGTGACTGTCATGAACAATTTCAAGCTGACACCTTTTATTTTTATATGCAAAGTTCTTATTTTAATTTAAAAAACAAAAATTCAGAATAAAATTGCATAAAAATTGCAGTGATCGCAAAGAATTTTTGCTATATTTTAGCTGGTTTGAAATCTCGTCAAACAACCCAGTTAGCATTTTTATTTTTCGCTTAGTAAATTAACATACTGCTTTGGGTTTGAAATTAAATGTCATGGTTTATAGTATTATTTAATAGTTTTATTTTATGTTATTTAAAAAAAAAAAAAAAAAAAAAAAAAAAAAAGAAAAGAAAAAGAAAAGTCAAAACAATGAGTTTTAAATGTTTCAATTTTAAATGAAATATTTGCATTTTAAATAAATAAGTGAAAGGATTATATTTCAAGTGAAATTAATGAAATAAAAAATGTGACAGGAACAATGTTTGGCGATTTATCATTTGTGCTCGACCAACATAAAACAAACTACCGGGTTCTTGATTTCTTTAACAGAATCTTCTGATTTGGCAAAAGATTGAGCAAGTAAATTGATTTATGAATAAAAGCAACATCACACAATGCTTAGCATAGAATACATTTGAGGGAAACAAAACTGATCACAAAAGAGAGCTAGTTTTTTAATAACAAATTTCAGGCTCAGCAGGTATTTTTACAAGTGATGGCAGGATTATCAGCTTTTAATCTCCCCCCCCCCCCCCTAAGAAACAGACCAACTGTTTTTTTAAAATCACACTAAAAACAGCTTTAATTTAAAAAAAGCCATTTATTTTTTAGAAAGCTTGTTTATAGATAATTCATATTTGGGTGGGGCTTGTGAGTGCTTAAGCCATTAGGTAGGGCTCTCCACCTAGCTGTCCTAGATATTTCACATTAAATTTGGATTGATTTATTCTTAATACACTTATTAAATTAAACTTTTATTGTCAAAATACTTTTTCCATTAAAAAAATATTAACTTCAATGACATTTTGTAAAATAAATAAGTTTTTATAACTGCAAAAAAACAATCTTGAAGACATAATGTCTGAAAAAAAAATTATAAATATTCAGAAGAATATAATAAATTTAGACTTTAAATTGATGATTTGGCGCACTTTTTTATATAGCTCTATGTAGTATATTACACATTTTAAAGATTAGAGGAAAATGTACAAATATGGACACCATTTTTGTTTCTGACTTAACACGTTCACTGCCGCTATGCGAAGATGTGCTGTCAGTTAATTTCGCACTGTAGAAGTGGGTTTTTCGCAGAAGCCGATTTACTTTTTATAACGAAGAATCAGTGAAAGATTTTTCTGCGCAGCATGTGACTGGCTATTGAGACATCACCCCACATCATGTGCTGGCACGTGAGTGGCCCCTTAACGTTGGCGCCATATCACGCGCTGACGCGTGATCGGCAGCGAATGTGTTAAAATGAATTTCATTTTTAATAAGTGCAAGATTTTTTTTATCTTCATTAACATTTATAACAAATGTATTAAATAGAAAAAAAAACAAAATTATGATTAAAATCAATTATTTCAATTCGAAAATACAGATTTACAAAAATTTATTAAAAAACAGAAAAAGTTTGGTGGAAATATGGGCCCTTTCCAAAAAAAAAAAAAAAAAAAAATCACAAAATATAGCTTAAAATGTTTTAAAACAAGATAATATAAAATGGCAGAGATTTTTTTTCGCCCACATTGGAACATAACACACATTTCTCTACATTTAACCCACATTTCTCTACAAGTATCTTCAAAGAAATTTCCATCAGAAAAGGTGAAAGTTGCACCACTTGAGTATTGTTTATCCCCATCATTAATACCCAGATCCAGGTTGATATCATTATAACTGGTCACTAGGGGATAGTCACAGTAGTCTGATGAGTCCAATGAAGAATTGCCTATCATTTCATGAGTCTAAAAAAAGGCCTTTGTTTTTTTTTTTTTTACTTTTGCCTACTCACTGGTCTATTAATCTGGAAAACTCAAGGATATCTGCTTCAGAAAAATTTTGTCAAACGACTACAACTGAGTGCTGCTTTGCGCCCACAAGTAGTGGTTCTTTTTATGTGAATAATGTAGGCAAATGCTATTTTCCCATCTAAAAAAAAATATTGAATTTATGTTGTTCAGAAGAATTGGCCTCTTTAAATGGGGCCCATATTTATACTAACCCCAAGTCAGGAAGATGGCCACTTTCATATATAACTTAAAGAGATGCATGAGTAAAAGCACACTTCTAAATCTAGCTTAAGATCTCTAAATATTATATTATTTTAAAATATATTAAAAATATATAAATTTTAAATTCAAAATATTAAACACTTTTTAGAAGTTATTTTAAACTAATTATAAAACAAGAAAATAAAACTATTTCACATACCTGTAAAAACTTTGCAGCCCAGAACAAATACCAATTTGTATAATAACTCAAGCTAAGTCACATCACTTGAAAGAAGGATCTTAACTAATCTCGACCATGTCACATCAACAAGTAGCAACATCTACAATCTTGACCGCCAGTCTTTAACTCGTCCCATAGTTTTTGGAGCGAGGTGCTCATATTTAAACACTGGTCCATTTTTACATGTTTTCTCTATATGAAACAACAAGAAAATGTTATGCATCTAAAAAGAAACATTCTTACATATTATTTACTTTTAAAATGGATTAAAACTAAATAATTATATATATTTAATATATTATAAAATATATGTTCTGGAAACTTTCAAATTATATACCAAAGCACAATTATTTGCTTAAAAGATATTATTTCAATAAAAACATTAAAATTAACATGTTTTGACTTATTCATTGAGTCATCAGTTATTTTAATAGCCAGTTTCCACTTTTCATGAGCATTATATTTGTGGTTTGTATATTTAGATTGACTCAATGAATGAGTCAAATATGTCAATTTTAATATTTTTTTAATGTTTTTATTAAAATCAATGAAGCAATCAATGTTTAAAGCAAGTAATTTGTGTTTAAGTACATATTTTGAAGATTGTTTAGAATATATATTTTATGGTAGGGGTGCACAACCTTTTGAAGTGAAGGGCCACTTACAAATATATCTGAGTGGTCGAGGGCCACATCAAAAATGGAGGGAATTAAATTTAAAGGAGGTGATCTGTGACCTATAATCAGATAAAAAATAATGTTTTTTTTTTTTCCTGTGGTAGTGGTGGTGGTGGGGGGGTATTTTTTTAAGTTTGCTTATCCAGTCAAAATACGCCATTTAGTTGGTAAGGATATATCAGCAGTTTTTATGTTTGTATATTATAACAATTATATAGCAAGGATTATTTTCATTATGTAATAATATCCCTGGACTTTATTCAGAAGAGTAAAATTTATTTTAGTAAAATTGACAGAAAACAAACTTAAGTGGCTGGGGCTGAAAAAAAAAAAAAAAAAAAAAAAAAAATGCTAATTTTATGAATGAAAGAGCAGATCAACAAGATTTATAAATGATTGATCAATGCATTTCCTATTTTTCTATGCCCAAACAACAAAATTTACGCTTTTCGAATCCGATCAACAAAATTCACGATCTTTCTAAGCCGGATCAAAAAAATTTTGCAATCCTTATGAAACCAATCGACAAAATTCACAATTTTTCTGCGCTTGATCAACAAGATTCCCGATCGACAAAATTTGAGATTTTTATTAATCCAATAGACGAAATTCGTGATTTTTACAAAACCGTTTGACAAAAACTGCGATTTTTACAAAGTCGGTTTACGAAATTCGCAATTTTTCCATCACAGGAACCATAGATTTCGATGTTTCTATGGCTGACAACGAAATTATCGATTTTTTCGTGCCTGATCAACACAATTCGCTATTTTCACAAAGTTGATCGACGCAATTTGCAATTTTCACAAAGCCAATTGACAAAATTTGTGATCTTTACAAAGCCATGATTTTAACGGAGCCAATACATGAAATGTGTGACTTTCCAAAAGCTGATCGATGAAATTCGTGATTTTTTTCACATAATTGGCAAAATTCATGATTTTTAATGAAGCTGATCGGCAAAATTTTTGATTTTTACGAAGCCTATTGGAAAAATGTGAGATTTTAACAAAGCTGATCGATAAAATTCGAGACTTTTAAAAAACTGATCGAAAAAATATGCGATTTTTAGGAAGTCAATCAAAAAAATTCACAATTTTTTTTAGCAACTGACCAATAAAATTGGTGATTTTTAAAAAGCTGATTGGAAAAATTCTCGATTATTACGAGCTCGATTGATGAAATTCTCGATTTTTCTTCGCATGATCGACAAAATTCGCAAAATTTATGAAGCCGATCGAGAAAATTCACAATTTTTCCACGCATGATCAATAAAATTAGCAATTTTTACAAAGCCGATCGGCAAAATTCTTGATTTTTATGAGGACAAGCGACGACATTTGCAATTTTTATGAAGCCGATCGACGAAATGTACAACTTTTACGAAGCCAATCGACGAAATGAGCAACTTTTACAAAGCTTTTTCAAATCGATGAAATTCGCGATTTTTTGTCCTATGATTGACAAAATTTGCAATTTTTATTAAGCCAATTGAGAAAATTCACGATCTTTCTGCATTTGATCAAGAAAATTCGCAAATTTTACGAAACCGATCGAAGAAATTCGGAATGTTTAGAAAGCTGATCGACGAAATTTGCGATTTTCCTCGCATGATTGAAAAAATTGTGACTAAATTTGTGATTTTTCCACCTTTAATTAACGAAATACACATTTTTTACATCCAATCAACAAAATTCGCAATTTTTAAGTAACTTTGACAATTTTTTTTTTTTTCGTGGCAAGATGAAATTCATGATTTTTTTCTGCACATCATCGCAAAATTCGCAGCTTTTCTGTGGCTTATAAATGGAACTTGCAATATTTTTTGTCCCTGATCGACGAAATTTATTATTTTTCCCTAAGCTTCATGGGCAAAATTTGCAATTTTTGCCCATTTTTGCCTGATAAACGAAGTTTCCGAGCCACATCGACAGAATTCGCTATTTTCCCTTACCTGATCAATGAAATTCGCGATTTTTCCATGCCCGATCTTCGAAATTTATGATTCTTAAGTGACTGACAAAAATTTTTTTTCCTGCGGTAAATTGAAGAAATCTACATTTTTTTTGCAACTTAAGCACAAAAATTGCAAATTTTTCCATATGTAAATAATCAAAGTTTGCGGGCCACACGTTAACCCATCGCAGACCACTTTTGGCCCACGGGCTACAGGTTGTGCATCCCTATATTATGGTATAGTTAATAGGGGATAAATGGTATAGTTAATAGATGGTAAGGTACAGTTAATAGATTACGACTTTTTTATTTGTATTTAATATTAATGTATTTTTATGTCATTTTTATGCAGATGGTATAGTTAATAGATGTATGGTATAGTTTAATATTAATGACTAAGATTAATAATTGAATAAGATTATGACTTTTTTATTTGTATTTAATATTTATGCATATAATAATTGAAATTATCTTAACTCTATGCTAAATTAAAGTATTGTTTTGCCTGTGAGAAATAACTAACAAAATCAGCCACACGCAGAAGTCTGAAAATTTATATGTAGATAGTCCATGGCAGGTTCCTGATGTAGCTAAGACTCAGATTTTTAATTTTTTTAAGGGGTGAAACTTCCAAATTTTTTATGCACTAAACTGTAAATAACTTTCCATCTTCTTAATCAATCTTCTTCATTTTAAAGAACCTTTTTCCATTTAGTTATTCTTGCCTTTCTATTCTCAAGTCAAGATTGTGGTTTCTTGGGGCCTGATACAAGGTAACAAGAACTAATAGTACCGTATTTTCAGGTGTATAGCCGACACCCGGTATATAGCCCGCACCTCTAAATCGAGCAGTGCAGTAAAAAAAGTTTGTGTATAACCTGTGGAGATGCATCGCTGTATAGTCCGCGGGATATACACCATTTAGGAATGTATATTTCGATCAGGGTTCGAAATTAGAAGCCATTAGTCATGATTTTTAATACAAATTTACCAAATTTTTTTCATGATGCATAATACCTATAGTAATTCGGCTAAAAGATTAAGATTATCAGCACTGTAACTTTCGGAAGAAACGCAGTGGCGTTTACGTGTTTTAAAATAAAATTTCAAGCGATGCGGCATTTACATGCATTTTTTTTTTTCAAACAAATGTTATATTTTTTCTAAATTTTTTCCGAAAATTAAAAAAAAAAAAAAAAAAATCGGTGATAAATCCAAAATTTTGGACATAAAATGTATACTTATCTTAGGTCATTGGTTAACAAAAGGATCGAATCCTCGGAATTGGTCCGAAATGCACCAACTCCAAAAAGGAACGATTCCTCGGATTCTATCTGAAATGAAATGACTCTGGAAAAGTTCGATTCCTTGAACTCCATCCGAAATGAAACGACTCTGTAAAGGAACGATTCCTCGGAATCATTTCCAAAAAATCCGACTGATCTGAATAGTTCCGAAATGACATAAATCACACACTATTTTTTTGTTCTTTGCAACAGGGTAGGGTACCAACTCCGAAAAGAAACGATTCTTCGGACTCTATCTGAAATGAAATGACTCCGGAATAGTACGATTCCTTGAATTCGTTCCGAAATGAAACAACTCTGTAAAGGAACGATTCCTCAAAATCGTTTCGAAAAAGACCGATTGTTCTGAATCGTTCCGAAATAACACAAATCACGCACTTTTTTTTTCGTTCTTTGCAACAGGGTAGGATACCAACTCCGAAAAGAAATGATTCCTCGGATTCTAACTGAAATGAAATGACTCCGAAATAGTACGATTCCTTGAATTCGTTCCGAAATGAAACGACTCTGTAAAGGAAAGATTCCTCGGAATCGTTTTGAAAAAGACCGATTGTTCTGAATCGTTCCGAAATAACACAAATCATGCACTTTTTTTTTCGTTCTTTGCAACAGGGTAGGATACAAACTCCGAAAAGAAATGATTCCTCGGACTAACTGAAATGAAACGGCTCCGGAAAAGTCCGATTCCTTGAACGCATCTGAAATGAAACGACTCTGTAAAGGAACGATTCCTTGGATTCGTTTCGGAAAAGACCGCCTGTTCTGAATTGTTCCGAAATGACATAAATCACACACTTTTTTTGTTCTTTGCAACAGGGTATGGTAGATTATTTTTTTGAAAAATAAACTAAATCTTAAATGATCTTAAATTCAGAATCGTCGTGGTTGGAAGGGTTCCGGATTTAGGATTTTGTACTCTACAAACACAATGGGGTGCTGCAGCACCGAGTCGCTAGCAAAATATTTTCTGATATTTTATTTATAGAATTTTTTTTTTTAGGTCTCGCGTATAAATCGACCTCCCACTTTGAAATTCTTTCTTTGTCTCAGGGATGAGATTGACAAAAAAGTAAAAAGTCTGAAAACTGCGCGAGCGACATTTAAACATGAATTTCAAGCAGAATAAATATTATAATTGCTATTAAATTTATATATTACATAAAAAAAAGGACTATTATATCAAAATACAAAAACAAAAGTAAAAAACTAAAGAAAAATATAAAATTTCCCCAAAAATTTAATTGGTGAAATTTCTTTAAAAATTGAAGAAAAGTCTGAAATTCAGACTAAAGTCTGAAGAATCTCATCCCTGTTGTCTAAAATTTCACGACTTATATGCGAGTATATACGGTAGCTATTATAGATCTATCAGTGCAATACTTGGCGATAGTTGCGACAGTTCTTTGAAACTCAGAAATAACTGTATTTAAGCAGTAAAAAATGCCTTTACAAACATGGAAGAACTCTCTAAATTTTTCGGCATAGCGAAAAAAATTTACAAATTTTATTTTTTTTCAAATTTTTTGAGGCTTAAAAGTTGTAGAAAAAATATCACGATTTCCAACTTTAAAAAAAAATCTTTGTATAACCCGCGGACTATACACCCAAAAATACAGTAGTTTTAATTCTAAGCCTAAATGTATGAAATCCTAAAATTCTGTAATGGGTATATGGTGCACATTGGGACAGGTGGAGGTGGAGAACCTTCGAACACAAGATATGCTTAATGTTTATTTAAAATATTTAAATAAAAAAGATATTGTGTTTAAAACATTAGGTAGTCATTAGGCTTATGAATGGCAAGGATTAGAAATTTAGAATATTAAAACATTGCAGCAATCTGTGCTAATCGATATTTGATAAATATTTAACGGAGGGCTTGATCGAAAATCCAAACGTAAAATGACATTTATTGTTTTGTGACGTTTTAAAAATTTGTTCACCCCCTTTTTGAATTTTTTTTAAGTAAGTAATTCTTATTATAGGGTTCCATGTATGTGACATCTAGATAAGGCTATGAGAAACTTTGGGTTTATGTAGGAAATTAGGGTTGCATTTTGCAACTCATTGTCATGCCTCTTTTTCCATATTGTCTCTCGATAAACCTTCGATGCAGGAATTCAGAAAATGTTTCTACTCACAAAATTTCCCCCAATCCACATGAAAATTTCATTTCATTTCATGAAATTTTATAATATGTTATAGGTAAACGCTGTGTTACTGTACATTGGCAAAAATATGTAGCTTTTTCTGCATAATCACTCTGCCACTTTTAGAAAAAAATTACTTGATAATATTATGGAGCATTCTTACTGGCAAATATAGATATTCTATAAAAGCGGTGGAGTGGCAATGCAGCAAAAGATGCAGATTTTTAAGTGTAGATACAGAAAAGTAATTTTTTAATTTTTCTCAAATTATGCATGAGTACATATGACAGAGGTGATACTGAGTAAAAAATATTTTTCTGAAATTCACAGCAAATTTTTTGAAAAATTACAGCAGAATGGGAAGAGAAAATCCTTTATTTGTGGCATTTTTTTCATGAATCATGATCCTTTCACAGTGATCATGTCTTTTTCTTGATTCTTCAACAGGATGGTCATAAATTAGAGTTATTTTAAGTCTGATTCTTAAACATTTTGCGCAAATCCTAAGAAATTGAAAAACTTTTTTTTTTTTTTAAACCTCAGAGTTTTTTCAGTCTTGCTTCTGTTTTCAGGAACTTTTAAAAGCCAGGATTCCGTCCTGGGGATGGAGAATTTGCATGCATGAATGCATCTTCTTCAATTAACTGCCTCACATCTCTTCTCCTCTGAGAACAAGATATAATTTATAATATATGAAAATTTTAAAGAGAGAGGGGACAGTGTGTATTCCGAGGGGCACAATAGTTGGTATTCTAAAAAGGTGGCCATCTTTAGCTGACACCTCTCTTGTGATATATCATTGTAAAGCATGGAAAGTATTATTATATTTTATATATCTCATGCACTTCTCTCCTCACTTTGCCCTGCAGAGGTCACTTTTTTAAATTTAACTTACTCCCATTGCATGACATAATGTTGGAAAGCTCTATGATAACTTATACATATTACTAAGCACCCATGGCGACAAGTCTGGTCTCCATAAATGTACTACAATGTATGCCAAGCAATGCATCATGTTATTTTTATTAATGATTCAATTTACTTACTCAGTTTTACGCCAAATCAGAAGATTTTGATAGAGAAATAAAGAGCTCTTTATTTTTAAGTTCCAATCAAATTTTTTTGTATTTTATTAAAAATATAATTGTTTCACTTATTTCAATTACAAAAATGTAAGATACTTTCATTTAAAACTGAAACATCTAAAGTTCATGGCTTTCACATCTTTTTTTTTTTTTTTTAATGAAAAGAAAAGTATTGAATATCACAAACCAAGATGTTTAATCTCAACATCAAAGCATTGTTTTAACTTACCAGGCGAAAAATAAAAAACTGTTATCCGGCAATTAAAAAAAAAAAATAAATAAATAAATAAATACTGGTGAGATTTGCACTCAACATAAAAGCATCAAGAATTCTTTGGGATTATGTGGCAAATTTTATGTAGTTTTATTTTTAAAAATAATTTTTTTTAATCAAAATAAAAACCTTGCTTATAAAAAGTGATGAAATCAGCTCATAATTGTTTATGACAGTCTCATGACTTAGACAATTACACTGGTTTCCAAAAATTAAGGAAAAATCACAAAAATAGTGATAATTGAAAATATTACATGTCGATTTTAATGAAACTCAGCCACAACATACAACGCATAGTAAGGTATAAAATAACATGAAAAGAAATGACCAGACAATTATGGTGTTTAAAAAAATAGCATAATTATAAAATTAACAAAATCAGTTTACTAGTTTGGTATAGGAAAAAAAACCTTTAATATGCTGTGTGATCACTGCTAGTAGCAATACAGCATATACAGCGATGTGTCATACTGTCAATTATGCGGCCTATGAGTTCCCTGGGAAGTAAGAGCCATTGCTCTTCCAAAGCAGTTGTAAGCGTGACAAGGGTCAGGGGAGGAGGACTTAGAGCAGCGACAGGTCTCCCTAAAGCATCCCAAACATGCTCGATGGGATTCAAGTCTGGTGATCGAGCTGGCCATTCCATGCGCTGAATTATCAGGTGGTGAAGATAATCTTCCACGATGTGAGCCCTGTGAGGTCTAGGTTTGTCGTCCTGTAACAGGAAATCATTACCTATTGCACCAGCATAAGGTCTCACATAAGCATAAAGAATGTCATCTCTATAAACGTGAGCATTCACGGTTTCATGTGGAAAGACATGGAGGTCTGTGCGTCCACCTAAAGAGATACCACCCCAAACGCAGACACTGCCTCCTCCGTATGAATCTTTTTCAAGAATGTTTGATGAATGATAGCGTGTTCCCTGTTCTCTCCAAATCAAACAACGTCTACTATCGCTTTCGATGCTAAACCGGGACTCATCCGCGAAGAGAACACGTCTCCATTGATCAACCATCCAGTGGACATGTTGACGTGCCCACATCAAACGTTCCCTCCGGTGACATGAGGTGAGCGGCACACAAATTGCTTGTCGCCTCGTGTAAAGTCCACCTTCGTGAAGCCTTCAATGCACAGTACACATTGACATTAACCTTCCAGTGGCTGCAACAATGCAGGATCTAAGGTGAGATGGGGTTGCAATTCTATAGCTTCGTACACATAATTGCAAATATTGGTCATCGGCGCTTGTCGAAACCCTTGGCCGTTCTTGGCTGAACCTTCTTGAACCCGAACCAATGGTTTGTAATTGTTGCCAAAGCCTATGAACCACCGAAGGACACACATTTAGCCATGTAGCCACCTTTGCCTGACTTTGTCTTGCCTCCAATCTCCCATTAGCTCAAAATCGCAGTTCTGCTGGCAAATGATGCCTCGAGGTCATTGTAATGAATTGGATATCCTAGATTTATAATATCACTATCACAGCGACAACTGCAGCCTTACTCTCTAGCGTGCATTTTTATGTGTCTCATGGATGACACAATGCGATTGCAGCGCCACTTATTTGCATTTGGTATTTTTATTCATTATCTTTTATTTAACGATCTATGCAAATTTCATACAGATTGCTTTCTTTTTGAATGAATTATCGCTATTTTTCTGATTTTTCCTTAATTTTTGGAAACCAGTGTATAATACACATGAAATGATGACAATAGAACAATATTTGGAGATTTATTACCTGCACATGGCTAACATGGTTTCTTCGTGGTCATTTGATGAAATTTACCTTTCTGGTGATCTGACAATTTACGCCATTTTTTATAAAAATTTGAAAGTTATTTGTGATTTTTTGACTCAATTTGCATAAATTTGTGGTTTTATCACGTATTTTCAACGAAATTTGAGGTTTTATAGCGATCTTTTCACAAAATTTGCAGTTACTTCAGAATGCTTTTTAAAAAATTGCAGGTTTTTTGATGAAATTTGCTGATTTTTCGTGTCTTTTTGGTTAAATTTGTGATCTTTTGACAATATTTGCTGATATTTCACATTTTTTTTTTTTAAATTTGTGGTTTGTTACCATTTTTTGGCAAAGTTTGAGGTTTACAGTAACTTTCCGACTAAAATAGCAATTTTATCACAATTTTTTTAATGAAATTTTCAATTTTATTGTGCTTTTTGATGAATTTGGGGGGTCTTCAGTATTTTTTGGTGAAATTTGTGGTTGAGTATTTTTCAGGGAAAATTTGTGGTTTTATTGCCATCTTTGGGAAAAATTACCGGGCTTTTGCAATCATTTAAAAAAATTAGTGGTCTTTTGCAATCTTTTCACACTATCTTCTAATGAAATCAGCATTTTCAGCGATATTTTAATGAAATTCACTCTTTTTTTGTGATTTTATGTAGAATTTTGTATCTTGAACTGATGAAATTTTCTGTTTTTGAATGAATTTAACCCCTTTCCTTCCTGGCATCAATTCATCTTTAAAGCATCGCTTTTGGTGAGTGGTGCCCATTAAGTTTGGCGAGTGAGGACAATAAAGTTGATTGCGACGTTTTGAAATACTACTTGACAATTGGCGGGTGGCGAGTGCTAATTTTGTGCTATAGGGAAATTTATGTCTATGTATAAACAAGTCCTTAATATACAGACAGGATAAAAAGTATATGAAGCAAATTTACTTTTGATTCTTGATATAATTAGTGATAGAAGTTGGGAGATAAAAGGCAGGCATCAAATGACGACTACTGTAAAAATCTTAGGCATCAAATGACGACTACTGTAAAAATCTTAGGCATCAAATTAAGATTTTTAGTTGCAGTTTCTAAAATTCATATTAACATTGCTATAATAGTATACCTTAAAAGTGATTCTAAGTTAAAAGAAAAAAAAAAAAAAAATCAAAAACTCAAATAAAATTTTCTGAAAGGTTACAACAGAGATGGGCGAAAAATTTACTCCCAGTGTATTTTTTTTTTTTTTTTTGGTTGGGGGGCGGGTGTTGTGTCCCTTTTACAAAATTTGTGTTTTTTGCTATATTTCAATGAAACTTTTCACAAACTTTGCTGTATTTTTTTGCGATCTTTTGATGAAACATGGTGATTTTTCACGATTTTTTTTTACGAAACTTGCCATTTTTTTACAACCTTTTTGACAAAACTTTGTTATCTTCATGATTTTTTGAAGAAACTTACCATTATCTTCGTAATTTTTTGAAGAAACTTGCCGTTATCTTCACAATCTTTTGACAAACTTGTCATTTTTTCAATCTTTTGACAAGCTTTGCCATGTTTTTTTCGGTTTACAAAATTGGCCGTGTTTTTCCAAAATTTGTAATTTTTTGCGATTCGTTGACGAAATTTACCGTTTTTCCACAGTTTTCTTTTTTTAACGATCCTCTGTCAAAATTCTGATTTTTTCCACAATCCCTTGAAAAAATTAGCAATTTTTCTTAGAACGATAGATTAGATTAAA
This sequence comes from Maratus speculifer, assembly GCA_964019185.1. Lineage (NCBI taxonomy): Eukaryota > Metazoa > Arthropoda > Arachnida > Araneae > Salticidae > Maratus > Maratus speculifer. The sequence goes on from OZ025289.1 coordinate 30,527,519, forward strand.
TTGATTTTTTTCGGCGACCATTTCTCAAAACATGCAATCTATTTTATGTCCAAATTTTCAGATTTATGACCAATTTTTTGCAATTTTCAGAAATGATTAACTTAATTTATCAGAAAATTTGGACCATAACTATCCTTGATAATACTTTAAGGAAAAGCACAAATACTTATTTTTATTTAAAGAGTGTAGAAATTAATCTCTAAGATTATAATTATTGAAGAAACTGTAAAACTGATGAAAAGCTTTTTCAATTATTATTTCTATATTTAGAAAATAGAAAAATGCACTTAATCTGTAAAACAAAATTAAGACTTGGCAGCTTCTTTCTAATACTAAAACAAAATTTTATCCAGTATTGGTTACAGTACATTACAGTTAAATTTAGTTAAAAAAAAAAAAAAAACTAATAGTAATAGTAATAATAAAAACAAACATTTGAATCAAGGGCTGATTCTGAATGGAAAAAAAAAATCTGAAATTCTCAGATTTTTTTTTAAAAGGTAGAATGTTTTAGAGGGGGAAGGGCTGGGAATAGCCCCTCTTTGTTAATTATGCATTTTTCGCAATCGTTTGGCAAAAATTGTAGGGTTTTTATGCAATTACTTGAAGAAATTTGCATTTTTTCAAATACCTTTGGTGGAATTAACAGATTTCATCGCGATCCTAGGACTAGATTCTCATTTGTTCTGCAATTCTTTGACAAAACTAAGATTTGTTTTCGCAATCTTTTGTAGAAATTTGCTTCCCCCCCCCCCCCCCCTACGATACTATAACAAAGTTTGTGTTTTTCCTAGGATTTTTTTTTTTTTTTTTTTTTTTTTTGACGAAATTTGCATTTCTGTTCACAATCCTTTGAAGAAATTTGTGGTTTTTTCTCTATCTTATAGAAAAAATTGTTATTTTGCTAATTTTTGAAAAAAAAAAAAATGCTTTATTTTACTATTTTTTACCGAAATTGGCAATTTTTTTACGCAAAAAATTGACAATTTTTTTTTTTTTTTTTTTGGTGACTATTTGTCAAAATTCACAATGTTTTTTAGTTCTGAATTTTTAGACTAGAACAGGGTGCGAAATTTCCACTCGCCAGCCCACCATTGGCAAGTAAATATTTACAGTTGGCGAGTAAGTTTCACCTTTTAAAGGTGTATTCCAAACCAAACTTCTTATTTTTTGATTTATTTTTAAATTCACTTTTACTGTTTAATGCACCAAACTGGCAAATTCTTTTATGTAGAAACCACTAAGATACTGGGTTTGTCCATCTTTTGGTAAATGCAGAAAATATTGCAAAAAGGCTCTCTAAAACGGCATTTTTAACGGAATTTTCAAAGCGCGAGACCTAGGGAACATAAAAAAGGCTCATACTGACAAAATAATTGTTTATAAATCAAAATCTAATGAATTGAGCGGAAAAGGAAATCACATGGCATCTTATACCTTTCTTCAAAAATCATTTCAGCATGTTTCATGTCTTTACCTTTAAAAATGAGAGTAAAAATGTATCGGAAAACTTCGCATTGTTGAGAATGAAAAAGTATTTTTTCGAATACACCTTTAAAATGTTGTGCTTCCAATCAAATTATGCACAACGATACATGGAAGTATTTCAAAATGAAGCGATGTGTATTTTTTTCCAAAAGAAGTCAAAATGCTCGTCGCCTATTTTTTCGTCTTTCCTTAATCGTCAGCTCCATCTAACAATCGTCAATTTAAATTAAATTTGTCATAAATATTTCATTTTCTATGCAAGTGAGGGGGTTGATGTTGTCTGAATGAATGTAAAAAAGTGGCGAGTAAAAATTTTACTCTAGCGAGTACATTTTAAGCTGAAATTTCATGCCTTGGACTAGAACATTCTTTTTTTAAATTTCAGAACCTAATGTCTCATAAATACTTTTTAAAAAGCTAGGCGTCAACTTTGACGACCGAGAATAATTTTACGACCGATATGTTTCTAACACTGGATCTAATCCTTCCCTTAGTAAAAGTGAAAGCTCATACAGATAAATATATATATATTTTTTTCAACTGAAGATTGGACAACTATTACTTCATCTTGTGTGTGATTGATGAAATGCTTAAGAATAAAACATAAAGAGAGAAACCTACTGTCCCACTCTTCTCTCTATATAAAGTATACAAATTTTGACAGAGATTTTTAAATATACTATAATAAGTGATGAACAATAAAGATATAACTACCTCAGTGAATAACATAACAGCATAATTTTCTTGCTTGTATTAGGATATGATGATGCATTCATTTACTATAATCAAAAATAAAATCAAATATTAACTGAAAATGCACTTTTCATATTTGCCTATTCTAAAATTTAAATAATAATAAAAAAACAAAAAAACAAATATACATTAATCAGTGGAGCAGCCAGAATTCGGCTCTGGGTAGAGGGAGTTGTTGATAATTGCCTGTCAATAGAATCTGTCTGTTTAATGTTTGAAATCATAATGCTTTTTTTCTTTGGATATTGGTATCAGCAGTTACGCTGGTTATGATTAATTTAAACAGCATTTACAATATTAGAGTTACAAAATCTTAAAATGCCGAATACTTAAAACCGAATATTTGGCTAGCCGAATAGTAACTGTTGTGCCGAATACCAAATAGTAACTAGGGTTGGGTGTTATAGAGTAATATTGTTATACATCAATATTTCTTTAAAATTGAGATTAAGATATTAAGATTTCAATCCTTCTTACTTCTGATATATCATTTCAAATGGTATTTTATTCTACTTCCAGAATTTTGAACCTAACAAGTACTGGTATGAAAGTTTGTTGCTTTTGCAAATATCGCACTGATTTTGACACTTGTGTGATACTTGCAGTTTTGCACAGGTGTTGTGCACACACCAAACTTTGGCCATAAAGGAATTAGTCAAATTTCTATCCAGTTAAGAACTTTCATTATTAAATTTTATACTTTTAAAACTTGATAAAAAAGATCTTGTCATCTTTCATCTATGCCAAAATTTTATAATTACCTATGTATACTATTCAGTTTGGCTTTTTTCATAATATTAACAAGCTTTTAAAAGAATTGAGCACAATATTTTATTTTGACAATTTTGGCTTTGTCATAGTTGGCAGCACACCCACAATCTATTTTGATAGTGCTCTTTAAACACAAACGTTTAAAAAACTAATATTAAATCAGCTAGATATTAAACACTAATATCATAATTTAAAAAAATAAAAATAAATAAACTCCCTTTAAAGTGGGTTTTTTGCAAATTTTGGTGTCATATGATCTTCGCTTAAAAACTGATGTAATTATTAATTTAGCATATAATTAATTAAATTTATATAGACCTGATGGAATTAATTTACTTAAGGTATAACAAGAAACCATTTATTATTTCTTACAAAATTTTAAAGTCATACAGTAAATTTCTTCCATTTCTTCCGGCCCTTTTTTTTTTTTAATATTGCGGAAGAAAACTGTCAACCAGGGAGAAGGAGGGGGGTGCAAAACCTATTCTAAAAAATCCAATAAAACTCGCAGCAAATCGGATTTTATTGGGCTTTTTTACAATTTGTGATACAATTTAATCAGCCTTTGAAATCCTTAGTGGCCCAAAACCACCAAAAATTCAATTGGATCACTAAATAAGAAAATTTTGTGGTCTGCAAGACCAGTAACTTTTTTCCCTCCCTCTCAACTTCTCAGGCAGGTAAACAAACTTTCCCCTCCCTGAGAAAACCAAACAAACCACACAATTTTTTATTTTATTCGAAAAAATAAGCATAAGAAAAATTTGCATTAATCCTTACAGTCAGTCGAAACAAATGATCGTAAAAAGAATACATATTTATTTTATATTTTTCGTTTATGTACTATATACTTTTTTTAGCTTATTATTTTGCATCTTATCATGCTGAAAATTTTGGATAACTACAAAGGAAGCTTGGTTTATATACTAGTAGGAGGGAGGGGAGGGGGGGGGGTTGTTAAAGGTACTTGGGTCCTGTCTCTGCCCGCGAAGACACTCACAAGCTAATGTTATTCATATGGGGAGGCATTTTTCTAAAAACTCTTTCGCATTTTGACATTTTTAAACAGTTTTGTTTTTTTTTGCATTGCATTGCATTGCATAGCTGAGGTCTCTCAAGATCACTCCTTGATTATTTTTTTGATTTTGGTTGCAGATATTTTTTATAAAGTTACTTTCACTTTCTGACCCGGTTTTGAAAGTGAAAGTAGCTTTATAAAAATATCTGCAACCAAAATCAAAAAAGTAATCGAAAAGCAATCTGGAGAGATCTCAGCTATGCAATGCAAAATAATAATAATAATAAATAAATATTTTTAAAAAGTCAAAATGGGAAAAAGCTATTAGAAAAATGCCTTCCCATAGGATTAGCATTAGTTTGCGAGTGTTTTTGCAGGCAGGGACAGGACTCTTAATAGAATTTTATATAGTGGACTAGTGGTGATGACTGTGAACAAAACTCTCGTGCTTACTGGTCCTTGGGACCTGTAACTTTTTTTTTTTTTTAATCAATTCTGCCACTATTAATATTTCATAACTTTTTTTTATTAGTTTTTTAACCTATATTCAAAAAATTACACTATCCTATTAAAACATTTTGAGGGTGTAATCCAAATGAGACAAAACCAAAATAAAATAATGTGCTTAAGTCTTTTAAAAGCTTGTGAATACTATTAAAAAGGGGAAGAAGGCCAAAATCAATGTATAGTTAATCATAACATTTTCACATTATTATCAAAATTACCATTCTTTATATCAATATTTAATAATATAAATCTTTATAAAACTTCATAAATATTTAAATTATATAACGTTCACAACTAGATATATAAATTTTACTTACTTCCTTTTGGCCAAGGTTGGCCGAAAAAAGATACTTTTCAAAAAACCCAAATAAACTGTGTTTTTTGTTTGATTGTACAAAATTTCGTTTTTATAAGTTTTTTTTTTTTTTTTTTTTTAAATATCCTATTACACGTAAATGCATGTTTATTGATAAAAATAAACAAATTTTGGATATTATAAAAGCATTATAACTTCATTTGAAAACATTAAAACTAAATAATAACAATCAGTTATATGTAGATAATTGAAATCATTTGCAACATACATAAACATAATATAGAGCTGCTACTAAAAACATTAGCTGTGCAATTTGTCCAAATAATGAGATTTTCTATAAAGTGAAGCATAGTAGATATCTTGAAAAAATTATCAAGTAATACTTAATTAATAAATTTTGATTAATAAATTTGTTTTAAAATTGTTTCTAGTAAGGAATACAAATAATCTATTAAAGTAACTTTTAATTAGGTAATATCTGGTTATTATATATTTTATATGGTCAGAAGTAAAAGCTTTCTCTCTACAAACTTGTATTACCTCTAAGCTATCCGCAATCTAAGAAAAAAAACAAAAACAAATTTTCGTATGAAGGATGTATTATTATCAACAAAATCGAAAATGTTACCATGACTTTTGGCGAAGAGTATAAGAAAATAAAGGATCCCTAAAAAATCTACAGGAGAACTGAAATGTGTTAAATAAATAAAAACTTACCTCGAATTGCTTATTTCTAGGAAGGAATCCACGTTGGAAATCTCCCGCGTTCGCGGCTGAAGCTGGCGAAAAATAATAAACAAATCACAGTGTTGCCAATCCGGAAAAGCTAAGATCTTCCTTCATGGCTTCGTTTGCAAGAAGGTTATTTTATTTTATTTCAGCAACATAATGTAAACAAGGCATTTTCTTTCTTTATTTTGCATTAATAAATCATGAGAAAATTAATACAAACAATCTTAAACAAACGAAAAATAGTGAATCGATTCGCGTTTACCTAAATGTAACTTTCAGATGTTTTAATTAAAATTTGAGCAACATTAAAATAATAAGAATAAATTAATAAATAAAAATATTTTTTATCCTAAAGTATCAATTGAGTAAAATAATAAGAATAAATTAATAAATAAAAATATTTTTTATCCTAAAGTATCAATTGAGTTACTTTTATTTTTATTTATTTTATTTTTTTAGGCAGTATTTCATACAAAATATAAGTTATGTGTTTAGTAACAATAACGCGAAAAAGTACATATTTTTTTATTATAATAAATAAAAAATCATTATTTTTAAAATCTTTTATAAATTTCAAATTGAAAAACAATGGTTAATAGCATGGTTTAATAACATTTTGTTTCTCTCCCCCCCCCCCCCCAAGAAATAAAGTTCTATCATTTTTGTACAGTCTTGGACACATTAACTCATTGGGGGCGAGCGACACGTATACGTGCCGCAAAAAGGCTTAAAAATCCTCGTTTATATCTACCAGTAAAATTTTACTATAAAATTTGCCTTATCGAATCGGAGTATTTTCTTGATTTAAAAAAACATAAATTTCTGTTTTTAAAAACCGGTGACAAAACAATAAAAATTTCGCAAAAAGCTCTCGTCGCGAAGGGGTTAAAAAAAATCTGTGGTATGGAAAAGTTTCACTTTTTTTAAAAGCAGGGTGCATTTTGTTAATTTTAAAAGGGTCTTTTAAAAAATGGCGTAGAAGAAACATTTATAGAATTAATAAAAACTTCAAATAAATAATTTTATTAATTGCTAGCATAAATAACAAAACTAACAAATATTATTAACAGCTCATTTTGCTTTGTACTAAGAAAAATTAATGTTAATCGCCTAAATCTTAAATATGTTTAATAAGAAATTAAACATAGCAATCGTTTGTTTGGAGTCAGTTTCCAAGCAAACCATCATGAATGACGTCACATTAAAAACGACCATTTGTTAAAATAAATAAATAATTAAATCTACGTTTGTATTTGATTTGGGGGGAAGGGAGGTATGTAAATCAGTGATAGCACGGGTAAGAGGAGGCTAAGTTTGATTCTGAATTTTTTTTTTTTTTTTTTTTTTTTTTTTTTTTTTTCATTTTGATTGAGAGTTAAAAAAAATAATAATAATACAATAAAATCAGAGTATTTCAGCCCTTTAGTAATTTATTTGTATGCACTTTTCTTAAACTATCAAACAAAAAGTAGAAATTATCTGTGCTCTTAATAAAAAACTTCATAATGTCATGCCTGAGTTAACATTGAAACATGGTTCATTTTTATTTTTAAATCGTGAAGCTCAAACTTAATATAGCCAGAAACTATTTGTTATGCTTTCATTAATTTATCGTATAGTAGTAGTTCAAAAGCAATATTTTAAATTATACTTTTGAAATTAATATACTATTGAAAATTAATTGTAATTAAATTAATTATATTGTATTGCAAATTTATAAAAATTAAGACATGTAACTAGAAGTTCAAAAATAACAATATTGCTTTAGTGTTAATCAATGATATACTTATTTAATTCACAATGCGATTCATAATTTAAAAAAAAAGAACAAATATATGTTTGTTCTTTGGAGATAGTACGAGTTCTTTTGTAAAGATCAAACATATGTTTGTTTTTTATTGAAACTTTTGTATATACAAAAAAAGCTTCAATAAAAAATAAAACTCTGATGAATCGTTTAAATTTTAAGTTAGAATACATAATTTATAGAGCTGATGGATATTTATATAACAGTTTGTATATAACATATAATATATAATCTTTCACACAAAATATCCTTAATTTAATTTTCAAACACATCCTATGACAACTAAAATAAAAAAAAATGCAGTAAGTCGATGAATATTTGAAGGTAATGTGAGTATTTCTTTTTACTTAAAAAATTCAATGTGCCTGATATTTGAATTAGAACTTATGTAAGTACGACATGCACTTCGACACTAAATACAGTGGTATTTTTTTTAATATCAAAATTGCAAAAAATAAATAACTTTAAATGCAACAGCTGTTATTTTAGGAGCAATTTATTAACCATTTTAATAATGTTGATTTTTTTCAATCATGTGTATTTATGTAAATAAACAACTCAACATATAATATACAAGATTTATATATAAATCTAAATTAGATTTAAAAGATGAAGGTATGCATATATATATATATACATGAGATTACATACCTCTGCATATTGTTCTTCTGTTTAACTTCTATACCTTACACGGCGTATCTTATTTCAGTATGCCGCCATTATGGTCGAATAACCGAACCCTGTGTTGGTTTTCAGCTTGAACCTCATTAAAACAAGTAGATGGTGAATACCATTTGAGTGCCCGACACTAGTTTCATGTATAACTCGGAGACGAAGTAGAATTCGCTTTATCCCCAAATCTTTGTAACGAATGCAATATCACATTCTGAATGTCGCCACACGCAGAGGCATCTTATCATAATGTTAATGCATCTCAATAGTATTTAATATGTCTCTACACTGTAAAAAATACAACTATTTTGCTGACGCAATTTCCAGTTGATAAGCGGTGTTAGTGCCTGCGACTACTAAAAGTATTTTTAAAAGCATGGAAATAAGCAAATAATGTAGATTGAAATATCTTTGCTGACTGAATTTGTTTCATATTCGAAAAGATCCGTTATGAACGTTTCATGAACGAATTTGGACAAAAACCAAACTCCAAGCATATTGGTAAGCTTGCTATTGTAACCAAGCAAATGTTTATAGATTTTTTTCACTTCTGATGCTTTTATATCTTAAAAGACACATGCTCAGTCCGAAGTTTTTAGTCCAATCTATATCAAACTAGAACAGAACTATTTATTAACATACAACATAATTCACATGCAAGATACTACAAAATATGTAATGGCTACAATTGTAGCTTAAACCTACCAGCAAATAACTAAAATCGGGATTCCAAGTGTTTTCCAACAAGATGTGACCTGCCAGATCAATTGCATTTTAATATGCGAATCAAGTTTTAATTAATCCTGAAATTTCAGCCTACAACTCATTGAGGTGATGGTTTGTCATCCCCGGTCTAATTAAGGCACTCTAGTCTCACTTGCCACACTGTAAAACATTTGACCCTTTTGCTGCATCGTCACTCCCCCGCTTTTATAGAATATCTCTCTTTTGAGCCATGAGAATGCTCCATGATTGGCTGAAATAATCGTTTTCTATAAAAGCGGTGGAGTGACGATGCAGCAAAAGGATCAAATTTTTTACAGTGCAGGTTTGAAATACAGTTTGGACAAAATTCATTCTCTTATAGAAGCACACTACTGCATTGGTAAAAATCAGTAACCCTAGTTGCATAAAGACTCTGGTTCTTGTATAGGATATCTCTTCTTTTACCAGTGAAAATGCTTCATAGCTATAATGGAGTAACCGTTTTAAATAAAAGCGGTGGAGTGCCGATGCATTTACAGCTGCAGATTTTTAAGGATGTATAGAGAAATACAATAGGTTGCATCTATATGAGAGTGGCGACATTCCATTCTAAGATCTTATTTAGATAGACGCGTTTATTCAAACAGCAGCAAACCTAAGCATTTTCTATTCCAGATCTTGCGATAGTCGCTTGGATAGATTCAATTATAGATCAGTTTCAACTGACGTCACAACAAATGTGTTTTTTGTTTTCCCCCTCAAATTTGGCCGATTGTGATTGGTTGGCTCATAATACAGGCCACAAATTGTCAATTATGGTTGGTTGGATAAAACTTGGTGGGCTGGTGATCATGTGGTTGAGACTGATCTTTAAAAATCCGCAACTTTTGTTCTATAGTCAATCCACCGTTTTTATAGGGTATCTCTATTCTGAGTAATGAGAATGTTTCATAATACTGTAAGTAAATCTTTTCTATAAAAGTGGTATAGTGACTATGCAACAAAAGTTGCAGATTTTTAACAGTGTGCACTGTAAAAAAAATCACCCTTTTGCTGCATCGTCACTCCGCCGCTTTTATGGAAAGCAATTACTTCAACCAATTATGGAGTATTCTTATGGGTCAAAAGAGAGATATTCTATAAAAGCGGGGGAGTGACGATGCAATGCAGCAAGACTAGAGTGCCTAGATATGAGAGAGGTGGCATACGGGCTCAGAATACGGATATTCTATTAAATCAGTGGAGTTTCTATGCAGTAAAAGCTGCAGATTTTTAACAGTGTAACTGATGCTTTGTATTCACTATCTGCATCAATATAGATTGAAGCGAAGCAGACCTTCATGGAACATAAAAATGAAATTCATGATAAATCTAATAGGATCTAATCAAGATGAATTCCAATTAGATTAATGATGAATTTCATTTGAGCTTTTTGCAGAGTTTTTTTTTTTTTTTTCAAGCCGAGATATAAATGTGAATACGACCATGAGTTCTGGAATGTGCGCTTATGTTATGCTTGTGAATGTGTTGCGTAGTTTGGACAAAGCTTTTAGTCTGAGCATGAGCATACACATTGTGTGTATATCCCCACTCACTTATAGAGGCACCCTTCTTTGAAAGCACCGATCAGCACGTATTAGAGTGCCTCAATATGAGAATGACAACATGGGGGATATAAAGTTGATAGCTTGTGACGATTTTGGACAAAAACGAATCGCCAAGCATCTTGGGGAAACTACTGTTATCGTCATGCGTTTTAACTTGTCTCTTTCGTATAATCGAACTCGACCAAGTACGAATTGCTTAATTTTGGAAAGAAAGCATCTGCGTTTACCAGATTTTGTATTTGAGATTGTGGACCAAATTTCCTATGTTTTTAAAGACTATAAATTTTTTAACCAATGAGAATGCTACCTAAAGGCATATGGAGCGTTCTCATTGGTCAGAAAATAGATAGTCTTTAAAAACAGAGGTAATTTTTACATTTTTAACAGTGTAGGTAGTGTTGAATGCGCCCAATGTGGCAGAATGGTTGGTTAAAGTAGCATATTGCAAACTGCTTGAGAGCGTAGGTGGTCTGCGGTTTCGACTTCCAGTGGTTCAGAAATGTTATTGTGACTTTGAAAGATTCTTGGGCGCGTTCAGTCGAGTCACCGGTTACGTATTGGTAGGATCGGTTAGTCGGTTAGTTACCAAAGCGTTCAATGCTGCACAACCAATGTTGTTCAGTGGAAGTAACCGAATCGACTGATAAGGGACCAAACTAACCCCCCCCCCCAAAAAAAAAATGGGTTACTTGAGTCACGTGATCGGTCACATAAACATTTATGACAACAACGATACAAAGATAAAAGAATAATTTCAGCAACGTAATACACTATAAAAGATATGACTATTTTGCTGCATCGTCACTCCTCCGCTTTTATAGAATATCACATACATGAAGATAGAATAGAAGAAGGAGAACCGAGAAGATAGGCTTTTCCCAACAGAACTTAGCCCCAAAGTATTGCCCAGTGCATGGCGTGGCGCTAGTGATGCTGCACTGACTTTCGATCACATGACTTGTTTGACTGGTCTCTCGACTAGTCTGCTAGCGGGACGTAGGCGGCGCTAGATTTCATCTGCTCCCAAACTGCCGGAAATGCCAGCCATACTCGGAAAGACTTTAGGGGCGAAAGTGGAAGCACCGTCTTTGTTCTCCTTCTACTATATCTATCTTCATGATCACATATCATCCTTCTGGCCAATGAGAAAGTTCCAGGATAGCTTGAAATAGTCGTTATCTATAAAAAAAAAGTGGAGTGATGATGCAGCAAAATAGTCATATTTTTTACAGTGTACAGATAGTGCTGCTAGTAAACAATACCAATGGAGTCCAGTGAATGGAGGATATTTCCATCACGTAATCATCACGTGGTCAAGGCAAAAACTTCTAGCGTAAAGAAGGGAAAGCTCCGTTAGACGTTAGACGCAGTGTAAATCACACCAGCCAATAGAACAATTCATGGGGAAAGCAATAGCAACCTCCCTTCTAATCAGTTAGAAATTCTTTGGGTAAATTACCGGTACCACGTGACATTTTATAGCCTTGAATGCAGATTTGGAATATTCTCCATTTGTTACCCGGTAAGAAACCGGTTACTTAGCGTGACGTCATGTAGCCGATCACATTGGTCGCTTTGGTTGGGTCTGCTGAAAAAGCTCCGAGGCTAACGAAAAAGAAAGGCTACCGCGGTGTATTTTGCGTGTCTTTTTTTACAAACCGCTAGAATGACGTGACGTTTTTTTCGCACACCTTCATTGGAGCATTTGAATCTCACATGACTTCAGCGGTTTGTAAAAAAGGTACTTAAACTGTACCTGTCTTTTTTGTTAGCCTTGAACATGCTCACCGTGACGTCATGAAATCGTACACATTGATCGCTTTGGGCTGGGTTTGGTAAACGGGCTCTTTGTGTTTTTGTGCTGTTATAAGCAGATACCCGACGTTAAGCACATGGGCCTCCGTGGCCGAGTGGTTAAGACACCGCTCTGCTAACCTGGAGGTTGTGTGTTCGATTCCCGCTGGCTCCATTGCACACACACTTTATGTGGAGCTCCTGGTTGTATTCCTCATGTGTTGTAAATTTCCATGGGTGGGACTTGTACAGGCTAAAACCATTTGGTAGGCCTTCCCACCTAGCCGAATCTGTGTTGTAAATTTCCTTGTGCTACCTCGTCCTCGTATATTGACGATGGCAGGATTGATTATAAGCAGGCTTTCATGTTGAGCACACAAGTCGGATGTATGTCATTTTATATAAAGTCAGATGTTACAGATCATGTTAGTATACATGGCGCTACGCGCCATATACACTACATAATTATCTCATGGAAAATGAGATGAGAGAGAGAGAGTAAAGTCAGACGTGTGTGTAAACAAATAAAAATAAACAACTAGGCATATTTTAATATTTGAAATTGGAAGGGGGGGGGGAAATCTGGGTTAATGCGACGTCATTTCTTTGTTATGAAATATAGCGATATTGAAGACGGGACAAAGTCTTGGACAGAAAATGTGAGACAATTAAAAGCTAAATATTAATACTTTTAAAATTTCGATATTCAAAAATTGAGGTTGGGGTGAAGTATTAATTTAGCTCATTCTACTTGTAATTAAATTATCTTGGTACGCGTATATAAAACGGAGTAGATTCTAATATATTTAAGCAAATTACAGCTAATTCAAAGAAAAATATTGACATTTTTGAAATTTCAAGATTTGAAGGGTTGGGGGTAGAGGCTTAATTAATGCTAGTCCGCTACTTGTAGTTTAATCGGCTCGATATTATAACATGAGCAAATTCTAGAATTAGAGAGAAAACTAGGACTAATTGAGTGAGATCGGCATGTTAATCGACATTCTTGCCTACATACACCAGGGGGACCAGCGACATTTCATGCTGTTGTCTTGGCAGATAAAAAACACAGAATTGAGAACTACAATTTTTGTCTTATGAGACCCTTTTAATCGTTAGTCTGTTCAGTCAAAAATCTTTGATTTTTTTCTCAATAGTCTTCCAATATTGTTAGATACATGGTCAGTGGGGATGCATTAAGTCAAGAGTTTAATTTTAGATTATTCTCATTTGTTCATTAAATTATTTTTTATCATTATCATTTCCATTGCATTTATTTTTCACTATGTTTCCTTTATTCAAATTATTTTAAAATTAACTGAATTTAAAAAAAAAAAAGTATTCACAATTATATTATTCACAATTTCTCCATTTATTAAATTTTTTTCTAAACATTCTAATTAAAAAATACACATCCTTAACATAATTATGATATTATAAATTTATTATTATCCTGGCACTGCACTGAATATTGATGAAATTAATTTTAAATTTTATGTTTTTCTTACACAGGATTTTTAGTTTGAATTAGCTTAGTAAAATTAATACAATATTTTGCAAAATTAAAACTATTTTGAAGACACAATGATGATAATGAAACGAAAGATAATTAAAAGTGCAAAATAATTTTATTTGAATGTTAAGTTATTTAAGCGAAAAAATACCTATATATTTAAAGCTTAATTTATTAACAATTTTGAAAATGGTTGTTGTTTTCGGTCGAGAATAGATCTAGACTTTTCTAGATCATTCTATTATCAAAATTTTCTGATATAGAATTTATTTACAAGTCTTAAATTTCAGTCGTTGAAAAAATCATTTTTATAATGGTTGTAATTTGTTAAATTACGTTTTTTAAAGTTACCTTGTAAAAATTATCTTTTTTCACCCTTTCATTTAATTTAATTTTTTATTTTATTTTATTTATTTATATATTTTTTTGTCAAATGAAATGATTGAGAAAAATAGTTATTAAACGAAAAATATTATCCTAAAATAACCTTTTTATTTCATTCGGCACATTCAAAAACATTGTAATGAAATATATAATGTTTATCTCTATCACATCTATCTCTTAAAGCACTTATGTTGTGAAAAAAAAAAAAAAAAAAAAAAAAAAAAATAGGGGGACGGGGAAGAGAAAGGAAAAAGTATATATAAGCTTATTTGTTAAGATTGTTGTAATATTTGTAAGTCAACATGGAAATTGTATTTAATCTTTAGCACAAGCTAAAAGACAAGTACATTTCTGCTACATAACAATAGTTTTTTTTCCCCAATGAATGTCGGGCATTGTGGCCGAGCGCTCTAGATCTATGTCTCAAGGTAGGGAATGCCCAAAGCAAAAGGTTGTGGGTTCTACTCCAGGTGAGGGAATTGACGTTACGGGTTACTTATGTTCGGGCACTTGTTATTTGATCTTTTTTTTTTTTTTTTTAATTTTGTATTTATATTATTTTTTTTAATTCAGTTTTATGATAATATATTCTAATTTCTTTTCTTGTATTTTTCAACAGGAATTGCGTTTTTGCTTCTATCACCACAATGGCCGCTGTTAACAAAGTTAAAAAAATAAATAAATAATAGCTTTAATTATGTACAAAATATTCATGAATCAAGTTAAATATGACGAGAAAAAATTTGTAGATGTATTTTTGATTCCCAAACTTGCTCCCGTCTCACAAAAAGGCCTCGATTACTTGAACAATGAAATCATTTAAAACACCCCGTTGTAAATTGTCAAAATTTTGTAAACATATGCTAAATTTCCAGATATTTATCTTATAAAAGAATACTGGCAAAATAATTTCAGATATTTATTTTGTATTTCTATTACCTTTTAAAGCAGTTTTAGCCCATTCTTCACCGGTCCCCCCCCCCCCCCTTCAATTGAAGAGTAAAATATTTCCAAATGTCATTTCCGTTTGTTTTTGTTTACTGTGGCTTTAAACCACTAATGAAAGCCATACAGTAAAAACTCATAGTGCGATTACAATTTGTATTCCTTGCATCAAGTAAGGCTGTTCTCAACTGCTCTGCTCAACAAGCGAAAAACCTTTTTCACACATTCACAAATCCATTTCTTAACGGAAATATCGCAAACTAGAAATCTAGACTAAGGAAGCGATTTGGAATGAAATGGAATTTTCCATTTTGGGATCAATAAATTACCTATTGAGTTACAAGAGTTTTCGATCGCATGACAAACACGTTTTTCTCCCCTGTTTGAGTGGTTAATCTTTCTACGCGCGGAAATTCAGTTCAGAACGCAAAGTAGTTTGTAGTGGTGTCAAAGTAGTTTGACAACATTTTCTAAAATATCTATTGCAATTGCGAAAAAAAAAAAAAAAAAAAAAAAAAAAAGAAAAAAAGACGGGTAACTAAGTGCGATTACAGCCTTGTAAGCCAAGTATCCGGGTTCGATTCCCGGCCTGGGCAATTTTTCGCTCAGCTGGAAATAATTAATTCGTAAGTGCGATTAGGAACTTTCTGAACAACAACACCTGCTACTTTCATGAAAAAATAAATAAATAAATAAATAAAATAAAACTTATGTTATAAAATTGTCTTTTCTGGTTTGAGACCTTTAAAGAAAAAGAAATAAACTGTTTTTTTCTTTCGAACCGTTTTTTTCTCAAACAAAAAAAAGCTTTTTTTTTTTTTTTTTTTTTTTTGTTTTTTTTTTTTGTTTTACTTTTAATCTGTATGGATGAAAAATGCATGGATTTTACTGTAAAAATTACAAAAATCCATATTTTTTTTTACAAAAGAAAACTGTTTTTTTCTTTCGAACCGTTTTTTTCTCAAACAAAAAAAAAAGCTTTTTTTTTTTTTTTTTTTTTTTTTTTTGTAAAAATTACAAATTTTATATTTTTTTACAGAAAAAAAAATTGTTTTTCGTTTAAACAGTTTTTTTGGTCAAACAAAAAATATGGATTTTTTTTTGTAAAAATTACAAATTCTAATTTTTTTACAGTAAAAAATTGTTTTTTCTTTTAAACTGTTTTTTTCTGTAAAAAATACAAAAATTCATATTTCTTATAGAAAAAAACTGTTTTTTCTTATAAACAGCTATTTTTTGTCAAACAAAAAATATGGATTTTTTTTTTGTAAAAATCACAAATTCCAGTTTTTTTACAGTAAGAAATTGTGTTTTCCTTTAAACAGTTTTTTTCAGTAAAAAAATACAAAAATCCATATTTTTTTACAGAAAAAAACAGTTTTTTTCTTTTAAACAATTATATTTTGTTAAACAAAAAATATGAATTTTTTTTGTAAAAATTACAAATTCCAATTTTTTTTACAGTAAAAAATTGTTTTTTCTTTTAAACAGTTATTTTCTGTAAAAAATACAAAAATCCATATTTTTTACAGAAAAAAACTGTTTTTTGTTTTAAACAATTATATTTTGTCAAACAAAAAATATGGATTTTTTTTGTAAAAATTACAACTTCCAATTTTTTTACAGTAAAAAATTTTTTTTCTTTTAAACAGTTATTTTCTGTAAAAAATACAAAAATCCATATTTTTTACAGAAAAAAACTGTTTTTTGTTTTAAACAATTATATTTTGTCAAACAAAAAAAATGGATTTTTTTTGTAAAAATTACAAATTCCAGTTTTTTTACAGTAAAAAATTGTTTTTTCTTTTAAACAGTTTTTTTCTGTAAAAAATACAAAAACCCATATTTTTTACAGAAAAAAACTGTTTTTTCTTTTAAACAATTATTTTTTGTCAAACAAAAAATATGGGTTTTTTTTGTAAAAATTACAAATTCCAGTTTTTTTACAGTAAAAAATTGTTTTTTCTTTTAAACAGTTTTTTTCTGTAAAAAAACTATACATATTGTATTTTTTACTGAAAAAAACTGTATTTTTTACAAAAAAGAACTGTTTTTCCTAAAAACAGTTTTTTACTGTAAAAAATACAGTTTTTTACTGTGAAAATTACAATTTTTTTTTACAGTGTGCCTCCTGCGCCCACCGTCCCTCCTGGTCCCTCCTGCGGTGCCGCCGCTCGAAATCATACTATAAGATGAAGATTAAATTTATATTTGAATTTTGAACAATCGTAATTTTAATGAGTATTATTAATTTAATTAATAATACTCAACAATTAAAATCTGCGAAACAATTAAAATCTATGTTTTTAACCATTTTATTTAGATTTCTTCAACTACAAGATGAGATTATCAATTTAACAAAAGTTTGGTTGGTTGGTTGTATGGGATTTTATGGCGCAAGGTCCCTTTGGGGACATGCTGCGCCAAGACAAAATTGAGAAGAAAACAATGTTATTTAAAATTAAAAATTACACAGCAATGAGATAAAAGACTAATTTAAAGAGGACAAAAATCATGAACAACATTAAGTGACAAAAAATTGTAGAATTTGGTAATTTATATATTTAAAACACCTGGCTGTTTTTTTTTTTGTCATCAGTCCTGAGCCTTCTACTGGCCCGATTTTGATAATTATTTTTTTAAATGAAAGCTGTTTATGTGTAGATGTGCCCATTCCAGCTAATTTTTAATTTATTTCAATTTTTATATTTTATTTTTAATTTTAAAAGCTTTTTCATGACATTTCTTCAAAACAGTGGCAACAGGTTAAGCTGTTCTCAAAATTTATTTTGTTTCATTATTTTCCACCAATCAGCAGTCTGATCTCATCGGTGAATGTGTAATCACATTTCAAACAAACAAAAAAACAAAAAAGATTAAATAAAGGTTTTCGTTAAATTTAATCATAATAAAATGATTGCACATAGTTATCCCCTGCAATACACAGATTATTTACTGAGTAACATTATTAAGTATTATGTAAGTAAAATAACAGAAGATAAACTTTAATAAAATATAATATCTAAAGTGAAATTTTGTCGATGGAGAAAATGTCGTCATACAGAAACCAGACAAATTTATTCCATGAATATAATATACTACTTTGTTATAGCTGTGTCAGTGATGATGTCATATTCACTGACTTTAATTCCTGCATCTAAATAAAGTGAACTTCTATTAATTTAAAGGTCCGTGGTGTGCACAAATGAAAATATTTCTATAAACTGCGCCATTTCTATTTAATTATATGGAATATTTTATGAAACTAAAGAATTCTTAAATAACTGCATAAATCACGCTTTTATTTAAGAAAAGATGAGTATTTCTGAAGGTGTAAATGATATCATATTAGCGAAAAAAAGAATAAAACCTGTGATATGGCGGTATTACTATATTTATATCTTACATAATATCAAAAAATAATTAAAATCATTTCATTGTATTAAGTTATTGTTTAAAATAGAAAAAAATCTGCATTTCAGCAACAAATACAAAAATTTTATTCTTTTTAATAACAGAAATATCTTTTTTTCCGTTACTATAGCAATAAAATTAATTTTTACAAGTTCATGGAGGATACAAACGGATAAATAAATTAAATTTATTGCAAGTGCTGTAAATGTGTACTGGGTTGGTTAGGCAGTTTAGTAAGTTTCTGTTTCTATTATAATTAAAATGTTTCATTGATATTGTTACCGCGTATATGCGGTTCTTTCGATCTTATGGTTAGACAACTTCAAACTCTTTGCTCTTAGAAAAGTAGAAAATAATTTATTTACAGAACTTCAGAACAACAGAGTCCTCGAAACTCACAAATATTTCCAGATATTCAAAAATAATTGCTCAAATCTATCGTATAAGTGAAGATATAGGTTCCAGAGACTCTTTATACAACGTCTCTACACTAAATCACATTCAAAATAACGTAAATAAGACTCAAGCAAACTTGCTTAACAAACGCGTTGTTCACTCAATGACTGACTGGTAAATAATAATAACAGCTCGCATCCCTTCTCTTCTTATATAGGCTCGTAAATGTTAAAACATAAACAATGAATAAGATGAGTGAATTTACATAAAAGCAAGATTAAAAATAAACGATAAAATTAAAATCCGTCAATGATGGTAAAATAGTAAACTTAAGAGATGTAATAAGTTAAAATTGTACAATCAGGAGAGTAGTAAAAACAACATAGCGTATATAAATGTTAAAAGTTTAAACACAGATTAATAAAAACTCTATTAGGTCAATTAGGATCGAACTCTTGTAACACATCATCGGCATCCGAGTCATTGCTATATGACTCGGATTCCATAGCCTCTTCCACATATTGCTGTAAATGCTTAGGATCTTTAACATTTTTCAAAAACGGGCTAAGAACAGAGTTTTTCTTTCCTTTCCCCACAGTCTTCCACCGTGGAGAAGTCGAAGTTGAGGATTTCTTCTTATTGGCTTGTGGGCAAAGTTTTTGTTGTAATTTTTGTCTTCTGCGAACATTAGACGCTTGGACTTGTAACAGTTGCCTTGGTTCTATCTTTGTGAATATATGTTTTTTGGTTTGGTTTAACATTTTGACCTGTATTAGATCTCTGCAAATTAGATGTGGATGAAACAGAAATATTTTTTGAAGATGGATTAGTCACAGTCTCCGTTTTGAGTTTAGATGATTCGGTAGATTTAGCTAAAAATTTTTGTTGCCGTTTTTCGAGGTTGATTATTTTCACGGGTTCTTTAGATGGTGGCCAAAGTTCTAACTGTGGAGTACCAGAACATTTAGTAGGGAGACAGATATCACGGGATTCTTTGATTGGTGTGTTGGTAGATTGTGTTCTGACTGAATTATTTGGAGGATATGAGGAATCTGTTTGGGTGCAATTTAACACAAGAAACTTAAACATATATTTGAATTTTGCTTGATAGACATCTTAATGAGTAGTATTAATTAAGTAAAAACAATAGAAAATATCAAGTTTTATAGAAAAAGAGTGATTTCTTACGATTTTTATCAACTTAAGAGAGAAAACTTAAACGTACATTTCAGTTTTAAGTGGTTATCATCTTAATGAGTATTTTTAATTAAGCAAAACAGCGAAAAATATAAATTTTTACTTGATTTCTTAAGATTTTTATCAACTACATGATCAATGTATCGACTTAAAAGTTTAAAGTTAAACATGCATCCTAGTTTTTCAACAGATATAACCTTAATGAGTATCGTTAATTAAGTAAAAAACAATGGAAAATATCAAGTTTTATAGACAAAGACTGATTTCTTACGATTTTTATCGACTTAAAGCTTAAAAGTTAAACATACATCCTAGTTCTTCAACAGCTATAACCTTAATGAGGATTGATAATTAAGTAAAAAACAATGGAAAATATCAAGTTTTATAGAAAAAGACTGATTTCTTACTATTTTTATCAACTTAAGAGAGAAAACTTAAACGTACATTTCAGTTTTAAGTGGTTATCATCTTAATGAGTATTGATAATTAAGTAAAAAACAATGGAAAATATCCAGTTTTATAGAAAAGAATGATTTCTTACATTTTTTTCAACTCAAACTTCAGAATATCAATTTGAGATAAAGAAATTTAAACGTACATTTCTGTTTTTAAGTGATTATCACTTTAATATCGTCTTAATGAGTTTTGTTAATTAAGCAAAACAACGGAAAATACCGATTTTTAAAGAAAGAAAACCAATTTCATCATACTTTTATACACCAACTAAGTAGAATTTTAATACATAAACGAATCATTTAAAGAAATATTCAACACACATGCACATTTGAACCTACGGAGCATTCTTCATTACGTCATATCCAAACTAAAACTTTTTTCTGCAACCCCTCCACCCATGCATTCCAACTAGGGGAAACACACAACAGGGTTCTGACGTCACAACTTACAAAGGTATACAACAAAATGTTTACGTTCAAGAAAAAGTATCACCTAGAGAGAAAAAAAGAAGAGATTTAAACTATTTATCCATTCTAGTTTTATAACAGTTACCACAACATCTCCAAATTAAAATTTGGAAGTCATAATGAGTGTAATTAATTAAGCAAAATAATAGAAATATTAGTTTTTCAGTGGGGAAAAGACGAATTTAAACAAATTTTATTAGTTTTACACTAGTTTAATAATAATTTTAAGAGGAAAAAGACGAATTTAATCAATTGTTTTAGTTTTACACTATTTTTTCTCATCTCCAACACGGATATATCAATTTTAACAGAAGAATTAAATGTATATTTTAGTTTTAACAACAGAAAAGTAATAAGTATCATTAATTAAACGAAAATAAATATCGATTTTCAAGAAAAGACAATTTTTTACACAAATTTTCAACTTTGAAATACATTTGTTTACATATATTATTACAATATATTCCCAAACTAACTATTTTTAAAAGTTTGAATGTCATTATAAAATGTTCATATTTATATTTTTCACGTCTTGACTACATTCGACATCTTTCAACAATATGCATTTTTTTATTCTAGAAACTGAAAAAGTCACTTCTTACTCTTTCAGACACTTGACATGTGAAAACTTCTCTGAGTTATTCGATTCACATTTTTAATAAAATTAGCATGTTTCACCTCACCTTTTTGAAATTTCCATATTATCAAACATCAAGTTATTTAAAATATAAATACTGCTTAGAGTTTAGATAGTATACATGACTGATTCTACTTATTCTGTTCGTATTATTAATCAAATTAGCAATTTATTATAAAACTTATTTGTACGCATGCGCAAATTGTCACGTGACATAAACGATTAACAGCAATATGAATTTTCGAATAGCAATGCAACGTTCCTCATCTCTGCAGTTAGCTTGTGTGGGAAGGTAATTCGAAAAGCAGCGCAGCATTTTGCATTCCCGCTGTTAGACTTGAGAGGGAAGTTGGTAGGTACACAACTCTGATTAATTTCCAGATTTTAATGCAAGTGAAAACCGTTTTCTTCGTTAACGAATAAAGTAAGTTTTATTATATCATTGCAATATATATGTATCAATAAAAATAAATTTAATGAAATTTAAAAAAAGAAAAGATTTTTTTATATATTAAGCATTTATTAAGTATATAAATATACTTCTTTTATTACACAGATGTTTCTGCAAGATGAAGCAAAACAGCAGCAAATTTCCGAAATGTATGATCCGACTGATTCGACCTTAGCACATACAAAGTTAAAGAATAATACATATGTAAGTTACTTATATGTTAAATACTAGAATTCATACACTATATATAATTAGGTTAAATTTACATTAAAATATTTTGTCCTATATTCAATAAGAAGTATTTTTATTTGTAATATTAGAGTGATATCTAACTGTTTACATTAATTTCCCTTACAGAATTGCTCTTTTTGTGATAAAAACTTTTCATCTAAATGGAATTTAAAAGAACATATACAGATCCATGCCAATGAAAAACCATTTACTTGTGAGGACTGCAAAAAACTGTTTTCAAGAAAGTGCGAATTAAAAAAGCATATGATGATGTATGATACTCTATCATCTGTTATATGTGAAATTTGCAAATTATCTTTTACTAGGAAATGTGCTCTAATAACTCATATGAAAACACATCCAAACAGAAAATTGTTTAAGCGTGAAAAGTGTGAGAAATCCTTCAACTATCGTTATGGATTAAATAAACACAAGATTATTCACAATAGACCACAATTAAATTGTTATGAATGTGGGAAATCGTTTTCAAGTGAAAAAAAAGCTGAATCACGATTTAAAAATTCATCAAGTCCAACATCGTCCACTGTTTAAGTGTAAAAAGTGTGAGAAATCCTCCAGCTATCGTTATAGATTAAATCAGCATACGCATATTTACAATAGACCACAATTACATTGTTATGAATGTGGGAAATCATTTTCGTGAAAATAAGTTGAATCACCATTTGAAAATTCATCAAATCCAACATCATACACTGTTTAAGTGTGAAAAGTGTGAGAAGATCTTCAGCTATCGTTATAGATTAAATCAGCATATGCATATTCACAATCGACCTCAGTTCAATTGTAATGAATGCAAGGAAACATTTTCAAATGAAAATAGACTAAACCGTCATTTGAAAGTGCACCAAAACCTACAGTATACATGTGATCAGTGTAAACATAAATTTAGTAATAAATTAAATTTAAATCAACATTTACGCACACACCATACTAAAAAACGTCTTGTTCCTGTTAACAGTGAAATGCCTTTACCCATTGTAGACTTTAAAAGAATAAAACATGAAATACCAGCTTTCGAAGTGTTTGAAACTCTAACTTTTCATCCTGAGAAAAATGAAGAAGGTTGCTTAGTTACAATGATGGGTATTCAAAAATTAACCAATCATTTGAAGAATTTAACAGTCAAAGATCAGATTGGAGACTTCGAAAAATTGAATGTTTAGAACTGAATATTTCAAAGTATGGCACCTTATCTAGAAATTGATCTTACATCATGTAAATATGTATTCTTTTAAGTGTCGATTTTATTATTGATAGGAACGTATATTATTAACAGTGTATTGTATAAATAGCAGTAATAAATAAATAAATAAATAAACATAGTCTTGAGTTAAAATTACGATTGTTCAAAATTCAAATATAAATTTAATCTTCATCTTATAGTATGATTTCGAGCGGCGGCACCGCAGGAGGGACCAGGAGGGACGGTGGGCGCAGGAGGCACCGCAGGCGGCTGTCCCCGTACTGTCGTTTCCCTACTACTATTAACATTATGCCTGATGAAGGTTCTCTTAGTGATGACGAGAGTGCCGATGAATTTAATGATGATTTAAGTAAAACTAGAAATATTTCAAAAAATTTTGAGAATAATGTGAGAAATGATTCTGGTAGTTCTAGTTGTGAAAGTAATGAAAATCAGAAAATTCTAATTCCTGATTATGTTATTAAACCTAGTATTTCTATAAATGACATAGAAACGATGATAATGATATTTGAAGGTACTGAATTACAAAACATTCAAAAGTGGCTTGCCGATTTTGAAGATATTGTTTCATTATTTAATGTTAGTGATTTGCACAAATTGGTTTTGGGTAAACGCCGTATGACAGGCAAAGCTAGATTATTTATTGAAAGTGAAACAAAAATTAATTCGTGGTCCAAATTGAAAGCCTTACTCATTTCTGAATTTGGTAAAACGTGCAATTCAGCTGAATTACATGAATTGCTATCCAAAAGGAAAATTAGACCACATGAATCGTTAGATGAATATTTTTTAAATATGAAACAATTATGCTCAAAAGGCAATATTGAAGATTCTGCACTTATTCAATATGTAATAAATGGAATCAACGATCCCATTTTCAAAAAATATTTTTTGTACGGTTGCCCCAATATTGTTGAATTTAAACAAAAATTAAAGATCTACGAAAAAATAAGGTCGGCGTATGAAAATGCAAAATCTCATAAATATGAAGGAGCTAAGCCTAAAATTAAATCCGAAGTTGAAGTTAAGAACAAGTTTAAGCCTGTAAAGCCAAATATGCGTTGTTATAATTGTGGTGGTAATAATCATAAGAGCATAAACTGTGTAA
Source organism: Maratus speculifer (assembly GCA_964019185.1). Lineage (NCBI taxonomy): Eukaryota > Metazoa > Arthropoda > Arachnida > Araneae > Salticidae > Maratus > Maratus speculifer. The sequence continues at coordinate 30,552,113 of OZ025289.1, forward strand.
ATAAGGATAAAGGGCCGCTTTGTTTTGCTTGTAACACTTATGGTCATAAATCATTTCAGTGTACTAAATCGAAAGATACATCTGTTAAAAATGCTCAGTCACAAGTAAACATTATTACATCCCAAAATTTAATTCTTCTGAAAGAGATAAAGCTTTATTTTTTGTATTTAATGTCTTTAATAGATACTGGTAGCCAAAAGACTCTGTTAAAGAAAAGTATTTATGATAATTTGAAGAACTTTGTAGAATTAAAACCTACGACTACGAGTATCACTTTGACCGGTCTAGGAAAAGCCTCAATTAAACCAGAAGGTTATTTCAATTCTGAAATTGAAGTAGATAGTTCAAAAATTAAAGTTACTATTTTTGTCGTTAATGACAGTTGCATTAATTTTGATTTAATTATTGGCACTGATGTTATTCATCAAGGTACATTAACTATTTCTGAGAATGAAGTGAAACTGTTTAAAGCCGAAGTTCAGTCTAATGACTTTTTAGTTAACATTGTAAATGTTTTGGATGATCCTAAAATTGATTTAAGTCACATTGCTGACAAAAATTTACGTTCAGAGTTATCCTCTTTAATTGAGAATTATGTGCCGATTAAAACTAAAACAGTAGATGTTAAAATGAAAATTAATTTAACTGACGAAATCCCTGTTTATTCTTCCCCACGAAGATTACCGCCATGTAAGAAAAAAATAGTCGAAGACCAAATTGAGGAGTGGCTAGCTCAGGGAATCATACGTACGGAAAAGTTCTTTTAATTTTTCTTCGCCGGTTGTGTTAGTTAAGAAAAAAGATAATACAATGAGACTTTGTGTTGATTACAGACGTCTTAACAAAAAGACAGTGCGTGAGCATTTCCCCTTGCCAGTTATCTATGATGTAATAAACCAATTACATTCTGCCGAAGTATTTACCACCATAGATTTGAAAAACGGTTTCTTTCATGTAGATGTTGAAGAAGACTCGCGGAAATACACCTCTTTTGTCACTCATGAAGGACAATACGAATTTTTAAAATGTCCATTCGGGTTGACCAATAACCCTAGTGTTTTTCAAAAGTATATTTATAATGTATTTCGAAACCTATTAAAAGATCACATTGTAGTCATTTATATGGATGACATAATAATACCTGCTAAAAACGAAGCTGAAGGTCTAGAAAAATTAAAACTTGTTCTCGAAACTGCATCGGAATATGAGTTAGAATTAAATCTTTAAAAAATGTAATTTTTTGAAGCGTGAAATTGATTTCTTGGTGTAAATTGGTAAATTGGTAAAATGGTAAATTGTATCCCTCCCCACTGAAGACTAAATCAGTAATAAATTTTCCCGAACCAAAGTGTATCAAAGATCGAAAGTTTATAAGAAATTATTCGGTTATAGCTAAACCGTTAAGTGACCTGTTAAGAAAAGATTCCAAATTTAAATTCGATATAGACGAACAAAAAGCTTTTAATGAACTCAAGCGTATTTTGTCGTCAGAACCAGTCCTTTTGATTTACAATTCCAAAAGTGCGACCGAAATCCATTGTGATGCCAGTATTGATGGTTATGGAGCTGTTTTAATGCAACAATCTCCAGTAGATAATCAATTTCATCCAGTTCATTTCGCCAGTAAAAAACCCACCGATGCTGAACGAAAGTACACTAGCTACGAATTAGAAGTTTTAGCTGTAATTGAAGCCCTGAAAAAGTTTAGAGTATATGTGCTAAGTATTCCATTTAAAATTGTAACCGATTGTAATGCATTTAAGATGACTAGATCGGATTAATTTCTATTTTTTGTTGTGGGTCGCGTTTGGGTCGAGTTAATTTCTAATTTTTTGCCTCGGCTCGGGCCTGAGTCGCTGACAACTATATTTTCCTATTGGTCGGGTTGACTTTTACTTTTTAGCTGCGCTCAGCGAATCGGGGCAGATTGTTATACATTTCAGATATGGGCAGGCATTCAGATGTCCGCTTATTAAGGTTCACTAAATAGCGATTCTTAACTTAAATTTAGCGTTCTCTATTTAAGGAATCCTAAAACGCTATTCAGACTGGCCTGCCTAAACTAGCTTCGGCTTTCCTTATCTCCGGTCTGGTTTCGGGAATCGTCGGAACATTGTACCGATTACACAGACGATAAACCAATCAGCAGACAGAAACGCTTCGCTGCAGATCAATCAATTATGCGCATTATTTGCCGTTTTACATTTTGCACGCTTTTTGAAACTGAATTTAGCTACTATTCTGTACACTATTATAATTGAAAAGGAAAGAAAAAATGCAAAATAATAATAATATTAATAATATTGATAAAGAGAAGAAATTGTGCAGATTTTGTTTATTTTTTAAACATAAATAATGGAAATAATTTATTTTTTACATATTCTATTTTATTTCCTGAAACATATTTTTAAGATGTTCATTTTTAATTATTTGACGAGTTCAAAATTTTTAAGCAAAAAATTTTGGCCATGGTTAAATTTTATTATTATTTTTTTAATACAAACTTGGGCATACACATTTATTGAGGATGAAGGGGGGGACATTGTTCATTCATTCTTCTTGGCAAAAGAGTCTGTAAGAGAGGCAGTGGAGTGCCACTATACATCACAAGATTTTGAATTTTATTTATCTAATTTTGTTTCATCTCTGATTATTAAAAAAAAAAAAAAAATAGGATAAAACTTAGAAAAAAAAAAGGACTAATTAGAATATTTATAAAAGAAATGAAAGCTAAGAATGTTTGCCAGGGGAAGGAATGAAATTGATTCTTGAACATCCGATGAAAGAAAATTTTAAATGTTTATTATTAATTATTTGTTAAATTCCTGCATTGCTCATAATGGGGATATGTTTAAAAATTGTCTTGCAATTTCTTTTAATCTTAATTCATCTTATTTTATATGTTTATATTCTTCATTAAAAAACTATTGAGGTTTGGATTACAGGCACATTTTCTTCTTAATTTTTTTCTATCGACAACTATGTCTCAGTATATTTCAAACTATATCTATTTTCAGAGACTTGGAACAGTGAAAATGTTTTCTTTTGTGCACACTTATAGTTAATTAGCTTACTATTCTTATAAGTTATATAAGGATGTTTTTTTAGGCAAAAGGGGCGATTAAAATCTTATTAAGAAAACCCATACTCTTTTTTCTTTAAAAGAACCCACATTAAATAAATTGTATTAATTTAATGGTGATAAATAAATCTAAAATACATGCTGTATTCAGGAACAATTTAACAGATTATTTGTAATACCAATGGAAAATTTAGACAAAATTTGGGGCCTCTTCAGAAAAGTACATTTAATAAAACAAATCTAATCATAAAATATTTCTTGATAAAACAGGCCTTAAGAGAAAAACCTTGCATCGATTAGAATAGATACTTACTTTTTATTAAATAAAGGGTCTTTTTTTTTTTTTTTTTTTTTTTTTTAACGTAAGAAATTTGCAATATTTGACCTACATGCATAATAGAAAACATAAAAATATTAGATTATAAAGGCATTCAATTAAATAAAATCAGTTTTACCAATTATTCGATTTAGGAAATTTAATTTTCTATAATTCAGCATATGAAAAAAAAAAAAAAAAAGTGATTGTTAATCATATGAAAATGAAAAGTTATATTAGTTTCATAACTTTATAATAGCCATTCATAACGAATAAAATTAGCAATGATGAATTCTTAAAAACTACCATTTTTTAAGTGGAAAGGAAGAATTTAAAATATATTTGAATAAACCATTTAATAAAAAAATTAAACTTTATTTTGTAATATTGTAAAATTTGCCTTTTGCTTATAACTACTGGGAAACACACATTTATACAAATATTGTAAATATCCATTAAATAAGAAAAATTAAGTAAAAAGATAGTAGCATTACTATAATGGACAATTGCTCAAGCTTAGCATGAGCTGTTTTTTTTTAAACCTTTCTAAGTGTTTTTAATTACAGTACAATTAAATTATTACATTATAACTGTACAGAAAAAAGACATCTTACCTGCACCCCCCCCCTTCTCCATTGACTAAGTACTTCCATATTCTTTTTTATTCCTTTATTTATTCCTAAACAAAAAAATTTGAATGCATGATATATTATTATATACGTATAGCCATGTATTTCTGTAAACTGTGTAGTGACATTTGCATTCAACGGAAAGTGGTCAACTAAAAGAAAACCAAATATTTCAGTCAATGTCACATGTTTTTAGAATATTTTCACATATTCTGTGCTATGTGAATATGCTAATAAAAATAAAAAGTTGCTTTATTTTATTTTCATAGTTGTATGTTTCCTTAAAACAATAATTCAATTTGATATGTTTGATTTTGTTTTCTGGTTGACGGGATAACCAAGTAGTACCTAAAATTTATATTTTAATCTAAGTAATTGTTGTAATTTACACAATTTATATTTACTAAATTCCTGTAAAATTAATGCCTTAAATTTGGTTTAAATCAGAGAACATTAAATTGAATTTACACTTATATTAGCAATACATAATAGAACTTTTTAAAAAGCAATAAGTGGCTTACTTGTCATAATAGACAGGCAATACGGCAAATGCAGTCTTCAGCAAAATAAAAAAGAAGTGCTTAGCTTCCAGCAAGAATCTAAATGCGATATAGCTAGCAAGTCTGCATCTCAAAAGGCCAAAGATTATTTCTAACCTATAGTCTTTCGAGCGCATTCCAACTGGCAAACGCAAAAGTATCCAACAAACAGCAAGAGTAGCAATTTAAATTGGTTGGACTTGTGGGAAAAACATATCATCCCACAGCTTTACATCATTTCACACCATCCTTGTTGCATTTTCATCATAACTGTAACATCTGAAGCAACTATCAAATTAAAAGAGAAACGAATCAAATATGTGCATACATATACATAAATAAGTTCTTGGAAAGCAAATATTTATTAATGAATAACTATTAATCAGCTAAGAAATTTAAGTAAGCTTGTTTAAAACCATTAGACAAAAAAGAAATAATTAAGCTTATGTATCATTTAAATATTTAGAACAGAATACTAGCTATGAAAAAACACTTTTAGAGTGCTATAAATATTAAAATAAATTTAATGCATGGTATTTCATAAATGATACTGCAAAACTGTTCTTTTGTTTACATTACATTGTCACCAAGTTTTAAGAATAAAGTTGTAATATAAATTCACAAAAAGCAAGCCTCAACACCTTAGAAATTTTAAATCCAAATATCTTATGCATAGCTATATTTTGAAAATATAATAAAGCAAAAATAAATGATTCAAATGGTAAATGTTGATTTATTATTTGAGTTCTACTCAAAATCAAATACGAGAAACTAAAAATAGCTGATTACATATATTTTTTCCCTTGCCTAAACAAAGATTTATAAAACTACACACATGCTTTTACTTAGATTAGGCCAAAATTCCATCAACTGTCACCAGATTTTAATAAAACTACATTTAAATACGAGAACAGTTACATTTTAAAAATTAGAAAAGTTTGTCCAACCGCTACATATTTAAAATTATTCTGGTAGACTTCAAATTTTTCAGAAAAATATTATTTTTATTATATGTATGAAAGACTCGCTTCTAGGTATAAAAATCATTCTAACATCCTAATGAAATATTACCTTACCATTAATTTTCTTAAACATTATTTGCAACATGCCAGTTTGTTTACTTAGATATACAATATGGCAGTTTGTTTATTTAGGTATACCTAAATATTGCATACATGCAATATGAAAGTTTGCCTGAAAGAAAAGCCATCTAAATGATAGCTTTTCTTTTGCAAGTTGCATGCTTTATAAATCAATGCTTTCAATGTAATTTTCTAAAAGATAAACAAAGACTTCACAATTTTTTTTCTTTTCTTCATTTATAATTATTAACAAAATAATAAAGATTAAAAAGCAATCGAAAAATCAATATTTGAAAATTCTTGTTTACAATTTTAAATTTACTACTTTCTGATCAAACGAATAAAGTCTATATTATAAATTCATCAGAATAACTTTAAGATTCATTAAGACGCGCTAACAGAATATCAAATAATTTTAAAACAAAGTTAAGGGAGTCTTAATTCTGATCAAAGTTACAGGAATAATGGATAAATTCTAGTGAAATAAAACTAAAATGGCCCATCATACTGGACTAACACATGGAAACATTACTCAATTAGTAGCAAACCCTGCATGATAATACATACAAACTCTTAGAAATAACCAGATAAAAAGAAGCCACACACAATTTAAAATGAAAATTCTATGAGGATTTACACTTTGTATGTTGCAAATCTTCATGAATCCAAGAAAAAAGAAAGGTGTCAAATCTGTAGTCTTGTTGCATTACTGTCATTAACTCTAGCAGTTACATCAATTAGAAAAAAGAAACAAAAAATGTATAATGCATGCATATACAAAAATTAGCTTATCAAATAATATTACTAATGAATGATTAATTAATTAGCTAAGAAACTTAAGTGTAAAAATGCTATAAATATTGAAATAAATACACCCTATCTTATTTCTTTTAAAAAGATATGATACTGCAAAAAGTTCCTTTAACCTTTATCTTTTTTTTTCATAAGCTTAAAAAATATTTTAATTTAAATTCTTTTACCAAATAAATCAAGATATATAGTACGTGCATACTAATATAGCAAAAAAGCAAATTGTTTATCAGCATTAGAAATGATAAAAAAACAACATAGTCATCTACTTAAGGTTTGACTTTGATGTCTATTGAAAATGCATAGTTTTATACATGCATTAAAATATCTTTTAAAATAAGTTTCTTTTAAATAATAAATATACGTACAAAATATATTTTACTTACATACATATTTTAAGTAAACATTCATGAACAAATGTTTTGAAATGCGCAAACAACTTCAACTATGTTATAGAAATTCATACAAAATAAACACAAAATAAAATTACTATACTAAAAATTTAACAGAGCATTTTTAATAGTAATTACAAATATTAAAATCATCGATCTTACCTGCTACAACTTGTGCGAGGGGGAAAATGACGAAGAAAACAATGTTGAAACAATATGTATGATGACAACCACTTTTACGCTATTTTTAACGATTGCACAAATGAAAAATAAATTGCTTCAAATAATTTATTCATCAATTCATAGCTAATAATACATTCCTCGCATTTCTGTTTAATATCTAAGTCGAAGTAACAGTTTTGAAAAGCACGCTATAAAAATAATGGCGACGAAAACTAACTTTCCTTGAATAAAGCCAGCGTTTCAGCTTTCCTTAAATCTCAGCGCTGTTGACTCGCGATTCCTTATTTAGGGACCACTAAAAGGCCATCTGAATACCGTTTTTGAGATTTCACTCGGATTTAAGGAATCCTTATCATTTAGTGTTCCTTATCGGACATCTGAATGCCTGCCTTGAGTCAGTTACAGAATCGGTTTTTACTCTTGGGAGAATGGCTGACCCAATTTTGATCACGATCCTTTGACGAAATTTGCGTTTTTTCATGATCCTTTAACGAAATTCGCTTTTATCCGTGATCTTTTGAAGAAATTCACGTTTTCTCCGTGATTCTTTCACAAAATTTGAGGTTTTTGAGACCTTTTGATGAAATTCGTGTTTCTTTCAAAACCTTCTGACGAGTTTCATACTTCTTTAATGAATTTGCCCTTATTTGCGGCTATCTGATGAAATTCGCGTTTTCTCTGCGATCCTTTGACGAAACTCGAATTTTTTTCCGCTGCCTTTTGACGAAACTCGCGTTGTCTTCAATGATTTGAAAAATTTTGCGTTTTATTCCTTGGCAATTTGACCAAATTCGCATTTTTTCGCGGACATTTGACTAACTCCCGTTTTATTTTCCCGCGCAATTTTGGCGAAATTGAAGATAGATTGACGAAATTGATTTTTTATGGCGCCCATTTGTCACAATTTAAGATTATTTTTATGGAAGAATTTTCAGAATGATCATATTTTTTTTTTTTTTAACTTTCAGAAAATTCAAAACAAAATCACCATTGGTCTTGCATCAAGGCTAATAGTCCTCCGGATTTTGCCGGCAAACACAATGATAAACCTACCAGTCAATCACTAAAATCAGTTTTCAGATGCTTTCCATCAAGATGTGACTGGAAGACCAGTTGTATCTTAATATGCGAATCGAGTTTTAACTAATCCTAGAATTTCATCCGTGAATTCTATGGAGCTTTGATGGTTTGTGCATCCGCCTCCCGTTCTATAACCCTCTTCCAGGTGTTTTTTTTTTTAAATATGTGTATTTTTGTTTGTTTGTTTTTGCAAGTTACTGGATTTTAAAATCAGTCAGTTCATTTTAGAAAACTGGGTATATTCAATTGCTATGAGATGATGGCTGAAAACAGTATTTGAAAAAAAATTAAAGCTGGCTTCGATATGACAGAGATTTACCCAAAGCTGAAATTTCTTGATCGAACTTTCACAAATAAATGATTGGCTCGGCCTAGTATAAAAGCTAGAAATTCGACTCGAGCCCGGCCTGCATCCTGCAATTTAAAATAATTCATCAAGCACTCTTATTTATGCATATAATTTATTTTCAGGTTATGTTGGGAATTCCTGAATACAGAAAAATAATTTTAATGACTGTTTATGCAATTATGTACATAAACACTATATAAAAATATGACTTAGACTATTATATTCAAATGAAAATCCAGAAAGAAAATCAGTCTAGAAAAAAAACTAAGTCTTATGTGGCAGTCCCAAAACTTTTTTCTATCACATGTTAATGCTTCAAAATTCATTAACACAGTGAAAATATTAAATAAAATCTATGCCCAACATGAGGATTCTAAAGATATAAAATTCCCAATATTAGTTCTTGAGATATAACTATCATTAAAATCGTATAAATCCTACAAAATGCAGCTAAGCAGCACCACCTGTTGGTTGATTAAAACCAAAGTCTAATAAGCAATAACTCGTGTTAAAGTTTAATTGAATCCTAAGTTAGATGAAAACTCTTGCATTAGTTCTTGAGATAGAGCTTTTGCGAAGTTGGCGAAAAATGCATCATCAGTTTCACTTCTTGACCACCTACACCAAAATACACTATATTGCCATTGATTATGGGACACTTGCGATTTTAGACATTTTACTAAACATCTAGTAAAATACATGAGGAATCATCTCGAAACTCTTAGTGTATAAATATAATAGTATAAGTCATACATCTCCGTGAAGATTTTTTCCCGAAACTCCAAAGGGGACCGTCAACAAATTAAAAAAGAATGAATATCTTTTGAATAACCCTGTCAAAACTAATGTAGCAAAAGCACTCAAACTCTAGATTGTGATTGAATGCCTTATTGTAATATGCCTTGTTCATTTTTATGCAAATAGCATGCATACTCGCAGAATAATTAAGGTTTTTATAAAAATGATCCCAAATTTTTCCAAGTTTTTTCCTTATAATTTTCAGAGTTCTTAATATAAAATATTATTTTTTTCAGAAAATATGACAAACAACATTGCACACAGTACCCTGTAATCAGAACTAAAAAATAATGAAAATTGTATAAAAAATGAGTTGGTTTACTAAATAATTTTTTACTGCGCATGCGTCAACGATATCAAAATTTCATTTGCATATTATGTTAGCTAAATGTATAGAGCAACTTTTGTGAGAGTCACAAAATCATAACTTGAAAATTCTGACAATAATCGTCAATTGAATAAGTCGAAAATCCGTTATTCTCAAAATGAAGCAAAAACAAGAGGGGTTGTATCCATATATTCATTGATTAGTGTCAATATAGAATACACAATATGGGATGTATTACTGTATTTGGATAAAATCCCTCATTTTTTTGCTTCATTTTGGAAACAACGGATTTTGTCCTTTTTCTATAGACGATTACTTTCAGAATTTTCAAGCTATGATTTTGAGACTTTTAGAAAAGTTGCTCTATACATTTAGCTAACATAATATGCAAATGAAATTTTGATATCTTTGACGCATGCGCAGTAAAAAATTATATAGTAAACCTACTCATTTTTCATACAATTTTTATTATTTTTTAATTCTGATTACAGGGTACTGTGTGCAATGTTGTTTGTCATATTTTCTGAAAAAAATATTATTTTATATTAAGAACTCTGAAAATTATAGTGAAAAAACTTGGAAAAATTTGGGACCATTTTTGTAAAAACCTTAATTACTCTGCGAGTGTGCATGCTATTTGCATAAAAATGAACACAGTGTATTACAATAAGGTATTCAATCATAATCTAGAGTTTGAGCGCTTTTGCTACATTTGTTTTGACAGGGTTATTCAAAAGATATTCATTCTTTTTTAATTTGTTGACGGTCCCCTATGGCGTTTCGGTAAAAAATCTTCACGGAGATGTATGACGTATACTATTATATTTATACACTAAGAGTTTCGAGATGATTCCTCATGTATTTTTCTAGATATTTAGTAAAATGTCTAAAATCGCAAGTGTCCCATAATCAATGGCAATATAGTGTATAAAAAATATCACGGCTCATTGAGAACTAACTGAATCTGAAGTTTGATGAAATTCCGCGAATTAGCTCTTGAGATAGAAGTACTGCAAAAATCGCGAAAAATACAGTATAGCAGCGTCACCTGTTGAGCAATTTACATCAAAATGTAAAAAATGTTAATTCAGTCAAGGGCTAACCGAATCTAAAGTTTCATGAAAATACGTGCAGTTCTGGAGACTAAGTGATTGCAAAAATCGCGAAAAATTTTTCATAGTAGCGCCACCTGTCAAGCGATTCACCCCAAAATATAATCAGCACCAATTTATTTCAAGGACTGATTGAATATAAATTTTTATTAAATTCCATGCATTAGTTTTTGTGATAGAGTACCCACAAAGTTTGTGTCACATTCAGACTCGCAGACAGACAATTTGTAAAAATATTTTTCATGAACTTTGGATCCTAAAACGTATAAATCCGATGATAACCGGAATTCGAAAAGTTTCCCGAATCCAAAACGTTCTTCTTGTAAAGATAGAAGAAAGTAGAAAACATGATTTAAAAAATCATAATTTTAACGCTTTACAAAGAAAAAAAATGTGGATTTTTAAATATGCATCTCTGTAACTTATTAAACCAAGTAAAATTTCTAAAGATTTCTCAAAACAGATATACAACATACATAAAATTTTACGATTAACAGGTAAAAAAGATTGCAACACAATTTGGGCTCGTGAGAGAGAATTTAGGGGAGTGCACGGGTCCTGGTTGTGCCAGTAATGTTTATCATACTATCTAGATCAGAGACGTACCGAATGTTTAGCTGCACGGGCCGCAGTTGAGCCAATAATGTTTATAATACTATCTAGATCAGAGGCGGACCGAATGTTTAGCTTTTATTCCGGGCCCAGTCACAACTTGGAAATTTTGTTCAATACAAACTTCTAGGAAAAATGAAATCCAGAATAGACTTGATCTGGAAGAAAAAGAAGTCTGTCTCCACCCGAATCTGCAAAAAAAGGCAAGATCAGGACACAACCCGATTCAAAATGAGAGAAGACTTTACCCAGTCCGAGTCTCGTGAGTGGTGCGACTCGTGCCAGGTCATGACGGGCTCGAACTTCGCCCCGAGTCGTTCTCGTGAGGATACATGTCACTTAGTAAACCCTTTATTAGCCCAAGGGGCGGGGATTGCTCCTTACCCTGCTCTTCCCGTCCCTTAGATCTACCACAGCATATGGGCTGTGTCGATCTCAGATAGAGGATTTAGACTTTATACCGCACGGAACCAGGACTTAAAAATTTTGGTCCATGTTTACCTCTAGTAGGAAGGAAATCCACGCCAGTTCCGACCTGGAAAAAACAGTGTGGCTCTGTGCAGGTCTGCAGAAAAAAAGTAAGACCCGACCCGGTTGTGAAAGTGTGAAGACCTGACCCAGTCCATGTATAATAAATTAAATTTGGAGCGACCCACAGGTCGGGTCACATCGGTCTCGAGTTTGGGTCCAACAACTTTTCCGTGCGGGTATCTAATTTCGTCCTGGGCTCAAGGGGGGGGGGGCGATCGCCCCATCGCCCAACCTTTAGATCCGCCATTGTTTAGAGCGTGGCTAGACGGACAAGCGGACAGACAAACCGAAAGCATAAGCACTTTTCAACTTTGTTGGAAAGTGCTAAAAACGATTACAACGACCGCAAAGCTTTCGGGAAAGGAGAGCCCAAAGAGATAAGTTTCACACTCGTGTGTCAGTTTTTCGGGATCCTTTCCTTATGTTTCCGTTCACCAAATTTAAAATATCGATTTTTTTTCCTTTATTTATTTATTTAATTTTTTTTTTTTTTTAAAGTCCCGTGGACTATCGGTCGGTAACTGCTCCACATAAGGTTCTCAAAATCCTTGATTATTATGAGAACCACATAAGGTTCTCATAATCCTTGATTATCCTATTCTCGCCAGTAAATTTTTAATGTAAATTTTGCCGGATTTAATCGGAGAAAAATCCTGATAGGCAAAATTCTCTGTTTTGAAAATGTGACAAAAGATTAAAAATTCTGTAAAAGACGCTCATCTCCCCTAAGGGGGTAAACTATGGTTTCGTATCAAAACAACTTTTTGTGACTTTTAAGTTTAAAATTATTATTATCTTTTTATTTATTTATTTATTTTTATCTGTACAAGAAGAAATTACATTGGATTCGTGCAAATTTTCGAATCGCGGTTTTCGACCGATTTAGACATTTCATGAGTCAGAGATTCCAAAAAAAAAAAAAAGTGTTTTTACAAAATGTCTGTCTGAGAGTCTAGGACTCTGTCATAAATTTTGTAAGTGCCCTATCTCAAGAATTAATGCATGGAATTCGATAAAAATCACTATTCAGGTAGTTCCTTATATAAATTGATGCTAATTAGTTTTAGTGTAAATCGCTCTACAGGTGACGTTTGCTATGGAGTATTTTTTTGCGATTTGCGCAATAGCGAATGTTCGGTTTTCTGTCAAACTTCAGATTCAATTTGTCCTTGATATGAATTGATGTTGTTTACATTTTGGTGTAAATTGCTCAACAAGTGACGCTGCTATGCTGCATTTTTCACGATTTCGGCAATAACTCTATCTCAAGAAATAATGCACGGATTTTCATCAAAGTTCAGATCCAGTAAATCCGTGATATGAACTATTAGTTTTGTTTACATTCATTAACGGATCTCTCCCCCCCCCCCCCCCATTCGAGCCCAATAAAGGGTTTGCAAAATGACATCAGATGTCCGCATGGTAAAAAAGGTTAAATCCAAATTTGAAACCTGCGCCAACTTTAATTCACGAGTCTGAGATTGGATCAGGTCTTCTTCACACTTTCAGAACCGGGGCGGGTTGAGTCTTATTTTTTTCTGCAGTGCTGGACCGAGCCACACTTTTTTCTTTTCCAAATCCAGCCTGGGTGGACTTTCTTCGTCCTAGAGGTCTACACGGACCAAGATTTCCAAGCCCAGGCTCCAACCGGTATAAAACCTAAACGCTCGGTCTGGAATCGAACCAGCCCGTATGCAGTGGCGGATCTAAAGGCCTAAACATATTTGACCACTTCTTGAATTTCGGTGTCGGCTCGTTTATTGTAACAACGCCGTGGTGTTTTTTTTTTTTTTTTTTTTTTTTAAATATTAATGAGTTTTATAGGAAAGGGACGGTTGTCCGGCAAAAGGAAAATCGGTACTTACGTATTAACGCCACCGCAGCTACAGATTTGGCGCTAATAAAGAGCAGTCTTGTTGTTCGCACTCAGTTATCGTTTGGATTACTTGTTGCCTTGTTGTTTTATGATTTTTGACGCCATTTTTTTGTGCTACGAAAATACGTATATGGGATTTGCCAAAAAGAGACTGTTTTGAACCTATGCTCAACTCTATTTCGGCCCATTTTCCACCGAAATCCGATTGACTACTTTGTTTTTCAATAAAGTGTTTTGAATTTTGAAAGTGTTTTGATTTTAAATAAAGTGTTTTATTTTATGATTTGTTGCTAAAATTTTCAGGTGTAAATTAACGGTACTTAAAAAACCGCCAAATCTGTAGCTGCGGTGGCGTTAATACGTAAGTATCGGAAAATCTTACCGTCAAGTAAGGTGGATTGCTTATCTCCCGATTCTTTTGTTAATGCCCCTCCGTTCTATTATGAAGAAACTGCAAATGAATCCTATACAAAAGACTTACCCACTTTTCTTATACCCACTTTTTCCAAAAATTCCGTTGAAGGGAAGAGTATTTCAGTCTGAATGCAGCCTAAGACGGGAAAGAGGGCGAAGGGGCGATTGTCCCCCCCTCCCTGTTTTAATAAAGAGTTTGCAAAACGACATTACACATCTTACCGGGAAATGACCCTGGGGCAAAGCTCGACCTCTAGCACGGCTCATGTTGTGCCAGTTTAAATGCATGCGACCTTGGGCTGGGTCAGGTCTTCTCATTTTTAGAACTGGGCCGTGTCCTGATATTCTTTTTTGCAGTTTTTTGCCAGGCCAGACCTATTTTTCATCCGGATCTCTCCTGGTCTGGATGCATTCTACCTAGAGATCTACACTGGCCAAAAATTCCAGGTCGGGACTCGGATCAGAATAAAAGCTAAACGTTAGGTCTGTCTCTGAATTAGATTATATGGTAAATAGGTACTTCTAGGTTATCCCGTCGACCAAAAATCTGACGCCAAATTATACGATTAATTACCAATAATGGATGATTGTGAATGTCTCATTAAACACGATAAACATGTTTAAAGCATCATCAAGTGGTTTTAAATTCACTTTTTAACTGTGTTTTTATTCATGTGTCACTAATTTATTTGTCCTTTTGATATTTAAAATAAAAATTATGTCAACAAATGTAACTTGGTGTTTAGTTTGGCGATTTTTATAACTTGGCGAAAATGGTCGACGGGATAACCTAGAAGTACCGGTAAATATTACTGGCTCGACCGCGACCCGTTAATTTCTCACAGGGTTCTTGCCCACCAGCCTTGTTGAAGTTGGGCCGGCATCTTATTTATTTGTTATTCGTAAAAATTATATGTACATTGTACAAGTCTTTAGAGAAATCTTTAGAAATTTCATTTGATTCGATAAGTTACAGAGATTCATTTTTGAAAACTTACTTTTATTCTTTTGTTTTTTTCCTTAGACGAAAATCATTTTACTTTTCGATACTATACCTAAACTAACACCCAAATTTACTACCAGTTTTATTATTCTTTTAAAATGTTAGTCGATTTTCAGTAATGGTATACTTTTCATAACAGCAATAACATCTTTTGCTATTGCTAACACCGAAAAGTTTCCGATATCTTATGCATATAACAGTAAAACCATTAAAATTTCAGAAAAATTGATATTTTTTATTGATATTAGCTAAGCGTCTGTTTTCATTTTCTTAAACAATTATACAACGGATTTTCACACAAAAAAAAGTTTTTTTTAAAGTATTCCACACTCTTACAAATCAGCATCAAATTGTCCAGGTATTCGATCATTTTTAGCGATTACATGACTATATGTAGTTTATTATGAGTCGTTTCTGAACATATTATGATCAGAATAAAAATAAATTGCGTTTAAGCAACCTCTTTCTGTAGTATAAATTTCAATTGATGGTTAGTTTATTGCAAATTTTTAAAGATGAAGACAAATATTATTACTTGCAACTGCTAACACATTCAATTTCCTGGTATTATGTTGATGGCACATAGGCATCTATGCTAAGAATTAGGTATTTGTATTATACTATTATTTCTCAAAATATTCTTTGCCTGACTTAATCTCAAAATCGGTAAAATAAGGCGAAAAATAATATTCAGAAATGCCGATATTCAAAATCCACAGTTCACTGTACATATGTAATACATAGTAATAAGTATTAAGGAAAAAGAGAAAGAGAAATTTAAGTGCTTCAAATTAAACTTGTTTCCACAGTATCCACAAACTATTATAAACTTATCCATCTGAGTTTTGCCAAAGAGTTGTCGTTAGCTTTTTCTCGATAAGCAATGATATATTTTTTATTATAGCTAGAATTTGTAATTAGACGATGTTATGTTAATTCGAAATAAGCTATCAAAATTTCAGGAAATTCAAAATGACCTACATATTTAAACTGAATTTCGTTCACACAAGCTTTAACGCTGCTAATTTTCATTATAGTGATATGATTTCAGTTATCTGAATAATGCGAATGATACAGAAACTTAATAAAATTAAAGATGGCGGCGGCAAGAAATTCAAATTTCATAGGTTTCAAAATAGCTGTAAACGTATGAAACACAGTGGCGTAGCTAGCGGGGGGCGGAGGGGGCGGTCCGCCCCGGGTGTCACCCTTTAAGGGGTGACACCCAATCTTTATTTGCATACATATATATATAAGAGTCTAAAATTTTACGCAGAAAAAAAAATTCTACATTTAGGCGCCGCATTGACTTATGAGAAATACGGGATGAGTTATGAGTCACCCCTGTGGTTTCTAAGAGTGAGGTTTGGTCATTTTCTGCGTTTATTCCCTTCCATTGCATTTTTTTTTTTTTTTTTTTTTTTTTTTTTTTTATTGTTAAGCGATTGCAGCCACATACAACATAATCTATATTAAAAGATAATATAGTCTATACTTTAGTCTGTATCTGCACCCTTGAATTCCAAGAAAGCATAAACTTTAGGTTGTAAATTATATAGCTTCTCAAAAGTATATGTACAGCTGATTTTTTGAAATAACAGTTCAAAAATGAAGCAATAAACGCGGAAAAAAATTAATAAGCATACAGAATCATAACATAAGTTTATTACAATAAAGAAATCTTCATATATATAAATCTTCTGTGCGTGTGTTTGTCACCGAACTCCTCCTAAACAACTTGACCGATTTTAATGAAATTTTGTGTGTGTGTTCCAGTGGATTCGAGAATGGTTAGATTCACATTTCATCGAAATTGATTCAGTACCTTTTCAGTAATTAAACAAAAACTAATAGTTAGAGATTTTTCGCAAATTAAAAGTGTTGAATAAGTTCGCTGAGTAGAGTGCGGACGAAATGGCCGAGTGGTCAAAGTCGTCGGATTTAAGCTCTGGTTCTTAAAGAACGAGATCGTGTGTTCGAACTCCACTCCTGACATTCGTGTACGGTTTGAATAATTTTTCCTGTATTATAATTTTAATTAACCGACTTCAGAAAATCGTTAACTTTTAACTAAAAAGAGAAAAATAGACTTTTCTATCAAAAATTGCACCGAATTCAAAAACTACTGCAAAGTGAAAAATATTTTTCTTATAAAATTGTAATAAATTAAATTGAGAGCGTAGTATTTATCGTACATATTATTATATTTATATACATTTATTAGATTTTTTTGAGTCAGTGCCAGCCAAAATGATTTCAAAATTAAAGTTAAGTATACAATGCAAATCTTTATATATATTAATCTTCTATGCGTGTGTTTGTCACTGAACTCCTCCCAAACGACTGGATCGATTTTAATGAAATTTTGAGTGTGTGTTCCAGTGGATTCGAGAATGGTTTAGATTCACATTTCATCGAAATTGATTCAGTACATTTTTAGTAATTAGGCAAAAACTAATAGTTAGTGATTTTTCGCTAATTAAAAGGGTGATATTTAAATGTATTGCCGTATTAGGTGAAACAAAATTTGAAAAAAAAATTAGTTTAAATATGAATATTTACTCAGGTATGAGTTGTTTATAGTTTAAAGCATTTTATGCAGTTGATTATTTGCGAGTTTTTTTTATTTATATTTCAGAAATTTCAAGAAATATCTTGGGCAGTCACTATTTTTCTCATAAGTTTGACGTCTGTAAAACATTCTGTAATTTTTTTGTATCTTCAATAATTCATTACAAAATTGCTTAAGGTTATCTTACATACCTATTAATAAATCAAAAATGTATTAGTATTTATTTGTTTCATAAATTTAAAGCATTTTAATAGTTGTTTATGTCATGAGTGTTATTTTGCTTCTTAAATAAAAGGTATAACTTCTGATAAAAACAAATTTAATTAAAAATTAATTGTTTTCATTGCAGTTATAATAATTAAATAGAAAGTTCTAATAGAGATAACAGTTAATTTAAGAGAAGTAACAAATGCATTAATAAAATTCTGATTCTTAGTTACAGTAACGTCCATGAAAAGTGGTAACACTCATGACAAGCGATAACACTCTTGCAGCAAACAATTTTTTGTAACAAAAAGATTTTTAAAAGTTTAAACTATAATTTGTTTAGAATAGATAGTCCTTTGAAAATTATTTATTAAGAATTAAAATTTGAATCTTAAATAGCACTTACAAAACACGTATGCAGACATGAAAATCCTTTTACTATTTTTAAACAATTATAAATATATATAATATGACAAAATATATCCCTGAATCATGAATCAATTATAATCAGAACTTTAATATTATACAATATCTATAGTTGTAGATTTACTTAACTTCTTTTCTCACGAGTCTTACTTTTTCCAAGTAACACTCATGTACGGTAACACTCATGACATTTATTAAGGAATTCTTCACTAAAATATATTCTAACTGTTTTATTGAAATTTTAGTTGGGCCTATTGATTCCCTAACAAAAAATACAGCATTCCCTAACTTAAGATTTTTATGCGTTAAAAAATAATAATAAATAAATGGGTAACACTCCTGTAAGAAAATAAAAATACTCACATTGAAAGGAACATTCCAATAAATAGCAATTATAGAACAAAATTATCGAGTTCTAAATAAGCGCACTGTATAAAGAAGAAATAACATCGTTTTCTCGCTACCGTTACCAACTGCAGTATACAAATAGTTAGAAAACAAATAATATTAACTTCCCTAAGCTAACACTCATGTTCTGCATATGAAGGTACAAAATACATTTAAATTTTAAACTTTTAGATGCGGATTTTAAATATATAAATTGTCTATTTGTTTAATTAACACAGGATATTTAACATTTAATCCATATATAAAAAAATTTAAATGTTTGGAAGCATAAAAAAAGATTGAAATTTTGCAAGTTTTTTTTTTCAGGACAAGTAAATTCCCATTACTTGCTAACTAAAATACAAAAAAAGATCACTATTTCACAACTCTGAAAAAATGTAATGAATGCATTGAAATTAAGCATAAAAAGATGTGCGACTACATGCTTTTAGAATGTAAAAAAATAAATTTATTAATATGAAATTTAGATTTAAACATCAGGACATCAAACTGGCAGTTCATGTGAAATTCTCCCAAAAGTGTTGAATAAGTTCGCTGAATAGAGTGCGGACGGAATGGCCGAGCGGTCTAGGGCGCCAGATTTAATCTCTTAAAGAAAGTTCTTATGGAATGTTCTTAAAGTTCTTAATGGTTCTTAAAGAAAGAGATCGTGTTTTCGAACCCCACTCCTGACATACATATATGATTTCCAATAATTTTTTCTGTATTATAATTTTAATTAACCGACTTCAGAAAATCGTTACTATTTAACTAAAAAGAGAAAAATAAACTTTTCTATCAAAAAGTGAGCCAACTTCAAAACTACTGCAGATTAAAAAATAATTTCCTTATATAATTGTAATAAGAAATTAAGAGCGTAGTATTTATCGTACGTGTTATTATATTTATGTGCATTTATTTGATTTTTTGGAGTCGGTGTCAGGACAACGTCTGTCGGTGCCAGGACAACGTCTGTCGGGTCCGCTAGTACAGTATAAGTTTACAAAAATTTTGTTAAAAAATCAAACTCAAAATAGGTTTTTCCATAAATGTATGGACTTTATTAGAATTTTGCACTTAAATTGCAATTCTGTATCCATTTTTTCGAATCATCTATAAAAATCTCATCAGGCATGCAAAAAATGTTGAAATTTTATTTGTAATAACATAGAATTGTGATTAAAAGAATATGGCGGATTTTTTTTTTTTTTTTTTTTTTTTGGGGGGGGGGGGTGGCTGACATCATCGTGGTCAGGGGTGACACCATTTACATCCGCCCCGGGTGTCACCCCTCCTAGCGACGCGACTGATGAAACATGTTATTAAACTGACTTCTGTGGATGAAATTTTACTTTTTACTTGCTTAAAATTTCTTTTAAGTGTCAGAACTTCGCTCAGATGTATTTTTATCGAAATGACAGCGTAAAACTTGCTTAATAAACAAAAAATTGAGTTGAATTCGGAAATACATTAGCGAATTTAACAAAAAAAGCTATGATAATAATGTCTATTTACTTTTTACTGCATTTTTACTGCCAAAAACTTTTATTACGAATTAGATAAATCTATCAAAATGCATCCCGTGAAAGAAATTATTGCATTTTTTAAATTTCACGTTTTAACGGAAATCGAAAATGGCGTCTAAAAATTAAATCTCGAGAGGTATTAAAATGTTTTTGAATCTGGAAATGTTTAAATGTTTATTTACAAATAATCACTATATTATTTCATGAAAACAGATATTAAATATTAAAAAAATACATTTTAGGATATTATATATCAATATTTTGTTAAGTTTTAAACATTTTGTAATAGAAGTTTGCCTACATGATTTGCAATGATCAAAAATTGGTTTTGAGAAGATTACTCAAATTATTTTAAATGTTTTAACGTTTAAAAGTACCTTAAAAAGAAAATTTTAAAAGTTAACCCTTTATAGAGCGAAAAACTGATAAATTAATCAACATTATTATTGCAAAGGGCAAAAATTGGAAAGATATGTAATCTGTAATCACTATACGAAACATGTCCATTTTACAATTAGCTGAAAAAGATAACACCGACTGTATTATTTGTTTAAATTTGTTAATTTTCGAAAAAAATGTGAGATTTTCAAAGTTTTATCTAAATGTAGATGTTTTATTTGTATATAACTTGAATTTTTGCGGCGAAATGATGTATATATTATATCTTAAATTATAAGAAGAATGTGTTTCAAAAACAACATAAAAGGGTTTTATTTATTTAAATTTTGTACAATAGAAAGTCTATATCTCATTTATTTGGAAAATATGTCTTTTAATATGTATTTTTGGTTTTAATGTAATTTGGTGCATTTTTCATTTCAATTTGGTCGCCATTTTATTCTGTTGGCGACAATTTTCTCGTTCATTTTCATATTGAAAAATATGGGATGGCATCATAGCATCGCATGACGTAGACATTTCATAGCTCGCGATTTTTCATAACCAATCAGAAGGTAGTGCTGGATGACGTACTACATCGATAGCCAACCAAGAACGCCCAACGAGTCACGTGATCAAAATTGCTTATAAATAGCTTGAAATTTCTGAACCTACGTCAATTCATAAAAAAATTTCCTGAGTGCTAATTGAACTTGCTATAAAGTGTTCTCTCCCTTTTTGTAACAACAAAGTGTTTTTTACGCCAAGGTACTTCATAGATTATCGCCAAACTCCCGATTGGTAAGATACTTTTTTTGTAATTGTTTTATATAACAATTTAGGATTTCATTTCAGATTTTTGTAGTAGATTTCCGCGTTTGTGAGAATAATTTTACTTTCTGAAGGTATTTTTTTTTAATTGCAAGAAATTAAGGACAATTAATTCCCGTTTAATATGTGTATTTTTTAAAATACAAAAATTGCTACGGCTGAATAATTATAAACATAATATGTAATAAAATTTGATTTTGAGCAGTTTTCGAAATTAAATCCGATATAATAAATAGGTAATAAGAAACAAATTTTTCAAATTACTGACAAGAATACTTAGATTTATGTTCGGAATCTATTTTTTTGTTCGGAAAAAAATTATAGCTTTTGTTTTAATTTGATAATAAACATATGAATACATAAAAGGCTAAACTGAGTTTTAACCCACTTCTGGCGGCGTTTTTTCTGACGCGCGATGACTGCGCCAAGCCTTGCTTTCTATTACTTTCAGGTGTCGCTTCTCCTAGCAACCCCGCCCCAAACTTTGGCTCATATCACAAATGCACCCAAGAAAATCCCCATGCTGCGATAATGGGATTTAATAGTTTGATATCTGCGTTAACAACAACAATTCTGAATTGCTTATTTTAGAAATTTCTTCCATGCGACTTTCGTGCATATAGAGATTAATTTTTCGGTTTTAATGTCGTTAGTTAACGCGGGTTTGGCGAGTTTTGTACATTTTAGTGATTCCTGCACCGCGAGTTTAGAGAATCCAGTGTTATTTTTCTTTTTTTTAATTTTTTTTGCTTGTTTAAATGGGGGCGCAGCACTCATACACGCGTTAGTGATTTCGGTGTTGATGAGTTTCGTACATTTTAGTTATTCCTGCACAGCGAGTTTCGTGGATCCAGTGATTTTTTTTTGTTGATTAAATGGGCGCACAGCGCTCATACACAAGTTTGTGATGGCGGCGTTGTCAAGTTTCGTACATTTTAGTGATTCCTGCACAGCGAGTTTCGAGGATCCAGTGATTTTTTTTTTTTTTTTTTGGTTTAAATGGGCGCGCAGCGCTCATACACGCGTTAGTGATTGCGGCATTGGCGAGTTTCGTACATTTTAGTAATTCCTGCACAGCGAGTTTCGTGGATCGTGATTTTTTTTTTTTTGGTTTAAATGGGCGCGCAGCGCTCATACACAAGTTTGTGATTGCGGCGTTGGCGAGTTTCGTGCATTTTAGTGTTTCCTGCACAGCGAGTTTCGTGGATCCAGTGATGTTTTTTTAGTTTAAATGGGCGCGCAGCGCTCATACACAAGTTTGTGATTGCGGCGTTGGCGAGTTTCGTACATTTTAGTGATTCCTGCACAGCGAGTTTCGTGGATCCAGTGGTGTTTTTTTGGTTTAAATGGGCGCGCAGCGCTCATACACAAGTTTGTGATTGCGGCGTTGGCGAGTTTCGTGGATCCAATGATGTTTTTTTTTGGTTTAAATGGGCGCGCAGCGCTCATACACAAGTTTGTGATTGTGGCATTGGCGAGTTTTGTGCATTTTAGTGTTTTCTGCACAGCGAGTTTCAGTTATCCAGTGATGTTTGTCTGTCTCTCTTTCTGTTTGTTTGTCTGTCTATCGATTTGTTCTTCTGTCTGTTTGTTTGTTTGTCTGAATGTTTGTCTGTCTATTTGTCAGTTTGTTTGTTCGTCTGTCTGTCTGTTTGTTTGTTTTTGTTTGTTTGTTGTTGGTTTGTTTGTTTCTCTGTTTGTTCGTTTGTCGGTTTGTTTCTTTGTTTATTTTTACGCTTGTTTGTTTTTTGTCGGTTTATTTGTTTGTTTTTTTTGTCTGTTTGTCGGTTTGTTTGTTTTATGTCTGTTTGTTTGTTTGTCTTTTAGTTTGTCGTTTAGTTTGTTTGTCAGTTTTTTTTATTTGTCTCTTTGTTTGTTTGTTTATTTCTTTGGCTTTTTGTCGGTTTGTTTGTTTGTTTTCTGTCTGTTTGTTTGTCTGTTTGTCTCTCTGTCTGTTTCTTTGTTTATTTGTAGTATCGTCAAGAAACGGCAAAACCATATTTTCCGTATGAAAAAGGGAAAGCAAGAAACCATATTTTCAGTTTAAAAAGGGAAAATATCGGCAGCATGGGGATTTTCATGGAGATTGCATGGGGATTTTTTTTAATATGCCGTGTTTACAACTTTTGGATTTTCAATATTTTAAAATGTGTATTTCTTTTGTATTTTCAATCATTTTCTTTAAAATGATAGCATTTTGTATCTTTTAAAATGTGTATTTCTGTTGTATTTTCATTATCGCCTTTTTAAATTGTGCGCTTTTGCGTGGTATCTCCTGGTAATCACATCCGGAAGATAAAACTCAAAAACGCGCCAATATGGCGATTTTTTGAAAACGCGCCAAGAAGGGGGTTAAAATTCAGTCGCGCCACATAAAATTATAAATATATGTTTAAATATATAATATTTATTTATTGATGTATATATTATGTACTTATATATGCATACCTCTATATACAATTATGCATATGTACAGAGATATATCTAAAATTTATATACATAAAAATACTTATGTAAACATGCATTTTTTTGGTACTACTAGGTTATCCCGTCGACCAAAAAATTATCGCAAAACTATAAGATTAAATGCCAATAATGAATGAACATGAATGTCATATTCAATGACATTAAATACGATACATGTATTTAAAATGTCATTAAGTGATTTTTGTTTCGACTTTTTATTTGTATTTTTATTAATATTCTACTTTTTTTTTGTTTAACTAGGGGGGCCCCGCCCCCCTGCTCGCTATGCTCGTCAACCCCCCGCGTAATCGCTTCGCGATTCCAAATTATTGGCTACCCCTGCTTGCTGCGCTCGCCAATACCCCATGGTATGAATAAGCAGTTGCAGACCTTTCAAATGATGTGTCACACGACTGGTGTTGTAAAGAAATTAAAAATGTGCCCCCCCCGGGGGGGGCAGAGTGGAGGATGACACACAACACATCCATAATATGAATAAGTAGTTGCAGACCTTTCAAATGATGTGTCACACAACTGGTGTTGTAAAGAAATTAAAAATGTGACCCCCCCCTGGGGAGAGCAGAGTGTGGGGGTGACACACAAGACATCCATAATATGAATAAGCAGTTGCAGACCTTTCAAATCTTGTGTAACACGACTGGTGTTGTAAAGAAATTAAAAATGTGTCACCCCTGGGGAGCAGAATGGGGGATAACACAAGACATCCATTATATGAATAAGCAGTTGCAAACCTCTCAAATGATGTATCAAACGACTGGTGTTGTAAAGAAATTAAAAATTTGGCGAAATATTACAGTTATCGCCAAGTTGGCGTCACTTTTGACAACTAATTTTGGTCGCCAAATTTGGCGATATATCGCCAAGTTGGCGACAAACTTGGCGATTGTTGGCGATGGTAACCTTTCCTCTCTTTATGGTAACCCATACGGCGATGCATAGACGGAGTCCTTTCCTGATTGGTCTATTCGACTCATGGAAGGAGTGGACAACCCGGATTCGTTAGTTCCGGAAATCTTCCACATCAGCATCATTCCAGGAGTCATTCCTTTTAAGGCTAGTTTTTTTTTTTACTATAGAAGGATATAAAAATTTTGTTAATATGTATAATTTGGCTATTAGTTTGGCGATTTGTATAATTTGGTGAAATTGGTCGACGGTATAACAGAGTACTACCCATTTTTTTTAACATGTGACTTATATAACGTTTATAAAATAAATATATGTTTGTAAATTATTTGAAAATCATGTAATTCCCCCATCTTGTAATAATATGACTGGTTGCAAAAATGGCTTTCGTCGCCATTTTCGATTTTTTAACCAATCATGCCAACCGGAACAGGATATGGAACTCTTCCCAGTAAATATATATTTATAAATATTTAAAAACTATGTTTTTCCATCATAATGAAAGATTTCTTAAGACGTTAAAAAGATTTTTGGTTTATTTTCAGAATAAGCCCCTTCGCCAAGGCGACATTTTTTGGCGCGATACACACAAACACACATATATATATATATGTATGTGTATAAAAGAATATATAATGTATATATATGTGAGCGCATATGCAGATATTTAATATGTGTATATATTATACTGGCTTATATATGTATATATGCTATGCATATGTGTACATATATGTGTAAATATAAAATCCCACCAATATGGTGATTTTTGAAAATCGCGCCTTGGCGGAAGGGGTTATTCTGCAACTGTACCGATATTAAAGGGTTAAACTTTTATTTGAATTTAGTGATTTAAAAATGAGTGCATAATATTTTACTGAATTTTAATTCAAAATATTGAGTGTTTTATTTGAAAGCTAATACATTGCTATAGGTTTGTTGTTCGATTTAAGTTTATTTTGATATTCGTATAAGGATTTGTGCCGAATTAAACTCAAATGTTTTTTTTTTATACCTTTTGTTTTGAGTGTTTAGATGCTATTAGGGCCATATTCTAAATATCGCATTTGACATGCTATGCGTATAAATGACTCGAGTTGTTTAATGCACGAAGAGAAATTTTAGAACATTTGTAAGATGCATTGTAGGAATCTATAATATTAATTTATTACAATTTTGGGAGGAGTTTCATATCTCGTTTCGGTTGGCGCGATTGACAAAAAAATCGAAAGTGGTTACAAAATTATGCCAATTTGTATAATTTAGCAAACAGTTTGGCGAAATTGATCGACGGGATAATTAAATAGTACCGTATTTACTTATATTTTTGTATAATAAGTATTTATATATGTATATCCGTAACATTTTAGGGGGTTGTTCTAAGAATTAACCGATTATAAAAATTTAAAAACCTTGTTTTTCCGCTACCTTGTTAAATTTGGCAAAATGCTAAAAAGGCCTTTTGGTACCATTTTGTATTCCTTCGCCAAATGCGCCATCCGGAACAGGATATGGAACTTTAATACAGAGATGCACAAAACATTTCGACTACTATAAGGTATTCGAAGTACTGTATACTTTTACACCCAGATCTGAATACTTTTTAAATTTTCGCGGCCAAGATGTCATATATACACCACTTTTGCGCTACTGCTACAAAATAGCGATTTTATGCCTCACATGTTAACTCGGTTGTTGCTGTTTATTTATTAATAAACTGTTTATTTACTTTTATTTTCTTCTTAACACTTTCCAACAAAGTTGAAAAGTGTTTATGATTTCGGCTTGTCTGTCCGTCTGTCCGCCTGTCCGCGCTCTAACTCTCGTAAATATAATCGTATTGCCATGAAATTTTAGGACATTATTGATGTTTACCCTAGCACGAACCCTATTGAAAATGAAGTTTCTACCATAATTAGTTTATCTACAGGAAGAGTCAAAGGTTTCCGATTACATAACGGCCTATGGTGAAAAATCGTTTCAAAGGATTTTTAAAGATGTTATACCCTATAAAACGTATTAAAATATATATGCTTTTACGAGTTACACTAATATATGCATTTTTTAACACTTTCCAACAAAGTTGAAAAGTTTTTATGCATTCGGTTCGTCTGGCCGTATGGCCGTCTGTCCGCGCTCTAACTCCCGCAAATATACTCGGATTGCTCTGAAATTTTTATTTGTTATCGATGTTTACCCTAGCACGAACCCTATTGAAAATGAAGTTTCTACTATGATTAGTTTATTTACAGGGATAGTCAAAAGTTTTCCGATACATTACGGCCAATGGGAAAAAATCGTTTCAAATGAATTTTAAAGGTGTTACACCCTGTTAAACTTATTCAAATTTACATGGATTCGCAAAGTGCACTAAAATACGCATTCTGTAAAATATGCTGTTAAAATAATAGTTATTATTCATTTACAAGGCCACTCAAAAGAATTCCATTACACAATAATAAAGGGGGGAATTGTTTGAGGCATATTTTAATAATGTTAAACGGTTTCAAGTATCATAAAATTGATATACGCCGGCGACACTTAATATTTAATGCATAATATGAAGTGCATAGCTTTTACAGAGATACACAAAATTTTTCAAACCTTATATTTTTATCCGAAATACCGTGCATTATCGATGATAGGTAATGGATGGTTGAAATGCATTTTCAATTATGACATGCGCTTTTAAGTTTTACAAAATGTCTGCAAATTATTTGGTGTATATAAATGTTATAGTTGATATACAGGGTTACACAAAAGAGCTCATAAAGGTAACTGAATATGAGAGTAATTAACTTAAAGGTGGTAGTTATACATTTTTACGTTGAACTGCTTCCAGTTTAATAAGAAATGGAAGAAATGTTTGTAGAATATAGATAAGATGATATACAGGGTCACGCAAAGAATTAGCTATATGGTCACCCATATGTGATAATTTCTGGAAATATGATTTAAGTAGCTTTAAGAATGTGTTTGTTTGAACTAAATTTTAACAAAATACTGGCGTGTAGTAAAGATACTGGATAAATTACAGGGCTGAACAAAAATATTGAAGTATTTTCCATTTATTTGAATAAAGTGCTGCAAGAGAAATTTCAGCCAGTTAGGCATTTTCTTGCTAAACTAGATTTTCCCATTATATTATATATATATTTCAACCGGCGGATCAAATACAGGGCTGTTCAAAAGTATTTCAATACATATTAGGCTATGGACAGTAGCATCTTGCTTCCCTAAATAAGAAAGTTTTGTTAAAGATTTCAGGAAGCGTTTGAAAGTGTTTCATAATCTATGCTTAACGCATGATTTTTCTTACTTGTTTAAAAGGATATGAATGGTTTTGTTCTATAATTGTTAACCAAACTTTTTTTTATTTATTAATATTTCATTTTTAAAATAATAGAAAATAATTAAAAAATATTTATGTGACTAGCATTTGAAAACGAAGTTTTCGCCGAATTAACATCAGAAAAAAATCGCGTTAATGTGGTGCGTATTTGACATCTGTGCTAATTTCGTTTTAAGACGAACACTCCGCCTTTGCTACGCTTGACGTGCAATTTCCAACTTATTTATTCTTATACTGTCATTTAATATTCAGCTCAATGCAGTGGGTTATCAGTTAACGAACACTTTCGCGAGAGATTTTTATGCAGGTCAGATTACAGATGTCATATACGCATTACATTGGCGCGAATGTTTTCGGTTAATTATTAGAGCAATCCACTTTGCCAAGTGGACTTTTTTGGCGTGATACATATACATACATGCATGTTTAAATAGGTACTACTTAGGGGTGATTCTCGTCCGAAAATTTGAAGTTGGGTTATCAGTTCTGCATTGTTGCCAATTTGTACGGTTTTGCGCGCGGAAAAACAATCTCAGAGAAATACAAATTTCGTGAAAGGATCGCCGAAAGGGCACACATTTCATCAATATTTCGTGAAAAAACAACGATTCCGCCTATGTTTTTGTCAACGAACTTTGTCAAAAGATCGCTGAAAAACGCGAATTTCCTGTGCGGATCGCGGATAAAAACGGCAATTTTACCAAATATCGCAGATAAAATGCTGATTTCGTCAGAAGACAGCGGGAAAACGTCGATTTCGTCTAAAGATTGCGGACATAACGCCGATTTTGTTAAAAGATCGCAGGGATAAAACCCCGTTTTCGAAAAAAGATCGCGTAAAAATGCACATTTTGTCTAAAGATCGTCAAAAAAACGCCAATTTTATATATATATATATAAACCATGGGAAAGTGTCACTTTCGTCAAAAGATCGTGGAAAACCGCCGATTTCGACAAAAAAATCTCAATAAATCTTCGATTTTGCTAAAATATCTCAAAAAAATCGCTGATTTCGTCTGAAGATCGTGAATAACCCCCCCGCCCGCCGATTTTCGAAAATGCGATGTGAATCTCCGAAAAAAAAATTTCACCCAGAATCACCCCTGGCGTTATCTACTAGGTTATCCCGTCGACCAAAAAGCTATCGCCAAACTATAAGATTAAATGCCAATAATGGATGATCGTGAATGTCACATTAAATGACATTAAACATGTTTTTTCGTTATTTAAAACGAAAATTATGTCAATATGTATAATTTGGCTATTAGTTTGGCTATTTGTATAATTTGGCGAAATTGGTAGACGGGATAACCAAGTAGTACTTTCTTTTTTTTTTTATTATTGTTTACAAAATAACCATGTGAGGCATAAAATCGCCATTTTTTAAATCGCGCTAATAAAGTGCGTATATGACACATGTGCTTTTCCATAATGGGAATCCCGTTGATTTAGTATTATTATTATTTTTTTTTTTTTTTCAAGTTTTACATTTGTGGAATAGATGGGGGCTAATGGAATAATGTTTCTATAAAATATCTTAACTAATTTTTGACTTTTTAGATCTACAATACAGAGTTTTGTTTATTTCACAGTAGTTTAATTTTCTTGTAATTTACTAAAACTGCTACTTTTTTGTGTATTTATTTTAGTGCTACATTTTTGCAGATATCGTTCATACTTTGGTTAATCTTCGAATCGGGTCGAACGTCAATTGGCATGTTTCATGTTTGTTGTTTGGCGCAAAAGAACGTGTTTATTCTGGCAATGTATCAATATACGTATCAAGTATATAATATGTATACTATTCAAACAGGAAATTCATTTTTAGCTCACAGGCTATCATAGCCTGAGAGCTTATGTGCCCGCCCGTTCTGTAATGTATGTATGTTCGTGCGTGCGTAACGCGATAACTCGTGTTAAAAATGTCCGATCCACTTGAAATTTTGTGTGTAGATATATTCTGATAAGGCGCTTCCCTGATTAGTTTTTGGAGTTCATTCGATCTGTATAAGAGGGGGAACGGGAGGGTCATGCCCTTCCCCTTAATTGAGATAAATGGGTTTTTTATGCAAAATTATAAGTTTTCGTTCAAAATTTAGAAATAGGATCATTCTGATGAGGCGTCTCCATGATTGGCATTAGGTGTTCATTGGATAAGTATAAACAAGAGGAACGGGGGTTCTAATTCCCTCCCCCTTAATTTATGTAAACAGGTTTTTTATGCAGAATTATCAGATTTCGTTCAAATCTCTGAATAGTTTTGGAAGTTTAATAATTAAGTATAAAAGAGGAAATAACTCCGCTTAAATTATGTAAATGGGTTTTTATTAAGAATTTTCCGATTTGCTCTGAATTTTGGATACAGATTTTTTATATGATAAAGCATGTCCCAGATTAGTTTAGGGGGTTCAATGATTAAGTATAATAAAAAAGAATATTGCCCAGTTAAACTGATGGCATTGAGCTCACAGGCTACGCATACTAATCGTACATTACAGCCTTGTATTTTCGTTAATTCCGTTCGAGAAAAAAAATAAGAAGGGGAAACAGCTCTCCCCTTTCTCCTTTTTTATACTTAATCATTGAACTTCCTAAACTATCAAGTACATGCTTTATCATATTAAATAATCTATATCCAAAATTCAGAGCAAATCGGATAATTCTTAATAAAAACCCATTTAGCATTTATATAATTTAAGAGGAGTTATTCCCCTCTTTTATACCTAACCATTAAACTTCCAAAACTATTCAGAGATTTGAACGAAATCTGACAATTCTGATTGAAAAATCCATTTATGCAAGTTAAGGGGAAGGGCATTAGAACCCCCGTTCCCCCTGTTTATACTTATTCAATGAATACATAATAACAGCCACGGACTCGCCTCATCAGAATGATCCTATATCTAAATTTTGAACGAAAACTGTTAATTCTGCATGAAAATCCCGCTTATATCAATTAAGGGGAGGGGCATGATCCCCCCGTTCCCCCTGTTTGTACTTATTCAATGGACACCTAATAACAGCCACGGTACCGCCTCATCCGAATGATCCTATATCTAAATTTTGTACGAAAACTGTTAATTCTGCATGAAAATCCCGTTTATATCAATTAAGGGGGGGGGCATGAGCCCCCCCGTTCCCCCTGTTTATATTTATTCAATGAACACATAATAACAGTCACGGAATCGCCTCATCAGAATGATCCTATATCTAAATTTTGGACAAAAACTGTTAATTCTGCATGAAAAACCCGTTTATATCAATTAAGGGGAAAGGCATGAGCCCCCCGTTCCCCCTGTTTATACTTATTCAATGAACACCTAATAACAGCCACGGTATCGCCTCATCCGAATGATCCTATATCTAAATTTTGAACGAAAACTGTTAATTCTGCATGAAAATCCCATTTATATCAATTAAGGGGGGGGGGGGGCATGAGCCCCCCGTTCCCCCTGTTTATACTTATTCAATGAACACATAATAACAGTCACGGAATCGCCTCATCAGAATGATCCTATATCTAAATTTTGGACAAAAACTGTTAATTCTGCATGAAAAACCCATTTATATCCATTAAGGGGAGGGGCATGAGCCCCCCGTTCCCCCTCTTATACATATCGAATGAACTCCAAAAACTAATCAGGGAAGCGCCTTATCAGGATATACCTATATACAAAATTTCAAGTGGATCCGATATTTTTATCATGAGTTATCGCGTTACGCACATACATACAGAACGGACGGGCACATAAGCTCTCAGGCTATGATAGCCTGTGAGCTAAAAAGGGGAAAGAGGGGATCTGTTTCTCCTCCTTAAATTTTTGAAGTGAAAACTTCTTTAGCGGCGCTGAGCACTTTTTGTATGGGTAAAAACTTCCAAACTCGCGTCAGGGTCACGTGATGCTGATCGAAAAAGCGTAAGATCGAGGGGAAGGGAGAGGAACTAGTATCTCCCACTCTTTCTACCGTGCCTGACAAGGAAGGTCTCCATACGGGCATACTCAAAAAAATCTGAAAAAATTACAGAATGTTCTTCTCATATAGTTATACATGTTTATAAAAAACATTTCGGCGGAATCTCCTTATAACGTCCGTAAAAAAATAATAAAAATTTCGTTTATTTGGCGATTTATCTCCGGTTGGCGAAAAAACGAAATTTTGAAAAATACGCTTTTACGCTTCGAATACTTTTTAAAGAAAAAACTTTCTATGTTCAATTTATTTAAATAAGTTTAGTTTAAGTAATTTTAGTTTTGCATTTTTACTTTACTTTAAGTGTAATTTTGTCACATACGTTTATACGTACTTAAATAAAATGAAATTAATATATTTTATCATTTAAAACACAATTTAAATTGATTAAAATTGTTCCAAATTGAAAAATACACTGTTAAAAATCTGCTGCATTTTGTTGCAACACACATCCCTTGCTTGTATAGAAAACGGTTACTTGGCCGTGAAATGGAGCTTTCTCATTGGTTGGGATAGAGATATTATATACAAGCGGAGGAGTGCGTTGCAACAAAATGCAGCAGATTTTTAACAGTGTATGACACGGCCAATTCACGGTGCTATGGAGCATTCTCATTGGTCAGAAGAGAGATATTCTTTAAAAGTAGTGGAGTGACGTTGCAGTAAATGCTGCAGATTTTTAACAGTGAAGTCAATTGAAATCAATTTTCAGATTCGTTAAAATCGTCTGCTTTTGGCGAGGAAATGCACTGTACGCCAAATCCCGCGTCGCTTTCAGCTTTTCACGCCAATTATTCCAAACTATTTTATTTTTTTACGTATCTAATAATGTAATTCCGCCGCTAATTTTCACTGATCTTTTATTACCTACATGAGTAGTTTAATTCGTATTTTTTTCAAAAAATTCTGAGTATGCCCCCAATGGAGACCTTCCTTGTGAGTGTGCTGCTCCGTTTAGGCGGCACAGGGCGCTTGCGCGAATGTCCGTGTGTGTTTTTTTAAGTTATAATTGTATTTAAGTTTAACAACTTATACTGTTAATAGATGGAATAAAACGTTATAAAAGAAAAAGTATGACATTGTGCATTGATTATGCTGCAGTTTCCAACTACTTTTTTTCATATTTTTTTTTGTATTTAAATAATAACAACATAAATTGATACCAAATGGAATAAAAAGTTAAGAAAGAAAAAACATGACATTGCACATCAATTATGCTGCACTTTCCAACCATTTTAATCAATTCCTTAAATTTTCAATTGTATTTAAAATTTAACAACTTACATTGTTATCAAATTGAATAAAAAGTTAAGAAAAGACATGACATTGCTCATCGATTATACTACACTTTTCAACCAATTTTTAAAATTATAATTGTATTTAAAGTTTAACAACATATACTGTTACCAGAAGGAATAAAATGTTAAGAAAGAAAAAATATGACATTGTGCATCAATTATGCTGCACTTTCCAGCCACTTTTTTCAGTTTTTTTAATTTTTGATTGTATTTAAATAGTAACAACATAAATTGATACCAAATGGTATAAAAAGTTAAGAAAGAAAAACATGACATTGCACATCGATTATGCTGCACTTTTAAACCTTTTTTTATATATATATATATTTTCAATTGTTTTTAAAGTTTAACAACTTATATTGTTATCAAATGGAATAAAATGATAAGAAAGAAAAGACATGATATTGTACATTGATTATGCAGTACTTTCCAACCAATTTTAAAAATTGTAATTGTATTTAAACCTTAACAACTTATACTGTTACCAGAGGGAATAAAATGTTAAGAAAGAAAAAGTATGACATCGCGCATTGATTACATTGCACTTTCCAACCATTTTTCTCTCTTTTTTTTAATTTTTGATTGTATTTAAATAGTAACAACATAAATTGATACCAAATGGAATAAAAAGTTAAGAAAGAAAAAACATGACATTGCACATCAATTATGCTACATTTCAAAACCATTTTTAAAAATTTTAATTGTATTTAAAATTTAACAAAATATACTGTTACCAGATGGAATAAAAAGTTAAGAAAGAAAAATCATGATATTGTGCATCGATTATGCTGCACTTTCCAACCATTTTTTAAAAAATTGTATTTAAAGTTTAACAACTTATATTGTTTGATTACTATCCAATTTGTTGCAAGTTTCAGAAGATACGGTCGTCCAGCAGCAGGAGTAGCTATTTATAAAAGGTTGTTTGATGTAATGGGCATATATTTCCATAATTCATATGAATGTGCATGTGAGGTACACCAGTATGTTTAGTAGTAATTTTTTTGATATCAGTGATATATGTGTTTGTTGTTGCCACTCTGAAAATGAAAAACTAATTGTATTGATTGCCATTTATTTTTCACCGGATAAGTCTTTAAGTGCAAATGAGAATTTTTGTATGAAAATTTATTTATTTGTTCTAAAGAGGCTTCTGCATTATTTCAAGATAGAATTGGAAAGAGATTTGATGATTTGCCGATGATTTTGAGTAGGGATTTCAACATCAACTTTGTGGATGATGAAAATCTACAATTAATTGAATTTTTAAATAGAAAATTTGATTTAACAATGACCAACCATCGCAATCTTAGCACAGAGAGATAAAAAATTACAATTGATGCAGTCATTACAAGATATTTAAATAGAATTGAATCCAAATTGTTTGCTATATATTTTAGTTACCATAAACCTATAATATCAAATCTAGAATATAATAATAATAATAATGATGATGATGATGATGATGGAAGAATTGTTGAAATGGGGATGAAAATTCATAAGTTTTATGGGTATTTATTTCAAAGAATACCAACTGACGATATTTCATATTTCATGCATTTGTAAATTTATGTTTTAAGCAATAGATTGCAATTTTTGTATGTAAAATAATATGCATTATTTTTCATGTACAATAGCGCATTAAATGAAAATTGTAATATAATTTTTGTAGCAGTAGTTTATAATAATGAATAAAAAACACTTCATTTAAAAGTATTTTCTGCACAATAAAATATGTCCAGACGACTAAAAAAATACACACATAATTGTTCAAGTTTTCACTTCTGTCGGCACTCCCGGAATGCCTTTTTTTTTTTTTTAACAGAATTAATTCTTGAAAATACAAGGCTGTAATGTACAATTAGTATGCGTAGCCTGTGAGCTCAACGCCATCAGTTTAACTGGGCAATATTCTTTTTAGTAATTTTAAAATTAGACTTCTAGTCGCTAGTGGTGGTCGTCACCTGAATTAACGAATGAGTTTATCTGAATTTGCATTACGCCACAGCCATGTTATCATGGTCGGGGAATGGCAAGAATTTTTTATACGTAAGTTTGTGAAAATTCAAGGTATAGGTTTTTAAAGCTGTTCTCAACTGCTCCGCTCAACAAGCGCAAAACGTTTTGACACATTTACAAAATCATTTATTTTTTAACGGAAATACGTGAAATTAGAAGGCCTGACTATAGGGGCGATTTGGGATCCAACTGCGTTTTTTTTTTATTGTTCAATAAAATACCCATTTGAGTTATAAGCGAATTCGATCATGTGTAAAAAAATTTTTTTCACCCCATCAGTTTGAGTGGTTTATTCATATTTCCCGCGGAAATTTGGTTACAAACGCCCATTTTGACACTTTGTTTGAAAAAAAAAACCCGGGAAAATGAATACGATTCGATAGTTTCTTTTAAAAAAATACTTGTTAATTTCATGCATTTCCAAAAATAAATAAATTATAAAACTTGTCATAAAATTGACCATTTTGATATAAGAGCAACCTTAATAACTTTACATAAAGAGAAAGTGTAGATTTAAAGTAAAAATTAAACTTATTATTATTATTATTATTATTATTATTATTATTATTATTATTTGCTGAATATAAAGGTGCTGTATGTTGCTATCGTCAAAGTCAAAGGTTTTTCGCATTCAGAATTTGATAAAAAATTCAATCTTTCGTAATGTTAAACAAGTAAGAAAAATCATGCTTTAACTAAAGATTATGAAGCACTTTCCAACACTTAATGAAATCTTTAACAAAACTTTGTTATTTAGGGAAATAATAGAGTATAGCCAAATATACTCAAATATGTATTCCAGTACTTTTGAACAGCTCTGTATTTCATATGTCAGTTGATATAATGGGAAAATTTAGTTTAGCAAGAAAATACCCAGTAGCTTGAAATTTCTTTTACACCATTTCATACTATTAGATGGAAACATACTTGAATACTTTTGTTCAGCCCTGTAGTTTACATTGTACCTTTATTACACGTCAGCATTAGGCTAAAATTTTTTGTAAACTAAAACACTTTTAAAACAACTGAAATCACATTCTCATAAATTATCATTCATAGGCGTCCATGTACCGAATTCTTTACGTGGCCCTGTATATCCTTTTATCTATATTCTGCAAACATTTCTCAGTAAATTGAATGAAGCTCAGCGTAAAAATGCATAGCTTATTTAAGAACCACGTTTAAATAATTTACGCTCATATTCAGTAAGTTGGTGAGCTCTTTTGGGTAGCCCTGTATATCAACTATAACATTTATACACACCATATAATGTGCATATATTTAGCGAAATACAAACGCGCATATCATAATTAAAATTCATTTCATCCCTCCATCAGCCATCATCGGACACATATACGGTACTTCGGAAAGAATATACTATTTGAAATCTTTTGTATGGCCCTGTAAATGCTATGTACTTCATATTATGCAAGACAGTAGCGTATAATTTATATTAAGCTTCAGTGACATATATCAATTTTATTATACATGAAACAACTTAATATATTTAAAATATGTCACACATAATTCCCCCTTCTACCATTATCTAATGGAATTCTTTTATGTGGCCCTGTAAATGAATAATAGCTACATTTTCACCTTATATTTTATAGAATGCATATTTTAATATGTTTGACAGGGTATAACATCTTTAAAATTCCTTTGAAACGATTTTTCCATATAGGCCGTAATGTAATGGGAAAATTTTGATTCTCTCTGTAGATAAACTAATCATGGTAGAAACTTCATTTTCAATAGGGTTCGTGCTAGGGTAAACGTCAATAACGTCCTAAAATTTCATGGCAATCCGAGTATATTAACGATTTTTCCCCATAGGCCGTAATGTAATGGGAAACTTTTGGTTCTTTCTGTAGATAAACTAATCATGGTAGATGCTTCATTTTCAATAGAGTTCGTGCTAGGGTAAACATCAATAACGTATAAAAATTTCATAGCAATCCGAGTATATTTACGGGAGTTAGAGCGCGGAAAGATGGACAGACGGGCAGACAAACCGAATGCATAAGCACTTTTCAACTTTGTTGGAAAGTGCTAAAAAGGTAAATTTTATTTTTAATGTGGATAAAGTTTCCATAAATGAGTTTGTTGCTAAGTTTGGCATTAAATAACAGCTACGCTAATAAAGTTGTGGAAGTTTCAAATATTGAAGATTTGTGAGAAATTATGCACTATCAAAAAAAATTACTGCATATTTCAGAAAAATTATGAAATAGGAAAAGAGTGCTTTAAAATTATTTAAATTCACCCAGTCAGTTCATTTTACCAAAATAAATGAAACAAAAAAGTTTATTTTTATTTTTATATTCCAATAGTAAATTGCAAAACATCCTAACGAAGTTATTTTTACACTCTTTTATTGAATTAAACCTAGTTTTAGGTACATTAAGTCGTAATTATTAAAACATGTGCGTAGCACCTATAGCCGCTGTCTGGTCCGTCCGTCTGTTCGAATATAACTGCGCAAAAACTACCCAACCGAATCAATTGAAATTTAATAGATAGAATTTTTCCAAACTTTTGGTGAGTCATTCAAATTTGATTGAAATTTAATAAGATATTAACGAAAGTTTTCTTCATTCTATTAAATCCTATCCTACGTCATGAATTCAATGCTATACCATGATAGGTGATGATTCTAGGATGCCATGGTCCTACTTAAAATGGATTCCGATAACTTTCATATTATTGAATATAATCTACAGAATCGTGATAAAGGCTGTAGTCATGCCTTTTTACATAAAAGTCCAATAGCTATTGCACCAAGATATGAATATTTATAAAACTAGTTATAGCACGAACGCACCTCATTTGCCATGACTGGCGTACAAGTTTCCGATTTGTTTTGCATGAAAAAATGGAATTTTATGCTCTATTTTTAACCCACTTACAGGTAAACGTATTATGAAAATTGCGTTTAGAATTCTATTTCCGATGACAACTAACATTTCAATATTTTTTAAATTCAATTATAAATTGGTACATTAAACTCATGCTATGTTCCCGTCGACTCTCTTTACTTTACCATGCATAGATCTAAAACTCTTACTGTTCATCTACAAAAAATACATTGTGATACAATTGATTAATATTGTTTCATGTTTTGCTGATTCGAATAGATCAAAGAAATTGTCGGAGTTCTATAGAGTATTCTTTGTCTGAGAAGCAATGCCACATTTTGAATCCAATTTTAGCGTAGATGATTTCGGTGAGGTTATAGTTAGCGTACACGCATCGGGATAGAACTCATCAGTGTGACGTCACAGACAACTCAACCCCGCATTTCCACGCAAACTGGGGTAAAACAAACCGAGAGAGTTTAGAATGTGTTAGAGATGCACTATATACCATCAAAAAGGCTTTCAATACGAAATCAGATATCGTTCAAAGGCTGAATTCATTGAACTGGGTGAAGTTTTAAAAGCGATCCGCAAGTGTTTGGGCCGAATTGTAACTTGTTTAAATCAGTTTCAGGGTTTTTTAGTTTCGTGATAAAACAACACATTTCATCTCCATCTCTTCTGAACTCTGTGGTTTGTTTTGACGCAATTTCTGGAGTTGTGACATCACCAATGATCACCTATTGCCACCCAGCTTGTGCACCGACGGATGTCTTGCCATAGCATCATCGCGAACTCGAATCAATGTGAAATAAATGGCAACTCGATTTCTTTTATTACTCTGACTCCAAGACACCAGTAATCAAGCTCCCGTTCATTGCACATTGATAGAGATGTACGATGTTGACACAGCAACATCTTCTGTTGGCGCCTTAGCTGACTCGAGATTTCGTTATTTGTAGCCTATAATCTATCAAATATATCCAAATCATCGATGCCAAAATTGATTGCAAACATGTGACGCTGTTTTCCCGACTACACCATGATAACTTGACCTGTGAACTTGAGAGTTCTCCATGCTACTGGGAAAGATAACGTGAAAGAGGTTGGTCGAGATAACTGGATAGTTAAATGCTAATTCTTCGCATGGGCCAAAGACTGTTTAGGTATTAACACTTTAAGTGAATATTTTCCATTTACAGCAATGAGTGGGAGGGAAATATAAACTGCGCCAAACGCTATGACACTTATATAGTCTGCCCTGCAGTGAGCCGAATTCTTCTGGGATATCGAGATGCTAGTAAATGTACGTTTAAAAAAAAACAGTTTTTATTAGTCTGCTTTTTTCTCAGAAACTATAGAAGCGGTTCAAAAGCATTATTTCGCATTTAACAGATTTTTCGTATTTGCATTTTATACGGACTCCATTAATTGTCAGCTTCAAATTTGAATTGTAAAATCGTAATTTTGTCACACTCAGTTGTGATCTTATAACTACACCCCGAAACTATATCGCGCCCTTACTCCAAAAGTGCGTAATTAAGAAAAATCCGTTTTAAGGAAATGCGATAACCTGTTTCCTGGTTATGGAAAAGTCGGTGGTAACCTTGCAAGTACAACTGCTATCTAATGGCTGGATTTTCAGCACACTATATGGTACTTGGTATGGCGATTGGTAGAAACATAAAAAACAAGCTGAAACGGAGCTATACGTCAAAACCTCCAATTTTTCAGCTGCTGTACTTTTGAAGCAAGTGTGTGATATGTTAAAAGAAAATTGGTTAATGCTAGTGTAATATCTTGCCAATAGTTGGCAAATAGCAGTTGGTTTCGAAAACTACAAGCTTTATACAATAGTAAAGCATAAATAACTTTTGGAATGAAGAACATAAAACAAACTTGATCTGAATTTACCGAGAAAATGAAAATTAATTTATTTTGCTGAATATAAAATGTTGATAAAATCGTATATAGTGAGAAGATGTGAATTTATTTTGTAATCAGGAGAAGGCCTTTTCTGACATCCTGTACATTATTAAAATAAGTAACAATTTTTTTAATAATTTTATTTGTCGTGCATTGTTGCTGCTAAAATTTCGATATCTTCAGTTGAATTTGAGAAGGGCCTGGCAGGTAAATCTGACTTATTATTTTTTGCAAATTTCTGGCCGTGCAAACCTGTTATGCATGCATGCAAAAAAATCCGCATTATCTGAATTTTTCAATGCTACATTTTTAGGTGCGTTCGTAATTATGTAAATACGTAGCACCTATTGTTGTCGCTCAGTCCGTCCGTCTGTCTGTCTGTCCGTCCGTGTGTAACAATCAAAAACTACCCAACAAAATCGTTTGAAATTTAAAATACATAATTATACCATAATTTTGTCGAGTCATTTCAAATTTTATGAAAATCGGATGGATAGATCAATTACAGGGACAGTCAAAAGGATTCCGTTACATTACGGTCAATGGGGAAAAAAGTTTCAAATGCATTTTAATCGTTTGAAATTTAAAACATATAATTATTACGTAATTTTATCGAGTCATTTCAAATGTTATGAAAGTCGGATGCATAGATCATTTACAGGGACAATCAAAGGTATTCCATTGCATTACGGTCTATGGGGAAAAAGTTTCAAATGCATTTTTATGGTGTTACACTCATTCGAACATAATAGAATTGGCATGAATCTATGAAATATATACTAAAATATACATTCTGTACAATCTGGGATGCAAAGAATTTTTATTATTAAATTACAGGGTCACACAAAACAGAAGCGGATTAACTACCTCCCGGGCCCCTAGGCTAGATTTTTTTTTGTGGACAACCTTCTCTCCCCTCCCCCGTTCCTCAAAGCAATACTTTTTTTTATTCTCTGGCACAAAAAAAAGGGAAAAATTAGGGCCATATAAAAAATAAAATTTCATATTGTAATACACATATGCAGCAACATATAAAACAAAAGCTCTATTTAAATTATAGGCGTTTTTGTAGTTGAAAGAATTTTTCTATCATCAGCGGTTTCTATCACACTAATGTTAATGCTAATCCTACGTGGCAGTTCTTTGCAGATTTCTCGCACGCATTTTAATATTTTTGAATGAAATTTTTTTCAAAGGAGAGCTTAAAACGGTCTATAATCACGCTAGTTTTTACATTTTTTTTTTTTTTTTTTTTTTTTTTGGGGGGGGGGGGGAGGGTACGTGATAGTTTTACTTTCAGAACCAGTTTAAATCAGTTCTAAAAGTTAAAGTAATTTTTTTAAAAAAAATCTGAAACCAAAATCCAAAAAGTAAAAACGAGCCCGGTTAGGGATCGTCCTCAGTTATTCTTCACAAAAAATTTCAATCAAAAATATTAAAATGCATGCATGAAATTTTCAAAGAATTGCCCCATAGGATTAACATTAGCGTTTCCGTGTTCCCTATGGCCCCACCAGTGGCCGAGAGGTTCTGACCTCAAACTGGTAGACGGTAGGTGCTGGGTTCGAACCCAATCGCGACCGTCGGCCTAACCGTTCGGAGTTTTTTGTGGTTTTCTTCGAACCTTGCGTAAATACGGGTTAGGTTCCCTTAGAAAGACCCCCACGGAGGGCATCCCACCCTTTAGGGCCTATGTCCCATAGTGTAGATGATTGGCCGACACACATACAACAACAACCGTGTTCTCTATGTCTAGTGTAGCCTCTTAAGCAGCTGCTTCAAGCAAGAACACCAATTCTCTAATGTTATTCCTTGCTTGAACACGGGTTAGGTTCCCTTAGAAAGACCCCCCCCTCCCCACGGAGGGCACCCCATCCTTTAGGATCACGTGTAGATAATCGGCCGACATAAAATATACCATAACAAACTTAATGTTAATCCTATGGTAGAAAATTTTTTAAACATCTCGTTTGCATTTCAATATTTTTAAGCGATTTTTGCATTGGATAGATGAGGTCTTCTCTACAAATGCGTTTTGTACTTTTTTAGTATAGTTGAAGATTTTATTATTATTATTTTTTTTATTAGGATAGTTCTACTTTTTGAAACCGGTTTCGAAAGTAAAAATAACTTTATTAAAGAAAAACCTGTAAATAAAATAGGAAAAAAAAGTTAAAAACGGCCTTTCTAGAGCTGATATGAAGAAAAAATTTGAAAAAAAAAATCGTAGCATCGGGGCCCCTTTTTCTTCCGGGTCCCTAGGCTTCAGCCTACTCAGCCTAATGGGTAATCCGCCTCTGACACAAAAGTATTCCACTATATAATGCTACACGGGGAAACATTGTTTGGGCGTGTTTTAATTATATTCAACTATTTCATATTTTATGAATAAGATATACGTTGCTGAGGTGCAATAAAAGTTACTTTCTCTATATTTACAGAAACTCAAAGATTTCGACTACTATACTGTAACCGAAGTACGCTCTACTGTATCAGCAAGATCTGAATACTTTTAAAACTTCGTTATCGTACGAACGCACCTCATTTGCTACGTTCACGTGCAATTTCCAACTTGTTTAATCTGGAAATGTTTCAGTGTTTATTTACAAATATCTGGACAAAATGTGCATCAAAACATTTGCAGTTTATCAATTTTTTATATTTTAGGCCGTAATTTATCAAAATCTTGTAACTTTTTAAGCATTTTCTATTTGATTTTATCCCAGGTCTCTGAGTTACAAAGAACGAAGTAATTATTTTTAAATACTTTAAGTTTTAATGGTAACTTTATAGTGAAAATTTCAAAATTTAACGATTTATAGTATGAAAAATCTTTTCATCTGAAAATGAAAAAGTAGGGAAATCAGACTTGTCTATACACAATGGATGTAAAAAGTTCGTTACATAATTAGCTACAAATAATTTTAATTTTCCATGTTGTACTCGCCTATAGTTAGGGGTGAAATGAAAATTTATTGCAAAAATCTGGTTGATTTCGAAAACAGATGCTTCGACTCTATATATTTAAATGAAGTAGATTTTTAAAAAAAATGATAAAAAATTTGGCGATTCATATATACAGAGATTATTCGGCCTAAGATAAAATCGCTATATCAAAGTGTTATTCGCTTAAATTTGCTTAATTTTGATTATTTGTTTGCATAATTTATATTTTTGATGTAATTTTAGGCCTTCTATTTGTATCAAGGTCTTTCGCTTTGCTGCGAAATTA
Organism: Maratus speculifer; assembly: GCA_964019185.1. NCBI lineage: Eukaryota > Metazoa > Arthropoda > Arachnida > Araneae > Salticidae > Maratus > Maratus speculifer. The sequence continues at coordinate 30,595,623 of OZ025289.1, forward strand.
AGTAGGTATTTTAATTTGTAATAAAAATATAATTTGGGTGATAAATACATTTAAAAATTTTTATTTAAATGTATTTAGTGTCATAGAACATTTTTTAAATTTTATTTGTGTGGAAAAAATCTAGTTTAATAATTATTTTTTGTCTTTAATTAAATTTGGCATATTTTTTAATTTGAATTTGGCTTCCATTCTGTCCTATTGGCGACCATTTCTATGCTTGTTTTTTCCAGCAAAAATGAGTGTGACGTATCGAGGGTACAGCGCGTGACTTTGCATTTTATGCCCATAAAATACAGATAACCAATCAGAGCGTTGTGGTTAATGCGATATCCAATCACAATGCCTAACAAATCCTGCGATCCTCAGCTGCCTATAAATACATCGACATTTGTCCCGAGACGTCATTTCCGTAAAAAATCTCAAGCTTGTAGGTTGAACTCTCTGCAAGAAATTTTTGGATTTTGACAGATTTTTTGTCGCCAATCTATTTTGTATAAACGCCAACTGATTCATCGACTTTTCTCTGATTGGTAAGATAATTTTTCAGATTTAATATATATATATATATATATACAAATATATATTTAATATTGTTTAAAAATTTTTGCATTATAATCCAAATAAAAAAATATTTTATTTTTAAAACAAACGTTAGAATTAACGTTAACGCCAACAGTTATTTTTTGGTGAGATTTTCATAAAGCGAAATTTTAGAATTTTATTTTGAGGGAAATGTTGCTAGTTGTTTATTGAAATCTCCAAATACAAGTAGAATTATATAAATGAGCCTTTTTAGATACTTGATAACGAATCTATGGAACATAATTTTAATTGTTATTAACCCACATTAACGCTTGAATTATTTTCTTCGCTAAAATTTAAATTTTGTATTTCCCACCAGTTTTAAAAACAAATTAACTTTTATCTAAATTTATCGAGGATTCTGTCTCATGAAATAAGGTATATATTTATCTTCCACTTTAATGGTGGGAAAACTGCCTTCTTGCTGTTTTTGTAGCCGTCCTCAAAAAAGGACGCTGGGCGTTAATGGGTTAATTTCGTTGTACAAGCAATATTAAAGTAAATTTGACAACTAAAAATTTCTATATATTTCTTTGCTTTTATTACTATTGAAGCACTATTTGAATTTCCTGTAAAAAAATGTGACATATGTACATATGAATGTGATATTCCTTTTTTATTAAATAATAATGCTGAATTAAAAATAAAATTTTAATTTTAAAGAATCTAAATAAATTAATTAAACTATTTTCCTTGTTTAAGCAACTATTAAAAATGGTTTCTGATTATAGAATTTACGTGTGTAACGTAACCGATTAGTAGCTTCTGCATGTAAATGCATATCTTATAAATACATTGGATAACTACTGGAAGTCTGAACCAGTTATTTGTAACATACTGAAGTAATGAATAAGTTACGAAATGTATTTTCTGGAAATTTTTCTTCTGCTGCCAAAGCTTCTTATAAAAGGGAAGTACCTACTTATGTAACGAATGTATTGAATACTTATTTTAATCAGTGTTTAAATTTAATATTTCGTTTTTACTATACATTTGAAATTTGTCGCAGTAATCTGTTATTCTAATGGGCTTTTTTATATGGTAGGCTTTCAGTCAGGTTTCACTACGTATAATATAGTATAATTTTGAAAAATAACAGGAAGAGTTCCATATTTTGTTCAGATTTTTCTAGCAAGTTTTTTTTTTTTTTTTTTTTTTTTTTTTTTGTATAAGATGAACCGATGTAGTTTCAATCTTCATCCTTTAGAATTGCTTTTTTTTTTTTTTTTTTTAACAATTGGAATGGACTTCATCCATATGTTTTTCTCATTTAGCATATTTCTTCGAACAGTTAATAAATTTTATTTTAATTTGACATGCATAATAAATGTATGAAGTATATAAAATTTTAAAAAATATGTAAATAGAAATATATAATATTTATTTATAAGTGCATATATTCTGTGGTACTAATTGGTTATCCCGTCGACCAAAACTTATCGCCAAACTGTAAGATTAAATGCTAATAATGGATGATAGTAAATGTCACATTCAATGACATTAAATACAGTACGTGTGTTTAAAACGTCATTAAGTGATTTTTATTTCGACTTTTTATAAGTATTTTTATTAATATTATACTGAATTATTTGCTTTTTTGGTTATTAAAATAAAAATTATATCAATATGTATAATTTGGCTATTAGTTTGGCGATTTGTATAATTTGGCGAAATGGGTCCACGGGATAACCAAGTAGTAACAAAATATTGTTAACAAAATATTATAAACAAAATATTTATTTTTTTTAAGTGTGATATATAACGTTTATTAATTATATGTATGTTTATAAATAATTAGAAAAATGTTTTTCGGCGTCTTGAAAAATCGATAAGATGTTAAAGTGATTTTTGGCGGTATTTTGGATTCCTTCGCCAACAGTGCCATCAAGAAGTGGATATGGAATTCTCCTCAAAATATTTGTTACATCATGTAAAAAATTGTTTTTAATTCTATATTTAAAATGTCTGTTACAGATATCATATACGCGCCGATACGCGCATTGGGGTGATTTTTTTCTGGCGCCAATCTGGCGGAATCTTCGTTTTAAAATATCAGTTGTACATATATATTTTAATGATTTTCCATTATTTTATAAAGGAAATAATAAATAAAAGCAGTTCAATTAATAACTATAGTACAATACACCTTATATCATATTGTTTTAAAAAGATAATAAAAGTAAATAAACAGGTAATTTAATAAATACACAAAATAGCCGGATTACCGGATTACTCATGAAATTGCCATTTCGTTACAATAGCGCCAATGTGGTGCGTATATGATATTTAGGCCAAATGTCTATTTTTGTTATGTATTAAATTTGCCTACTTTTTAATCTATAATATTTTGAATAAAAAGCTTTGTTGTTCATAATGGAGTCTTTTTTATTAACTTATATGCCACAAAACAAAGTAAAAAAGACTGTTAGTATTAAAATTAATTTTTATTCAATATTGGGTAATTTTGCATAATCGGTATATATAGTCAAATTGTCTTACTTTCACAGTATATTATAAAGTTTCTTAACTATAGTTTTATTTTGACATTCTTCTATCTTTACAAGAAGAAAGTATTGGATTCAGTTTTTTGTTTTCAATGGATTTACGTACTTTAGAAGGTTCTGAACACGATTCCATGATTTTTAAAAAATATCTATCTGTCACTCTTTCTGAAGTGACAAAAATTTATGGGCGTTCAAGAACCAATACACGGAATTTCACAAAACTTTAGATTCAGTTAGATCTTGGTATGAATTGGCGTTGACAAATTGTTGGTGTATAACGTCAAACAGGTGGTTTTTCTACACTGTATTTTCTTCACTTTTAAAATAACTCTGTCTCAAGAACTAATGCACGGATTTTGACAAACTTCCGATTACATTTAGACGTTGACGTAAGCTGTTAGTGGTAATGTTTTAGTGTAAATCACACACCAGTTGTTGCTACTATGTTAAATTTTTCACAATTTCAGCAAAAACTCTATCTGAAAAACTTATGTACGGTATTTAATAAAACTTTAGATTCTGGGTATTACTCTGTTATCCCGTCGACCGATTTCGCCAAATTATACAAATCGCCAAACTAACAGCCAAATTATACATATTGACGCAATTTTTATTTTAAATAATAAAAAAAAAAACAAATAATTAGTAGAATATTAATAAAAATACAAATAAAAAGTCGAAATAAAAATCACTTAACGATGTTTTAAACACGCGTACCGTATTTAATGTCATTGAATTGACATTCACGATCATCCATTATTAGCATTTAATCTTATATTTTGGCGATAACTTTTTGGTCGACGGGATAACCTAGTAGTACCAGATTCTGTTAGACTTTAATATAAACTGGAATTGATTAGTTTTGAGTGTGTATCGTCCAACAATTGGCGCTGCTGCGCTGCATTTCGTATGATTTTCGCAATAGCTCTATCTCAAGAACTAATGCACGGATTTTCATCAGACTTCAGATTCAGTTAGACGGTGACGTAACCTGTTATTGACAACGTTGTGATGTAAGTAGAAAAAACTATGACTCAAAAAAATAATGCACTCAATTGTATCAAACTTAGTATTCTGTTTGGTTTTCACGTACATAGATCCGTATTAGACTATCTATATATTCAGCAACAAGTGTTGATTTTGCACACTTTGGGTTGAAAATTTTGTTTACGGAGATCAAAGAGGGTGTGCGTTCCCGAATTCAATGATTTGTTTGAGACTATGCGATACTCATATCTCCTCGCATGCACTTGAATGCGCCCAGATAAATGAATCTGTATATCTTTACAATTCTCATGATGTGCATAGATTGTCTTTTGGCACTGTGATAACGAATTTTGAATTGACTGTTGTGAGGTAGAGGGAAGTTTTGGTATTGGAATATCCGATTAATATTTTCTGCAGTTCCCTTAAGAACGTGCGAAACTTTTAAGTTAGCTGGTTTCAGGTTATAAATCGCCAAATATTGTTTCCATTAACAACAATTGATTTGTATTCAACTACTAAGAATGTATTTATTAAAAACAGTTGTCCAGTACATGTTTATAAATTGTATTCATTTCATTTAAAATATACAAGGTAGAACCCGTCGAATTTCGACGAAAGAAAATATTTAAGAAGGAGCTGTTTTATTGATTTATAACAAACTTACAAAATTAGTTAAATAAAAAAAATGCACCTTACATTGCTAAGTCTAACTCTTAAACAATTGATATTTAAACTAAAGTTAACAAAATAATATTTATATAACTGAGAAATAGTTGAAATTAAACTTTAATCGTACAAGGCCGTAGCTAGAAATGATCTATAGGGGGGGGGGGGGCTCAAGAAATTATAGAGGGGGCACATTTTTTTTTTTTTTTTTTTTTTTTTTTCTGACACAGAAAGATAAATTAGTGTATATTCACATTGTAGGTACTCTGTTTCTTATTAAATTGTTATCATAACTTCATTTTATACTAAGAAAAGTATATGATGATGAAAATTTTGAGTGTATAACTGGTGCAAAATTAAACATCATATTAGCTTCATATGTTTAAATAGGATGAGGGAGTGTTAAATTACTTATTTTAGATGCAAATTTAACAATTCTGCAAAACTGTGAAAGGGTCTCAAAGCTAAATTAGATTTTTGAACAGAATTTCATTTAAAATTTCAAAGCAGAAATTCATTCAGTGACCTTGGAATTTTTTCCAGGGGGGGGGCTCAAAATATTTTAGGAGGGGGCTGAGCCGCTCATAGCGCCCCCTTAGCTACGGCCCTGCATGTAAGACGTAAAAAATAGATCTGTTATTATGATAAAGTTATTGATTAAGGCTCTTATGCTTGTATTCCAAAATGAAACAAAGCAACTTTTATTCCACTTTGACTCAATCATAGAATTATTTTTCTCTTGCAATCTAAACCCAACATCATTTTCCCCATACCAAAATTCACATAAGCACCTTGCATATTTATATTCACTTAAAAAAAAAAAAATCGGTAATTTAATTTGACCGTTTCGATTCAAAACTCTAAGCTTGGATGCTATTACCTGAAACAGATACTAAACTATTTATATTATTTTAAGTGTATACATGAATTTTTGTAAATGACATCAAAATTCACTGGGTTTTATAACAGAAAATATTCTTGAAACAATACCCGTTTAAATTTCAATTTTTTCTCTCTTTTTGAGAGAATGGCAACATAAAGATACAGTAATATTTTTTTCCTTTTTAGGTGCGTTCGTAATTATGTAAATAGGTAGCACCTATAGTTGTCGTTCAGTCCGTCCGTCTGTCTGTCTGCATATAACAACGCAAAAACTACTCAACCGAAACGTTTGAAATTTAAAATACTTAATTATTATATAATTTTGTCGAGTCATTTCAACTTTTATGAAAATTGGATGCATAGATCAATTGCAGGGACAATCAAAAGTATTCCGTTACATTACGGTCAATGGGAAAAAAAGTTTCAAATGCATTACAATGGTGTTACACTCGAACTTAATATAACTGACATGAACCTATGAAATATATATATACTAAAATAGACATTCTGTACAGTCTGTGATGCAAAGAATATTTATTATTAAATTACAGGGCCACACAAATGTATTCCACTAAATAATGCTATACGTGGAAACATTGTTTGGGGCGTGTTTTAATTATATTAAACTATTTCACATATTATGAATATGATATTCATTGCTTAGGTGTAATAAAAATTACTTCCTTTATATTTACAAGAAACACACAGACTTCGACCACTATACTGCATCCAAAGTACCGTCTACTATATCAGCAAGATCTGATATTTTTAAAACTTCATTATCGTACGAACGCACCGCATTTGCTACGCTTCACGTGCAATTTCCGACTTTTTTTTTTCTTTTTTTTAATCAAATATGTATTATTTTACAAGCTGACGCGCCCGGCGTTTGTCCGGGCTCCGGATAATAACCTTCAATATACCTTATAGTCAGTGCTGAATTTATATTTTACATATAGTTAGCGTACACCTCAAATTTTCTATGATTTTTTTTTTTTTTTTTTTTTTTTTTTTTCAAATCAAAACTTATTCAAACAAAACACCAGGCGGCGGCAGCACAGAGAATCACCTCATCAAGATCACGAAGCAAATCTAGAATTAATTGAACTCCGATTAGCATGTTAAAAAGCAACCGATCTGCCAAGTCATATCTTGGTGGAAAACACCTTAAAATTCGATTTTATCGGTTGACTCACGGGCTTGCCACTGTGCTTTCCTGCACTAAAAAGCATGAAAACGAGGAGGACTGGGAGCAGGAAAATATAATGGTAAACCCATGAATCAACCGCTAAAATCGAGTTTTTAGATGTTTCTTACCAAACTTCTTTCTTGTCTTGTGCTGTCGCCTCCCAGTCGTGTAGGCTTTTTCTCTTTTTAGAAGTCAGAAAAATCTGTTTTGAACAAAAAAACATGTATTTTATTTTATTTTAATTTATTTTGTAATGTTTGAATTTATTGGTTAATATAAGGCATACATAAGAATTCGGTTTATTAAACCGAAAGAATATATGTAAGTAAACAACTTCAAAAACGCATAACGCATTCGAAAACCCAATTTCTTCCATTATAATCCTTTTCTGAAAAATATACGCAACTTTATTTTGTTCAGCCCTGTATATGGTCTGTAAATTAGTAAGCATGCTGCGAGCATGCTAAAAGTTAGTTCAGTAAAACGAACAGCGCAGTTGAAATTTTCCATTCATCAATTTCCGTGCAGAATCGAAGACGTCTTAAGAATTTTTGTTCAGCCTTGTATATGAGCTGTAGAATTTATACACGCCAAGTAATATTTAAAAGAAAAAAATCAATTTAAAAATACGCAACAGAACTGAAAACACACTTTCAGCAATTATTTTTTCACAGACTCCGATAGTTCAATTACTGTTCAATTTCTTCTGTAGTCGAATTATTTTGTGTGTCTCTGTTAATGTATAGTCTTGGGAGATAAAAAATCTGCAACAAATTATCGTAAAAAAGAGTTATTGGTTCCAAATTAAAAAAAAAAATAAGTGTACATTTATGTGATGTGCATACAATTTTCTTAGGTAGGCATCTACATAATAAAACGAACCCTAACTTTCTTTCTTTACCATAGCAGTACCCAATTCTAACAGCGTAAATAACCCCCTTCAATTCTTCAGCGTAACACCCTTCAATTAGCCCAAAAACAAATTTTTATGCAATTTGTGCGATAAGTTTTCGGAAAATTAATTATTTTAAAACTATCCTATTTTAGGGCTTGTATCCAAATTGAAGTTTGATTTCGATTTTGTTAACGGAGTCTAATATAAGCCAAATGTACCTGCGGTCGTTCGGTAGATGCCCCGAGCCGAACTCTTCCAGTTCTCCATGTGTTTAATTTGTGTAATTTTGCTTTTAAGTGTGACCTGTATATATATATTTATTTAAGGGGATTTTTTGTTTGTTTGTTTGTTTTTTGCATTTTTGTAGAGAGTCAGATATTCGGGTCGAAGGTAGGGGTCCCTTGAGACCTTGGGACGGCCGCGAGAGCGGCCTATTTTCGTCCGTGACCATTATACTTTCGTTACGAAAATCCAACACTGTAAGAGGCATGAGAAAAATTTTCAGAAATTGATACCGACCACATTTAAAAGGGAAATTACACACATTAAACACATTGAGAAGCTGGAAGAGTTGAACTCGGGGCGATAAAGCTATTCAACATCCCAAGTAACGTCTCACTTATTTCTCTCTCCTTGATAATCAAGCCATCGTAGGCGCCATTTAAGCTTCTTTTTTTTCCTATCTCTTTTTGAGATCGTTTGATTACAAGATAGCATGTGAAGTTCCGAAACATCTAGCCACCTCTATCGTAGACGGTCTCTCAGAACATCATTTTGTCGTTTTTCAAGCGTAATTTAAAAACTACTTAAACGAAAAAAAATTAAATTTATCATTCTAAAAGATAATGACTGAAGACTTTAAAAGATGAATCTGTTTGCACTGTAATTAATCCTACGTCAGGTGTGAGGGAGACATTTTAATTATGATATGCGCGTTTAAGTTTCATTAACTCTATGCACATTATATGATGTGTATAAATGCTATAGTTGATATACAGGGCTATCCAAAAGAGCTCGCCAACGTTACTGAATATGAGCGTAAATTACTTAAAGGTGGTTTTAAGGGTGTATTTCGATTCAAACTGCTTATTTTCAGATTTATTTTTAAATTCATTTTTGCTCTGGAATACATCCAACCGGCAAATTGTCTTATTTGGAAAGTACACATGGTGCCGTGACTGTCGATTCTTTGTTAAATGCAGAAAATATTGCAAAAAAAGCAATAAAAAACGGCATTTCGAACCGATTTTTCCCAAGCGGGAGATTTGGGAACGAAAAAAAAGGGTCCTACTGAGAAGACAATTGTTTATAACTCAAATTCTATTGAATTGAGTGTAAAAAAACATCACACGGCACCTCATACGTCCCTTCAAGAATCCCCTCAACAAGTTTCATGTTTCTACTTTTAAAAATGTGTCTGAAATTGTATCGGAAAATTTCGAGCTGTTGAAGGTGGAAAAGCGTTTTTTCGAATAGACCCTTAAATATAAATTATGCATTTTTACGCTGAATTCCATTCAGTTTACAAACAAATGTTTGCAGAATATAGATAAAATGATATACAGGGTCACGCAAACAATTGGGCACATGGGCGATATGAATGATAACTTATAAGAATGTGATTTCAGTTGTTTTAAGAGTGTTTTAGTTTAAAATAAATTTTAGCTTAATGCTGACGGTATTAAAGGTACAAGGTAAACTACAGGGCTCAACAAAAGCATTCAAGTATGTTTCCATCTATAAGTATAAGTTGCTGAAAAAGAAATTTCAAGCTACTAGGCATTTTCTTACTAAACTAAATTTTCCCATTATATAGTATGTATATCAAATGACATATAGTTGACAGATTGTTCAAAAGTATTGTTATACATATTTGGCTATATGTCCTTATTTCCCTAAATAACAGAGTTTTGTTAAACATTTCATGAAGTGTTGGAAAGTGCTTCATAATCTATACTTAAGGCATGATTTTTCTTTCTTGTTACTTTTTCGATTTTGCTTGCAGATATTTTTCGCTTTCCAAACCGATTCTGGGAATGAAAGCGCCCTCGTAAAAAATATGTGTGAACAAAATCAAAAAAAGTAAAAAATGGCCTGCATACAGATCGATCCGATGCAAAAAGAATCATTCAAAAATATTAAAATGCAACCCAGATACGTTACTAAATTTTTTCCATAGGATGGTATTAACGAACGGGTTATTTTATTTGAATGAAGTAGCCTCTTAAAGAGAGCATGGGAACAATGGGAATTACTCACAGAGTAAAGATAAAGAACAGAGATGAAATATAGTACTTGTTCCCCGTTCTACGTGCTTGTCTTGCTTGAACCGAATGAGGGCATTTAAATATAAGCGATAACTACCTGCAAACCTTTTTTACGGCATACTGCATCTCCATTTGTCTCTTTACTCTGTTCCATACGCGAATTACAATGTATGATTCAATATTCATGTTACAAATAAAAATAACTTTTTTTTTTAAGTTTCTAAAAGAAAAGAAAGCTACGATTTAAATTAATGCATTACTGATAAAGCTGTTACATTTCAATATATTTTTTTTCTTTCATTCCAATGAGACTGAGACACTCAACTCAGAGGGCTTCAGGGAGTGAAAATGATGTCATAGTGAAGATGAAATGAGTATTTCTTTTGATAAAACTAAATATGTTACTACAAACACATCTAAAAGTATTCTTCTGGATTTCACCGATATTCAGATTAGAAATTCAAGTAAAGAGTGCATATTGTTCACATATTGTTTCCATCCCTTGTGTATTTATAGAGTAGCACTATTTATTGTGTCATAATATTCAATGCAGATGTCTGCGTGATTATTGTTAAGCACCCCAAATAGAATAATGAAAAAGCATCAAATCTGATTATCATTTCTATTCAATTTCTCCCTTCTCTTCTAGTGTATAAGAAGATATGGAGGGTGCTCTCTCGTTTGCCTCCTTCTTTTCCACCCACCATAAGGAACAGGTAGGTAGTATGATGGTAAGTATTGATGACTGGTGTCCTAACCAGTATTATTATCTTAATAAGGCAGCTTCATGGCCTGGTTATGATGGCATGGACTTCATCCCAGTGCTTGAAAAACCCCGGGATGAAGTAAGTGAAGAGGAAGAGATTGTAGAAGATCTTCCTTCTTCCCCCGCGCCACCAAAACCTGGCAAGTGGTGGCAGAGGACTTTGGCCTTCTGCTGCTGCTGTTATGAAGTTGATTATTAAATGTAAAGTAAAAATTTAAGAAATCGCGTTTCTGGATTTTTTTTTTAAATTATTATTATTATCATTATTTATGTACATTTTCAATGTTTAACTTTCAATATTTCGGCTATATTTTTGCAATAAGCATTCAAATTATCATATTTTATTTATATTCACAGTTTTGAAAATGATATGTGCATCAGTCCACATACAGCCAACTTTTATCTGAAAAAAATAAGCATTTTAGAAAATTACTTTTTTTTAATTAACTTTTATTTTTAAATATTTTAATGAATCCATGTAAATGCAGTAGATTAAATTAGTTATTCGTTTGTTTAGATAGTGAGATAGTTTTCTAAAAGCCATTAAGCCGCTTAAATTATCTTTGTAAACTTTTTCTTTAAGTAATAGAATAATAATTTTTCTTTTAGATTCTATCAGGTTATTACTTTCAATTTCTTAAGAAATAATTTAGTTTCACATGATTTAAGTTATTTAAATAGACAAGATGATACTTTTCTGTTAAAGGGATGTCATTTTTCACCTTGTGTCTAATTTTATAAAAGGAAAAATTTTTGGTACATAGTCAAGTGTGGTAATCAGTTTATTTTTAGGTCTTATTTTTTTAGAAAGGCCTTGAAATCTTTTAAATAGTATTAGCGCATTTGCATAAACTTTGATGTGTTGCTAAATATCTTTAAAAGTTATGGAAAAAAACACCAAAAAATAAATAATGTATTATATTTGTTTAGGTCTGTTTAAAATAACTTGTTTCTAATTTTCTAGATATCAGATAAATTTCCTAATTTGTTTATATTAGCTATATTTTTTCTGAGTATTTATCTTTATATTATCTTTTCTGATATTACATAAATAGCTAAATTTTGAAAAATTATTGTACATTCGAAATAGTTAATAGATTGTCCGATTTTGTCAAAGTACTTTTCTTTATCTCGCCAGGGTCTCTAGAAAAAAGAAAAGTGTGTTATGACCTCATTTTTTGTTGGATAATTTTAAATATTTTATTTCTCTTTTAATTTTGTACAGATTTTATTTTGAACAAACAGTGATTCCTTTCATTCAACTTTACGCTTCATTAAGCTTACTTTTTCCAGTAGCTACTTAAATTTGTATTGGTATTTTTGTTTGGTGCCAAGTGGTGTCCCGATAATCGAAAAGTACTGTTATCTTATTGGCAAGATTATTTGATCATTCGAACAAAAAAAGGAAAAGTTAATAATTTTTATTTAAAATTAATAAAACAAATATTGTTTTATATGAATGCTGTAGGTGGACCTGAGTGTATTTTTGTAAAAATATTTTTATTACATTTAAAAATCAACTTCGTAACGGATGCTGCCTTATGCATTTTATATTTACATGTATAACATTTTATTTATGTATTAGTATATTTATGTATTTTTATAATTATATTTATGCATGTACTTATATATTTACCGTAAAGTATCAAAAGTAATCCCCGCTTTAGCAGATATTAAATTCTAACAATTTTAAGGAAGACTTTTAATTATAACTTATGTGAAATGGACAGGAAAATTGAGAAGAGATGTATTTGGAATTTTAAAAATTCCCATGATTTATATAGTTTGCAAAATATATGAGGAGGTGCTTACTTTCGTTACTTTACGGTAATTATTTACTGCGGCTTTGTTTCTGTAAATATTTAAATTTTCTTTTTCAGATATAAAGTATTGCAAACATAAAAAATTCTTTTTTCGGCAATTTCTATCTTTGTAAATTATATTTTTCATGCTTGTGTAGTTTTTAAGGTAGCATAGCATTCTTTTATTCGGCCTGTTTAATCTAAATTTTCCACCCATAACAATAGTATAAAAAAAGTAACGTTCAAATAAAAATATTAAAAAAAAACACTTATAAAATTTAAACAAGTAAAACAAATTAAAAACCATAAAAATAAAATAAAAACAAGTAAAGTAAAAACACAAATAAAAAGCACCATAAAAATAAAAAAATGGAACACATAAAAACAAAACACACATAAAAAATAAAAATACACATTAAAAAACAACAAAAATTTCAAACACTAAACAAAATAAAAAAACAGCAATGGTTAGGTAGCCTAAAATTCAGATAAATACTTGCGATTCCCGTACGGTCGGCATCTGGTAATGTAATTTCCCTTGCATAAGCTTCCTGGTCATCTTTAATCCATCTTAGAAACGAATATGATAGGCGTAGATTCATTAGGTAAAGCTCGGTCTTACGATACATTTTTCTGGCTCTTGCATGCTCTAATCATCTCTAATGCCCAATGTCAGCGGGCTTCTCACCAAACCTTGTTTTTCCCTCAGCATTTGCAGCACCCACGCCCATTGTCATCAGGGCATAATACCACCAATTTTGTAAAGTATCTGGTTCTTAACATTCTGACCACTATAGCCCATTTACATCGGGCTTTAGAAAGACCTGTCTTCCATTCTTTTTGGTGTCTCTCAAATGCAGTTTTTTAAGGGGTTGAGATAATCGATTCCCCATAGTTCATTTGTATTTGTGGGAAATCGATTATCATAATCATTATGCACAAACTAAAGTAATTCGGATTTTTTGGGGGAAAATGATAAAGCTATATTTAGCTTCGCGCGCGTATGAAAAAGCAGAGCTGGACAATTCGACTTTTTTTATCACTTCAACCTAGTTTCTAAGTATCAATTTCATTTTGATCTCCAAACAGTTAGTTACGACAAAGAGATTCAAACTGATACTTATGTACGCTTGGTCCTCTGAAGTTAATTGAATTAATTGTACTTTCAATCTATGTAAGATTATTATGAAAATTCTTTTGCATTATATAATTTAAGCAATTTACCAAGCAGTCATTGGCAAAAAAGTGGTTTTTTTACAGACAGAAATAAAAACGACAAAAACAAAAAGACGATTAGGCTATATAAGTAAAGTTCAGAGAGTATTAAATAAATGGAATATGAAGTTGTACTACACTACTTGATATGTGTTTAAAATGATTGTTATGTTATAAATGACTTTTGGTCAAAAAGCAATGACATACTAAAACTGCTTCATAGAATCAATTGGCCAGCTCTGCTGTGGGGGGAGGGGGGCCTCATCGACGAGACTCCACCTTGACGTGGTGATGAGGCTTAAGAATGCCATTTCAATGCCATCTGCGTATCTATTGCAGAAATTTAAAATACCAATACCAATAAAAATAATTTGTTAATTTCCTATATCTCTCCAGTTAAAATGTGTTGAATAAAGAGTGTTTTTCCTCTTTATAGAATCATGATTAAAAAAATCGAAAAAATTACTTGTAATGGAAAACTATTAGCGATTAAATATACTTTTATTTTGGCAATTATGGTCGGCGATTGGTAGAAAGTTAATTCACACAAAATAAATGGTCGCTGAATTAAACAATTCAGACGATTTGGTTAAAAGAAATGAAATGGCATTCGAACTAAGAGAGTCTCAAATAACAAATTTATTTTTTTACTTTAAATATTCTTGCTATTATGCATTTGATGAAGCAACAGCTATTAGGCGGGTACCCGGCATCAAAATAAAAAAGTGTCCACCAGATAAATTAAAAGTTATTTTTATTAATTTTTCAATTCCTACACAGCATCTATCGTCACAGTTTTCATCTATAAACTATTTTTTGTTATTTAATCTCCAAATAAGATAAATACATGCAATTTTAACGTGTTCTGTACAACTACATACCACAGGTAGCATTGAGTACAGGAGCAGGAGCAGTACTTCCTTGACAATTTTCATGCGCAAGTTTTTAAAACTATTCTGCTAACTTTAAATTGCGAAAAAGCGTCGGTAGTCCTCTTCAGCAAGTCATGAGAAACACAAAATTTAGTCAAAGTCAATGTCACAAATGAAAAGGACACAAGAAAACGTGAAATGTTATAAAAAGCATCTGGTTATAAAAGCAAGTGCTTTTTAACTATTAACACCTTCATTAGCTCCCGAAACATCCAGCAGATATGAACCTGAATTTGTCCATGATGAATCTATACTAGTATAATAAAGAGGTAAAGTTTGTGTGTTTGTAGGGGTAATCTTTGGTACTACCAAACCGATTTAAAACATAATGATGGCAAAATGCTGGTGATCATTTAAGCTGTAACATAAGCTATCGCTAACCTACAGAGACTATATTTTGTGGTCATAGGCTATATTCTATACATATCAACATGTGCTACATTCTATGTCGGCCCCTGAACCTAAAAAGAACGATACGATGTAAAAAACTTTCTAAAATGGAGATTTGTGTAAAATTATCGTAGCTACAAATTTGAAAATTGGTGTAGTAATTACTTTCAAAACTTGCTATGAATGGTTTCAAAAAAGTTCAAAATTGAAAAGGGAGAAATAAGTTAACCCTTTCAAAAGTGGTGGAACATTTTCGAACTACCTCATTTTTATTCCTAAAAGCAGCATCCGCACCAGAATATTTTAATAAAAAATTTCCTTTCATTAAATATGTGAACATTTGCTTATTTTGAAGAAAATTTGATTTTAACCCTTCACTGCACTGTGTGCCACACTTGGCACATAGTTTAATACACTACTAGTCGCCCTTGGCGACTAGTTTGGTCTCCCTTGAATGTATACTAAGCATTAAATCATATTGATTTTATTCATAACTTATTTTAATTGCTCAATTTTTTGCCAAATTAGAAGATTCTGCTAGAGAAAAAGACACAGATGGAATATACGCACCCCATTGGCGCGATTGCAACAAAATGGTAATTATATATGCCTTACATGGGGACCCGATTATTTTTATTTACTTATTAATTAACTGTTTGGTTACTATTTCATTTTTAAAAATGATATAAATTGGTTTATTCCATAATTATTAACTAAACTTTTTTTATCTATTATTTCCTTTTTAAAATAATAGAAATTAGTTTTAAAATATATATGTAACTGGCTGATAAATCAAGAACTCAGTATTTTTATGCTAGCCTGGCGCAGATAGTAAATCGTCAAATATTGTACCCTTGGTATTTTTTTCGTATTTCATTAATTATTTAAAATATAATATTATAATCCTTTCACTCATTTCATATACTTATAATAAATTACAAACGGAAATTTTCGGTTTACGCCTACTCCAGAGCTGGTGACAGACTTCATGGGCCCCTGAGCAGGCAACAATTACGGGCCCTTACAGAAAAAAGAACAAAAATCCGCCGCTTACTCGCATCATCGTATAATCCAATCAATGATTCTTTTCTTTCCTTCTTTTACTTAAAAAACGTATTATTTATTGTCTTTTATTTGAATCAATGCTACTTCCTCTAATTGAATCAGGTTAAGATTTACAAACAGGTTTAATTTAAAAGGTGATTATTAAACTTTGATTGAATTTTGTCATAAAACGATTTACTTCAGGGTATTCTGAAATCTTAAACTTTATCAACTTGACAACCCCAATGTTTATGACACAAAATATTTGCAAATAAAAACAGTTAATTTCAATCAATTGTTAAATAATTAAGTAACGTGTCCCTCCATTATAAATGTGATGTATCTTTATTGATTCGAACTACCGATTCACTAGTATGTTGAAATATACCAAATAATATTTGTGCATTTGAAGTAAATGTAAAACTAATTAACAAATTTTATTAAAAAATTCCATAAAAGTCGTAATTTAGAATGTTTTTTAAAAAAAATTCCGCTCATACCATCATTTTATATTTCGATTTATCAGGATTAGATATTATCATTATTGCATGGAGATAGTAGCAAAATTAATTGTTAAAACAAAATAACACTCAATGAAAGACTTGTTTTCTTACTAGAACGCTACACCACGAATGGTATTAATAATTCCATGACTCTGTGACATACCAATCGCGTTCATGAGTGTTTCAGAATATTTAAATAAATTTCATATAAGAAAAAATTGTTTAGAAATACCAGTATCGAATTTGAACCGAATAGGTATTGTGAATATGCTGTCAGCGCGGCAATTACAATAGGCTAGCATGTGGTTTTGAATCTGATCGAAATATTTCGAACGACGTATCATTTTATCATAGGAAATCCATAGTTGTCTTTAATTTTCGTTCTGGAATAAATCTTTAAGTCGATTTGGGTTTTAAAATTTTGACTCTTCATTAAACAACAGAGGAAAAAAATGCAAGAAAAAGACTGCCTAAAAGCAGCCTTTTTATGTTTATACAATTAGTCTAACATAAAAAAAAAAAGGTAGAGAAATGGGACTTGCCAGCAAAAGGAGGAATGGGACTAATCTTATTCCTTCTTTTTAATAAGATGAGTGTAAATTTCTAATATGAGGGTATTGTTAGAGGATAGCATATTAATTATGACATTAAAAATATAATCAATTACTTCAGAATATAAATAAATTGAATGGATGATATTTTAATGTCACTTCTGACTGACAATCCTGAATTTTCCTTCCAGTGATGAAGATACTGGAATATGATATTGTAGTAAAGACATTATCAACCTACAATCTTTAATTAGGTGATATATGGCTGATACTTAGACTATTTGTGTCTTATAATGCATTGTTTTATAGTTGTCCGATAACTTAATGTAATTAGGGAGGTAATGAATCACATTTTGAAATTTACAATTTCTTTAATTATGTATGAAAAATAATTAATAATTATATTAAATTATAATATAATTATATTATTAAAATAATTAATTATGTATGAAAAATATGTTTCTATATTGTTCAAGGACATTTAGAAAATGTTTCATCTTGTATTCTTATGAATAAAAATTTTTGTTTTTGTGTAAGACAAAGTTGATTTTCTAATTTTTGTAAAAAGTGTCCCATACCTCCCCACTCACCTCTATATATATCAACAAATTTACAAATTTCAAAAAATTCGGGCGTTGATTTTATGTTTTCCGTTTTTTATCCAATTTAAATTTTTCATTTAATTTGATCAGATATTAATTTAAAGAAAATTAATAAAAAGAAAAGAATACCATCACATAGACTATACTTTTCTGTGGACAACGAAAATGGATTTCCTAGTGGATAATAAGAAAGACAGATGAAAGGCTTTAAAAAAAATTATCTGAGAATAAGTTTTTTTTTCTTTTCTTTTGTTCAGATCAAAATTTGAAGTTTATGCACCTCAAAAAAGGCTTTTGGATTCTTTAACTCAAGATTTTTTAATTTAATTTTTTACTGTATTTTTATTGTTTTTTCGAGTTTCAAGCTTTTTCCCCCACATTCATAAAAAGAATCCATTTTCAATCCATCTTTACATTTTAGCCTAATATAGTAAAGTACACTGTAAAAAATATCCATTAATATACACAAATTGTTCCGTAAAATTCTACGGAATAGTTTCATTTTTCTGAAAAAACAGCAGTACTTCCGTTATTGATATTTTGAGATTATAAAAACAGTAAGTTTTCAGTAAAATTTTCTAAAAACAGAGAAGTTCCGTATTAAAACAGCATAAATTCCATAAATTACTCCAGTGTCGCCATCTATATCTGGGATAGAAAACATTATAGAGTTGTTTTATGAACAACTTTCTATAATAATTTTCTTTATTTCTTTCTGTTTTAATAATATAAAGCTAAAATATTTTTGCAATATTAAAAAAATAATAAAAATTATGAAATTTTATTAATCCCTTTTAAGTTTGAGAATAGTTAGTTTATTTTCAGTTAGTTTATTTCCATTATGATTTTTAAATAATATTTAACTCATTTATAGCATAATTTTTAAAAAGTGCGTAGAATATTATAAGGGAATATATAATAAGGAAACAAAACTTTTTAATGCATTCAACTCTTAATACATGTAATATTTTAAAGTCTAAAATTTATATTTTATAGAACTGAAATTAAAAACTAAATATTCGAAATTACGGAAATAAAATCTGTTAAACATTTAGAACTGTACACTCATATAGAAAATAATTATCTGCAAAAATTAATGCCGCGTTCAACATAAGGCCTTTGCTTTATAAATCATTCGAAATAAGTAAAGATATTTGCACGCTCTGTATGCGTAACTATGGCGTAATGGCATTACACTACTGCAAGCTGCCATGGGACAGGTGCTAGGTTCGATCCCCATCAAGGGTAAGTAACATTTCTTCACTGTTGTTTAAATTAAATGTATGTATTCTAACCTGATTTGTCTAAGGAATAAAAAAAAGCCAGTTTGTCCTTGAAAAGAAATTTTTTTTGGCTTTCAAACGAAAATTTTTATATAAAAAATATGAAAAAAACGGAAATATTTTGTAAAAAAACGGAAATATTTCTGGAAAAAACGGAATTTTTTTTCCGTTAAATAATGGAAATAGTACTGGCGTCTAGATTACCAGTACTATTTCCGTTATTTAACGGAAAATTTTTGTACAGTGTACTCTTCTGCAATTTTTAATATTTCACGAATTTTTTATATAATTTTAAAGTTTTTTTCGTGTTTGACGCGATTTATTTATTTTTAACCGACTTCCAAAAAGGAGAGGAGGTTATCAATTCAACGCGTATGTATATTTTTTTACTGTATGTTCACCGATTACTCCGAAACTATGCAACCGATTACTGTTATTTTTGTTTTAAATGACAGAGGATGATCTCGAATTTGTGCCACTTCCGTTTCATTGAAATTGGTTCAGTATTTTTTTAGTAATTAGGTAAAAACTAATAAAATTAGTGATTTTTCGCATATTAAAAGTATTGAATAAGTTCGCTGAATGGAATGCCGAAGGAATGGCCGAACGGTCTAAGGCGCTAGATTTAAGCTCTGTTTCTCGAAAGAGAGCATGGGTTCGAACCCCACTCCCGACGTAATTTATATCCATGTATAATTTACATTAATTTTTTTTATTACAATTTTTATTATTAACCGGTTTCAGAAAAAGGGAGAAGAAGTTATCAATTCGACGCGTATGTATTTTTTTTCTATGCAGGTTCACCGAATACTCCGAAAGTATTCAACCCATTAATTTGGTTTTTGTGTTAAATAAAAGAGGCTACTCTCGTTATGGTACCACTTCCATTTCATTGAAATTGGTTCAGTACTTTTTTAGTAATTAGGCAAAAACTAATAAAATTGGTGATTTTTCGCAAATTAAAAGTAACATGGACTTTGAATCAGCTTCCCGCAAAGAGCGCATACGAGTATGACCGAGCGGTCTAAGGAACTAGATTTAAGCGCTGGTTCTGGAAAGACAGCGCGCGTTCGAACCCCACTCCTGACAAAATTTACATCCATGTATAATTTACAATATTTCTTTCTGTATTATAATTTTTACCCGACTTAAAAAAAAAAGAGAGGTTATCAATTCGACGCGTATGTATATTTTTTTATGTATGTTCACCGATTACTCCGAAACTATGCAACCGATTTCTGTTATGTTTGTTTTAAATGAAAGAGTATGCTCTCGAATTGGTACCATTTCCGTTTCATCGAAATTGGTTCAGTACTTTTGTAGTAATTAGGTAAAAACTAATAAAATTAATGAATTTTCTCTAATTAAAAGTGTTGAATAAGATCGCTGAATGGAGAGAAGACAGAATTGCCGAGCGGTCTAAGGCGCCAGATTTAAGCTCTGGTTCTCGAAAGAATTCGTATGTTCAAACCCCACTCCTGACATACGAGTATAATTTACAATAATCTTTTCCGTATTATTAACCGACTTCAAAAAAATAAATAAATAAATAAATAAATAAATAAAAAATAAATAAATAAATAAATAAATAAATAAATAAATAAATAAAAGAGAGCAGGTTATATCAATTCGACGCGTATATAGTATTTATATATATATATACAGGGTGTCCCTAAACTCATGGTACATACGCTAGGGGGTGATAGAACACATCAAGACGAGTAATAGTAAATAGGAAACCAAGGGTTTTAAACGTTTTGCAAAGGAGATATCCGCCATTAAAGTTTGGGGCCCAAAATTTCTAATAAACATAAAAAACGGAAAAATAGGTCGATTGATTTGCGGTTTTCACTAAAACTATTCTTTATGACGGTATTTTCTTGAAAATAAATTATAAAAATAAATTTCGAAAAATTCCGATAGAGGGCGCTTTGAACTTTCAATTAACGAACAACTATTTTTGCCGTTATTTTTTTCATCTCATTAAATGGTTTCGTAAGCTTAGATTTAAACTTAAATTTTGAGCTCAAAATCTGAATAGTTGGGAGTGGTTAAGTAGCACAAACTGAACTGTGTTCAGAGGATTTAAATTTCAAACGATTATAAAAAACGGAAAAATTAGTCGATTCGTTTGCGGTTTTTGCTAAAACTACTCTTTAAATCAGTGTTTTCTTGAAAATAAATTTTAAAGATAAATTTTACAAAATGCCGATATATATATCATAATATATATCGAAGCAATCAAGGCCTCGCATTCAGGAGAAAATCTATTGTTGAAATTGACAAGCGTCTAGAGATCACACTTTTTCATTTTGATCCCGCGGGGGATCGGCCACTGCGCATATCATTCCCCGCATGACGTAGCGATTTTCGCGGATTTTTGCATACTGTACATATATTTCCGTGCATGACGTATATTTTTGACAAATAAGAGTTAGATATATATTTTTTAACCATTTTCTATTATTTTAATTAGGAAATCTATATAATAAAGGCCAAACGTATCTGTGCGTAACGCATACGTCATGTTTTGAATGGCAGCACTTTCCGATGAAATTTCGCTTTTGTAGTTTTCGCTATTGCAAATTTTTAAACTTTTAGACATAGCACGTTTTCAACCTTTATACCATCGTTTAGAGAAAAAAATGCACTTTTAAATGCAGTTTGTTAGAAAACTGTATCTCAATTTGTTTTTGAGTTATTAATTTTTTTTGTAGTTTTTAGTTCAATTTCTCTAATGGTGGCAACTTGAGTATCGCATTTATGTGGAAAATAAAGGAAAAATAACCATAGACTAAAAAAAAGAATAGAGACGCAGTTTGATAGCTGGAGGTGACACCAAAAATGTAACCCTGAAACTCGCTGCATTGTATTAAACACAACCACGTGCTTTCGCAAAAAAGGAAAACTTTTAGCGATACAGTTTTAATTCATAATACAATGAAATGCTATTTTAGAATGCTAAAATATAATTATTTTTTTTTCATTTAGAGAAAAAGTGATGTTAAAGGATTCGGTCTCTGTTCTTAGAGATTGTTTTGTTTGGCCCGAATAAGAGACTTAAATTGGAAGAACAACGCCCATGAAACCGTTTTAATTGCATACTTCACCTCCATTTATCTCTTTTCTACATGAAAAATAACAGATCATTGTATATTTTAGTTGCCATTTTTTCATAGCAACCGAAAAAAATAGTAATTAAAAACGTGTTATGTCAAAATATCGTCGGCTATAAAACCCAGTGAATGTTGTTGGTTTTATTTCGTTTTTTCCTATCAATTTAAACTTTTAGTTCGTTGCAAACTTAATTTACAAAAAAATACATCAATTAATCTTTACAAAAATGTATTTTAAAGAATATCTGTGTATCATATTTTCTTAATTGATTTTATAAACTAAAATAATGCAATTTTATTCTTTGGCAAGATCTTTGGCTAATAAATTCTATCTTGCGTCTAATACGGAAGTACCGATAATTTTCAAAGCTTTATATGATAACATAATTAATATTTTTCATATAAAATTGCTGTTTGGAATTAGTTGGCAGTTTAAAAAGCATATTACGTAGGAAAAATTTATTAGACTTTTCAATTTCAATTTTTAAAAAAGTTTTTCACCTTTACTCTGTGACCCGGGAACTCCGGGTTCTGTGTACTAGTAATAATAAATTACAAAAGTTTAATTAATAATAATAGAACAAAACAATTTATATCGATTTATAAAAGGAAATACAAAGTAAATAAGCAATTTATAAATAACTAAACAACAATGACCGGGTTACCATATGAAGCATAAAATCGCCATTTTGTTTTACTCTATTGATTAAAAAATATATACTAAAAACTGTTATATACTTATATACTTACGTTATATACTTATATACTTAGTTATATACTTTAGTTATAATTTATATACTTTATACTTAAGTTATATACTTTAGTATGTAACTGATATTTGATAACGAAGTTTTTGCCAAACTGGCGTCAGAAAAAAAAAATTGCGCCAATGTGGTGCGTATAAGACATCTGTGTCCTGATATATATATATATATATATATATATATATATATATATATATATATATATATATATATATATATATTTCAAATAATGTTATGAATAATAAATTCCAATATCTTGATGTTATGTAATTTTTCTTTTACAATATTATTTCATATGTTTTTTTCATTCATCTTTAAGTGAAATTTAATTATACATCTGCTGAAGGGTTAAGCTGCTTAAAATGTTTAGAATTAGAAATTATTACAAAATTACGATATAAGTCAGTCTATTTTAAAAAAAAGTCTATAGAAATGTATAACAACATGTACATAAACTGTAAACCTGAAAAAGAAAGATTTTTTATAGCCTTTCTTCATGAAGAAGTAATTATTATATCCTGTCAAAAACATGAATGTGAAAGAATCCCAAGTTCGTTAAAGGTTTCGCTAATAAAAGAAGTGAGATCTAAGTGCAAACCAAGTTCTTTCGGAGCTCCTTAAATCTTAACTCCTGTCATGCATAATATTATTCAATTGCTTAAAATGATTTGTTATGTTACTTGTCATTCAATGGAGCGACTTGGCAAGTTTTCCCTTATTCATTTTTTTCTATTTAGTTGATCAGAAATCAAAGTTGATCCCTTCCTTAACTTATCAGTACCTTAACTTCAATATACTTATTCGAAAACTCGATTGACTAGATCTTTGCCAATCAGATTCTAGATTACATTGTACTCCGACTCAAAGATTAAAGTTGGTAGCTGAAAACTTGCCAAGTCGCTCTATTGAATGACAAGTAACATAACAAATCATTTTAAGCAATTGAATAATATTATGCATGACAGGAGTTAAGATTTAAGGAGCTCCGAAAGAACTTGGTTTGCACTTAGATCTCACTTCTTTTATTAGCGAAACCTTTAACGAACTTGACATTCTTTCACATTCATGTTTTTGACAGGATATCATTATTTTTTGTCAAATAAGTAGGTGTTTGTTTCTTTTTTGAAATAAATAGGTTAAATTAGTTAAATTAGTTTTATTTAATATTATTTAATCTTTCAGTTTTTTCCTGCATTTATTCACTGATTTTTCAGTCAAATTTAAAAATTTAACATTAGGACTGCTTATGTTCCTTTAAATTCCACTAATAAGGATGTTTCTTTTACGTGATTGGGTACTGCTTGATTATTCCGTCAACCAAAAGCGTTTGTAGCCAACTTGGCGAAATATCGCTATATTGACAGCAAAAATTACGCAACAAAATTCATGCTAACATGGCGCTATTTCTGGTATTTTGCCAAATTCCCATAGATTCCCATTGTAATTTGGTAATTTATCCAATAATTTTGTTAGAGCAAGGACTGTTGCCATCATTTTGCATCTTTTTTTTCTTTAAATCGGTCCGCTAACTACCCAAGATTGCTTAAATATTGCTATTTAGAAAGTTTTTAGAACGCTTTTCGCGCATTTTTACCCTTTTTAAATTTTGTATTTGTTAACAAATGTTCTTAGTGATCATTTATATCTTATAATTAATGAACATGCCAAATTTTATGTTTTTAGGCCTTTAACAAACAGACATCGCATTTTTAGAACGCTTTTTGCTTTTTTACCCCTTGGATTAGTGGAATCGACATAAGATATAGCCTATATTGGAGCAAGGATTATCACCATCATTTTGATATTATTACTTTTAAGATCGGTTTGTTGTTTGCTGAAATTGCTTAAAAATCCCAATTTAGAACATTCTTAAAACGCTTTTCGCACATTTTCACCCCTTTTGAATTCCGTATTTTTTATCAAATGCCCTTAGAGATAATTTATATCTTATAAATAATTAACATGCCAAATCTTATAGTTCTAGATACTTCAGTAACACAAAAGTTGCATTTTTAGAATGTTTTTTGCTTCTTCACCCTCTTTTGGTTAATGGTATACGCATAAAATATAGCCTATGTTTGAACCGGGGCGAATACCATCATTTTGGTATCATTAATTTTGAAATCGGTTCGGTGGTTTTAAAAAATAGCCCCGATACTCGCCAAAAGTGTCGCCAACTTGGCACTATTTCTGATATTTCGCGAAATTTCCATAAACTGTAAAATGCCAAACTTTATGTTTCCAGTTCAGTCCCTTAATATGCAGACATCGCATTTTTTGAATGTTTTTTACTCTTTTACCTCCTTTGGGTTAGTGTAATGGACATAAGATATATCCTATGTTGGAGCAAAGACTGTCATCATCATTGTGATATCATTACTTTTAAGATCAGTTTGTTGTTTGCTGAGATTGTTTTAAAATTGGTATTTCGAACTTTTTTTAAACGCTCTTCGCGGATTTTCATCCATTTAAATTTGATATTTTTAGCAAATGCCATTAATGATCATTTATATCTTATAAATAATTAACATGCTAAATTTTGTGCTTCTAGGCCCTTCAGTAAAACAAAAATCACATTTTTAGAATGTTTTTCGCTTCTGAACCCTCTTTTGGTTAGTGGCACTGACATAAGATACACTCTATATTTGAACCGGGGAGAATACCATCATTTTGGTACCATTACTTTTGAAACCGGATCGGTAATTTCAGAGATTAGCCCTGACACTCGCCAAAAGTGACGCCAACTTGGCACTATTTCTGGTATTTTGTGAAATTCTCATAAACTTCTATTGTAATCCAATAATTTATCCTCTAACCAACCATTAATGTTTAACTAATGGTGATTTCTGATTTTTTCCTATTTATAGATCCAATAACCTACCTCCACACCAAATTTTAACTTCCTAAGTCATCTCGAAGTAGTCAAACATTTCTATGAGTGAGTCAGTGAGTCAGTGGTAAAAACAGTGGTTTTCAGACGTCAATTTCTCGTAAACGGTAAAAGATTTTTTTAAAAAAATTTAGGATTCGGAAATTAGAAGATGGTCTTACACGACACAAAAAATTGCAAGTGTGTAGGTCAAATAGAATTTTAGTAATTGAGGGGTCAAAAGTGGCTCGAAATGGTTCGGGTAATATAACCCACGGCCGGTGTGTCGCCTTTTACTTTGTGAACTTGGCTGACACACTGCCGTGTGTCTAGATCAAAGATATTATAACAAAAAGTATTTGGCATATAGAATTAGTGAAACATGAATTTCCATTAACATAGTTTGGTGATGCATATGATTTTTTTTTTATAATTACAGAGTATAAACAATTACTGTTATAACTAATTTAAGTGTTTAAATGTTATTATAATTATTTTCTTGCTATTAATACTGCTTTGTATGAAATGTCAAATAATGGTGAGTAATTTGTTTGGATACCAACTTGGACATTTTTTTTGCCAAGTACTGGCAAAAATGTATCACTAAAGTATATTGATGGAAATTCAAATTTCATTAACTTTTTTGTAATAGGAATTGCAAGGAAAATCTTACAATTATCTATCAATATACTACAAAAATATAAAAATATAAAAATACTACATCTTCATCAATGGAGCGATGATTAGAAAGAAAGACGCGCGCGAGAATAAATTTGTTACTATTTCTTCATTAGAGAAATACTACAATCTCCATGCACGGAAATATATGTGCAGAATGTGCAGTATGCAAAAATCCGCGAAAATCGCTACGTCATGCCGGGAACGATATGCGCAGTGGACGATCCCCCGCGGGATCAAATTGAGAAAGTGTGATCTCTAGACGCTTGTTTGAAATTGTCCCTATAATTGCCAACTTATTATATGACTTTGTCTCATAAGTAACGCCACCTGGTGCACACTACTGCTAATATTCCATGCACAAATTCATAGAAAAAATATGGAAAATATATTCAGGTTCTCACATTAGATGGCGCTACCTACGGGAAAAATCATGTGATTTTTGACCACGTGTACTGCAGACAAAGGACACTTGGCGAATGACAAGTCTTGTTATTATGATAAGGTAGCCTTGGTACAAACTAACAAAAATGATTGCTTTTAGGCAAAGTTTAAGCTAGGGTTAAGATACAATATAATGTTCCATAAATAAGGAAACTATTACATCTATGCATAAAGAAGTTATTAATATACAGAAAGCATAAAAGTACATAAAGCGAATTTACTTTTGATTCTTGAAATAATCTTTTTCTTTATATAATTGCTATCTTATGCAGATCAGCTACTTTTTTCAACTAAATTTTGGAGTACCATTGCTTCATTGCTAGTATGATAGATGAAATGTTTATAATAATACATAAAGAGAAAAATGTACTATCCCATTCCACCCCACTCTCCCCTATATATTTAATAAACGGCACCGTTCAGAGCAGAAAAAAAGTGAGTATTTTAAGCTTAAAAAATCTGGTGTAATTATATACGACAAATATCACTGTCAAACTACAGAAAAAAAAATCCCTGTCGGCTTGGCCTTCAGGCGGAGGTAGATTTCGAAATTAAAAGCTCATTTTTGTAAGGATATAAATATTAATGCAATGCAAATTTCAAACTACGGTAAGCAGAATACAGCATGCACGTCGAGGTTCACTTTTTAAGCCAAAGCGTTTGGCTAGAGGAGTTGGCGTCAAGCGCGTTGGACGTCAAGTATTTTTGAATTTGTATCCCTGACTGGACATGACTGAATCCATCCACGATAAGAATCCACTTCATGTCCCTGTCTCCTGAGCTGCCGCGCACGCATATTTTTTTTTTTCAACCGGGTTTTGCCATCTTGTAATCTAATTGGTTGGAGCTGGCTGCGTCAAAGAGGCTTTTTTTGGCGGGAAGGTATTGTGCTTGGCGAAAATCCTAAAAGTAGAGAATTTAGATAGGATGGGCGGAGAAAGGAAGAATTTTTTTTAATTTCAATAAAGTTTTTGTTTAAAATAGGGATCAATTGCAAAAGTGATTTTTACAGAAAGAAGTTAATTTCTATTAACTTATGAAAAAAACTAGGGGGGGGGGGGGGGCGGGATCATCTGCGTTTCGACAGCATTCTGCTACTTTTTAAAGAATCATAAGGTAGGTTATGTAGATAAAAAGATCATTTACTGTAACCACAAATTAGCAATGTTATAAAAAGTTTAAAAGGAAAAAATTCCAAAAAAATTTAATAAATTTTTTATTTTTTAAATTTAACATATTCTTTAAATTTATATTATATTTTTTTATTTTAAATTTTCTATAAATTTATAATTTGGTTTAATTATAATATTATTTAATTGAATTTGTAATTATTCAAAAAAATTATAAATTTTACCTTTCTTAATGATTTTTAATTTAATAATACTTATAATTAAGAAACTCTGCATACTCTAAGGATAATGTGCTTGGAGAGAAGGAAATAAAATTATCAGTAATTGGGGAATTGTAGAAGATGTAATAATGTGCTATAAAATAAAAAATAGGAGAGATCATGTTAAAAAGAAATAATTACAGATTTTAAACTTTGCATAATTTTGTGGAAATATGAATTTCAGAGAGTGTTTTTAGAAGAAATGGAAATCAACTATAATTTTTTTTAATTTAGTTAGTTATTTTGTTGAAATGACAAATAAATGATCGGTCGTCTAAATTTCGCTTGAAATTTCTATTTCTCTTGCCCATTTCTCAGCTTATGATGTAATTCTGAAATATTTATATTTAAAAAACATTTTCAATATTTGTTGAAATAATAATTAATCACCTAAATGCCCACTTGAAATTTCCGCTAAAATTTTTTACACACTACAAAATTCAGTTCGTAAGTAGTACATCTTAGTTTTTTTTTCCCTTTTTTGTATGCACATATCTTTATACGCAACATCCGAATGGTTATTCTGAATATGCTAAAGAAATTAATGTGCTCTTTTTTCAAAAAGATTCTCAAATCGCTTTTTATTTTATTTTCAAGAAGAATAAAAACAAATAATTTGTACTCTTTTTTTGGGGGGGGGGGGGGGGAGTTTATGATGTTATTTAAAGAAAAATAACCTAATGCTTTCAAAACTCAAACATATTATAAAATACAACACAGTATTTAGCCATTTAAAATGGACCTTTTCTAAACAAAGCATTTTACAAAATTCGAATATGTTGTTGAAATATAACACAGTATCTATCCATTAAAAAAGGAACATCTTCCCTATCATTTTCTTTCACTGCAAAAAGTTGAAGATCCAGTTATATAATTGTCTAACGCTGTTATATTTGTTAGATACTAAAAAATTACTTTGATGATGGCGAGTTTTTATTCCTTAGCTTAGTATCTTGATTTTATCAGAATCTGTTTCAACTTTGAAACATATGCGTGAATGACTGTAAATTCTTGCATTACAGAGTACTAAAAAAAACTTTGTTTACCAAACTTAAATTATTACTCTCAATTTAGTTACTTTTCTCAAAAAGAAAAAAAAAGCTCTAATTAATCTGAAATAACGAAATAAAACTCGCTATTATAAAAATAGCCATTTTTAAATATAGTCAATTTGTTATGTTATCAATTAGAAACCTATCTAGAAAATAATGCCACGGACTAAGGCGGTATTGTAACTTTTCGACCTGCTTTCGAGGCCCCTTTGTAAAATACCATGTTTAAACTTTGTGCACGATTGTACTTTGTAGTACGGAATTTCTTCTATGCGAGTAAAACTCGCAATTGTCCGATTGTTTTTTAAATTGTATATTATAATATTTATATGCAATACTATATAATATTTCAATTATTGCGATTGTCAAAGAAATCTTTCAGAAACAAGCTTCGTTATCTTTTTATTTATTTTTTTCTAACACCAACTTTGACATTATTTTCTGAAATATCTTCTGCTTTTACCAAAAATTGAAAACACCATTCAATTACATAACTATGTAATCGAATGGTGTTTTCATTAATAAGAACAATTAGTTTTTTATTAATAAGAATAGTTGTCTCTGCACGAGCCGCTGGACAATAGAACTACAAAGAACAAAGAAAATGATGCAAAAAGCATTATCACAGTGATCCTTTCCCTTGGAATATTTCCAAATTCAAAGAAGATCTTCTGGCCATAGCCAAAAACGTACACAAAAAATTTGGTTCGATTCTGTACATTACTTCATATACTTTTCGATGTTACAATAATGAAAACAGCATGGAAATCACTTTTACAGGGCCCTACTTCCGGTAATTTTTTTTTTTTAAATTCAGGGTTGACCTGAAAGCCATACCCAAAAATAATCATACACAAAAAATTTGGTTCAATTCTATGCATATTTTCATACACTTTTCGATGGTACAATGGTGACACACGGTGGCGTATCTAGACTTATCATTTCGGTGGGTGCTGGGGTATAGTAAAAGTTTCTAAGAGAGAATCATAAGAAAGATAACTTTTACGCTTTAAACAGATTTTTTTTTCATAACAGGTAATGCATAAATTATACAGATCCTGCTAAGATTGAATCGCATGGGACTGCAAATATTTTGTTTAAAAAAGGTTTTCGTCTTAATTAGAAAAGATTTTATGACCTGTAAAAATAGCCCGTGTATAACGGAAATTTGGCTGAAACAGTTTTCTTGTGATTTCTGCGAATTCTGCACCCTAAAAGGACTATCTTCGCAGATTTCATTACATTTTTATAAACTTTTGTAATTATATTTCATGTTTTTTTCAAGTTTCGGAGGGGGCTGCAACCTCATCAGCCCACACACTGAATACGTCACTTGACAGACACACAGACAGACCGACAGACATTTTCTAAAAACATGTTTTTTAAAACCTCTGATCTCTAAAACGTGCAAATTGGTCAAAAACTGAAAGTCGAAAAAAATTTCGATTACAATACATTCTTCTATTAAAGATAGAACAAAGAAAAAATAAACATACCGAGATTCATTCTAAAAAAATATTTAAAAAAAAAATTAGTAAATTTCAGGAAATTGGCTTTGATAAGGGCCATTCTTCTTTAATTTCATATGATGACATAGAATTTGCGAAAAAAAAATCTTGCGGTATAAGAAACAGAAAATTAAAACAAAGAAGTGTTTTTCGCCAAGCACGATTTCCGCCAAGAAGTGTCGAAAGCTCTGGCCAATCAGATTGCGAGACACAGTTTGGATGGGAAAACCCGGTTAGGAAAAAAATTATGCGCCGCGCACGGCGCGGGTGATTCTTGAACAGGCCCTAGATATTTTCCCCTCCAGTTCGACCAACCAACGTACCAATCAATCTGTTTATATGTTCGCAATCGGCGATTTTTTTTTTTTAACATGATCTAGAATGGAGATATAAATCACTAGCATTGCTTTTATCGTATTTATTAATTTTTACTTTGCTGCCATTTCTCATTTTTCTTTAGAAATAGTTTGAATTTCTGTGCTATTTTATTTCTTGCGATAAATATGTTAAAATCTTGTAGCTTTAGTGCTTTATTAATAAAAAACGTATATAGTCACTCCAAACTCTTGTTTTCTAATAGGTAATCTTTATCAGCTTTTAGTCTCTTTTTGCATATCTCACTATCGTACTTTTAACATTGCTACGACGAAAATTTCATGTAACTTTATTGAAAGAGGCTGCTTAAATAATCTATATAGAAGCGAAGGGATTTGAGCATTTTAAGCTAAACTATAAATAATGTACATTTTGCAGACACCGAAAGTGTACATATATGTATGCATAAACGAAATTTTTTTGAGAAACACGAATGTAGTTTTTAAATCGAATATAAGATAATATATTCGGTACTTTTTTTATTATAGGTTTTTTTTTTTTTTTTTTTTTTTTTTTTTTTTTAAACTTGGAGCGGAAGACAGGGCCGTAGCTAAGGGGGCGCTATGGGCGGCTCAGTCCCCCCTAAAATATTTTGAGCCCCCTCCCCCCCTGGAAAAGATTCAAGATCACTCAATGAATTTGTGTTCCGAAAATTCAAATGAAATACTGTTCAAAAATCTAATTGAGTTGTGAGACCTTTTCACAGTTATGCAGAATTTCTAAACAGTGTCTAAAATAAGTGTTTCAACACTCCCTCATCCTATTTGTACATGTGAAGCTAACAGGATGTTTAATTTTGCACCAGTTATATACTCAAAATTTTCATCATCCTATACTTTTCTTAGCTTAAAATGAAATTATTACAACAGTTTAATAAGAAACAGAATACCTAAAATGTGAATATGCATTAATTTATCTTTCTGCGTCAGAGAGAGAGAAAAAAGAATTATGAACCCCTCCCCCCCTATTGTTCACTCCTAGCTATGGCCCTGTACTTTTGAAAGCACGATTTTTTGCATAATGATATAAACAGCTATAAAAACAAATTTAAAGAACTTTAATCATTGTTTACATGTGTTTTTATATTAACGTTTTAGTTATATATTATTATTGTGTTTTACATACAATTTACTTCCTTTTGTGTATAAAAATAGGTAAATGGCTTCTTTATATTAAATTCTACAGCATTTAAATGTTGAAAAAACAGATCCAAAACTATCTTTTTTTGCACCCAGGGCAAACATGGATTTCGCCCCCCTTCCCCTTCTCAACAAAGTATATTTACAAAGACAATTTTACTAATTAGAATGCTCCTCGTTTTCAGTCCTTGTCTGCTCTATATCTTTTTTCTCAAGTCGTTCAATGTCTGCAGAATACTCATCTAAATAATGGTCTTTTGATTTTTGTTGTTAAACTATAGTTTCTTCATTGTTTAATGCTTGTGTAAGAATTCTCATTACCCTTTCCCCCTCCTTGTCAGCAAAAGTAAGCAGACACTGTGCCCCCCTCCTCCTTTTATTGCTTATGTAATACTTGAACAACCTCTGTATTTAAAAATAATCTGCATATTTTAAATAAGTTAATTTTTACCTATTCAGTTTCATAGAAAAGGTTTCTAACCAATTTTAAAAGTTTTATCCATAAATTTTTAGCTAGTATATCATATGAATATCCTGCATTGTTATTACATGGATTATTAATTAATATAATTTACAAATTCATTTTAGCCCAAAGATATACATTCCGAAGATATACACTAGAACTGGAGACAAAGGTAATTTCTATACAATATGAAAGTACAATGTGTTGTTTCTGTATATATTTAATGTTATGAAAATTAAGTAGTTAATAAAAGAAAAATGTTTTTGCAGGGACATCTTCGACATTTACTGGCGAGCGCAGAAGGAAAGATGACGATATCTTCGAAGCATTAGGGACAACGGATGAATTAACCAGTACTATTGGTTTTGCTAGAGAATTTCTACCTGAATCTTGTGAAATTATAAATAAGCAATTACAAGAGGTTTATATAATCTTCATTTCTTTTATTATAGTAGATTACTAAATAGCATTAAGTATTTAATGGATTTAATATACCATTATAAAAGTTAAAAATTCTATTATTTTCTTTTTAAGTTTAGAAAAGATACTTCATATTTGTTGTAGTTGAAAGCCGTAGTTGATAATTTTTCTCCAACAAAGGGAAAAGTATTTTGGCCAGGATTTGAACCTGAGAGCTTGGCTTATGCACACTGCTCCACCAGTGGCCGAGAGACTCTGAAACTGGTAGCCAATGCTGCGTTCGAGCCCAGTCGCAGCCATCGGCCTAACCATTCAAAGTTTTTCATGATTTTCGAAAGCTTATGCACATCAAAGCTTTAACCACTGAGCCACCCAGATGATATTGAGTCTGACACAATTCATTTCTGGGCTGGGTTTTTGCCAGCAGAAACCTTTTTCTGCCAGCAAAAACATTATATTGGTTTTAATTGGCAGAAACTGATAACAACTGGCATAAATTTGTTTCATCACATAATCTGAGACTTTTTAGTAGTACTAAATTGCATATATACATTTTATTCAGAATAAATAACAAATAAAATATTTTAAATAGATTTAATTAAAAAATAAATAAATGTGCATTAAAATTTGTTAGTTTTGAATCTTTTATGAAGAATCAGCCATATTAATTTCCAACTGAGCGAAAAATTGCCCAGGCTGGGAATCAAACCCAGGTACTTAGCTTACATGGCCAATGCTTTACCATTTAAGCTAACCGGGCACGACAACCAGTGAGCATTTCTCACTCTGAGCAAGAAATGTTCACCGGTTGTCGTTCCCAGTTAGCTTAAACGGTAAAGCATTGGCCATGTAAGCCAAGTACCTGGGTTTGATTCCCGGCCTGGGCAATTTTTCGCTCAGTTGGAAATATTTAATTTGTATGATAACTTTACCAATCAATTTGCTTATTTATTTCATCCTAAATATATGGGATCAAAATTGTCATTTGAACATAAAGAAGCAGCAACAAATTGACTTTGATATTAATTTAAATTCTGTGCCGTATATACAGTAGACTCCCTCAAATCCGCACAGCTTGGGACCAGAGGTTTTGCAGATTTTAGAATTTTGCAGATTTCTGGTCATTGCTTTGTTTACATTTTTTTTAAAGTAATTTGAATGTAATTAATAATGAAATCAAAAGTAAAATGAATGCTTACAATATGCTAAAATATTAAAATAAGTAATAAACTAAAATAGTAAAAATTTATATAGTTTTTAAAATGATAAAAATACTAAAAGCAAA
Source organism: Maratus speculifer (assembly GCA_964019185.1). Taxonomy (NCBI): domain Eukaryota; kingdom Metazoa; phylum Arthropoda; class Arachnida; order Araneae; family Salticidae; genus Maratus; species Maratus speculifer. The sequence continues at coordinate 30,630,186 of OZ025289.1, forward strand.
GGTCAAATTAATAACAAATAATGTACAATTAAATATTTATTATAAAGTTGAAATGTGTTTTTCCTAAATTATTCAATGAAACTTGTTTCATAAAGGTACATTACTAATTCACATCAAGATCGTAAAATAATGAAGCTTTGTTTCAGGTTTAGCCAGACTTTAATAACTAAAAAAGCTTGATTAATAGATAAATATATTTGGTAAGATTGTAATTACCAATAATATCAGCAATATCTTTATTTTTTCAGAAATAAATTATTCTTTCTTCATGAAAAAACATGAATTCAATAATCTTAACAAAAATTAAAAATAAAAAATTATATGGAATTGATGTAAAACTAAAAATGTCAAATTTTGCACCTACATCTGTACTGAATGTTTTATTGTTTACATCTGTAAAATATGTGCGGATTTTAGAGAGTTGCGGATTTCAGGAGCGCAGATTTGAGGGAGTCTACTGTAATAACTTTGTGTAGCAAAATCAACTTCTTTCTCAGAAACATAATTTCCCCAAAAAAGTCATAAAAAAATGTCTTGCCTTATGTGGATGGTCACCTTTAAAAATAAATGCCGGTGAAAATGAGAAATTTTCAAATTTTACATATTCAATAATGACATTACCAGTAAGTAATGCTGATTTTGAAGAAATATTTTCAATTTTTTCTTTCATTCAGAACAAATTAAACAGCAGTCTACATTAAGAAAAGTTAGCAAAATTTATCTTATATTATGGAATGCTCTTATGAATATTATTACTTATTCCACAAAAATAAATTTGTTCTTTTAATATTGTAAAATATTTGTATAAGATATTTCATTATTATTTTTTTTTCCTGTTGGTTTTGTGGTACAATTATTTATTTATATATTTTCACAAGAACCATTTCTCTTCGTATATATTAGTAAATAATTTTTAAATTATGACAGTCCATTATTTATTTAAAAAATACTGTGAAAGTAATGCTGAAATATCATTAAATTTTTTGTAAATTTCCTTTTTTTAAAACTTTTAAATAGAAATTGAACTATAAGCAATAATATTAATAGTTGTACAGCATCAGATAACTGTTATTATAATTTCTGTTTTTCTAGTGACAGAAACTTACTATATAAAATGATATATCTTTATTTATATGATCATTTTGAAACTTTTTTGCTAATTTGAACATTCACAATCTATGTTTGTTTTTTTAACTGAATTCTTTATATACTAAATACATGTGTGAATTATGAATTATTGCAGGTTAAAGTTCTTATTAGTATTATTTCTCAGTTTTTGCCATGCTGGTTTTAACCACCCCGGCAGAAACTTACCAGCCCTGATTCATTCATACATTAGTATCATTGGTACCTCTTTACCAATGCTTAATAAAGTACACATCGAATTCATCATTTCATGGATAATAATTATATTATATATACATGCATAGTTTCATCATGAAATGTTATATTTGTTGTAGTTAAAAATCAGAGTACTTTGATTCCAAATATACTTTGACTCTACAAGTATAATATTTCAGGTTCAAACTTTTTTTGTATGTATAATATGAAATGGTGGTACTATTTGATTATCCCATCGACCAAATTTGCCAAATTATACAAAAAGCTAAACTATTCACCAAATTATATGAATTTACATAATTTTTTTTATTAAATAACAAAAGAATAAATAAATTAGTAAAACATCTATTAAAATACAAATAAAAAGCCAAGTGATGGTGTAGTAAACATGTGTATCATGCTTAACGTCGACTTTATGTGACTTCTGTGATCATCCATTTTTGACATTGAATCTTATAGATTGGTGATAATTTTTTGGTTGATGGGACAATCAAGTAGTTCTAAAATAGTACTTCTTTTTTATAGAGGCATTGGAATAAGTGATTACATTGTTATATGAGTTACTTATGTGCGTAGTAAAGAATTTGTTTCTCAATGTATGTAATCTACACTATTAAAATTCGCCCGTATGTAGGTATGTATGTGATGCTATCTCCTCTGATCCTGGAAATGGAGAAACGTTCATGTTTGTTTTTGTATTAAAGGGAAAAAATCCCAGGATGCTGAGTTGCCCATTTGTCTGTCTGTCTGTTCGCCTGTCTGTCTGCATATGTGCATATAACAACTCAAAAATTACCCAACTGAATCTTTTGAAACTTAAAATATATAATTATTAGATAAATTTTTCAAGTTATTTCAAATTTTATGAAAATCGGATGCATAGTTCAATTACAGGGATGATCAAAAGGATTCCAATACACTACAGTCAATGGGGAAAAAGTTACAAATTTTGGAAAATTGGGCGGGGGGCTTGTTAGAAAAAGGTCCTTTATGGAATGATTGTATATTACTTTTTGTTAAAAATTGCAGTTTCATGTTATACAAGCCTGTTTAATTTAAATAAAGGAATTAAATCAATAAACTAAAAACAATATTATTACTTTCTTTGCCCCCCTAACTAGTTTCTTTATGACTCATCAATGCCCGCCATGAAGAACAAGTTGGAAATTGCTCATTAAATGTAGCAAGTAAAGTGCATTCATATTATAACGAAAGTTTAAAAAATATTCAGATCTTGGTGTAATAGTATACAATATTCAAATATAGTCAGTGGCGTAGCTAAAGGGGGGCGTCCGCCCCGGGCGCCGAGGCCTAGGGGTGCCAAATTGAGAGAAATTGTTATATATCTATATTGGGGTGGGGGCGCAAAATTTCTTGCTGGCCCCGGGCGCCAAAAAACATAGCTACGCCACTGAATATAGTATAGTTGCTGAAATCTTTTGTGTATCCCTGTAAGTACTATCTGCTTTCTATTATACAGGAAGTAAATTGTAGTAAACCTCAGCAACGTATATCAATTTCATAAAATGTGAAATAGTTTATTTAACTGAAATATACCGCAATCCATGTTTCCCTCGTATACCATTCTGTAATAAAAAACTTTTGTGTGGCTCTGTAAATGAATAACAAATATTCTTTGGTCCACAGATTGTGCAGAATGTATATTTTAGTACATACTTCATAGATATATATCAATTTTACTATGTTTGAAAGAGTATAACATCATTAAAATGCACTTCAAATTATTCTTTCCCATTGAAGGTAATGTAACAGAATGCTTTTGCTTGTCCGTGTAGTTAAACTATACATTTGATTTTTATAAAATTTGAAATAACTTGACAAAATTCTGCAACAATTATACATTTTTAAATTCAAACCATTCGATTAAGGTTGTTCTTAAATCAAAAAGGGCAACTTTATGACTTAAGTTTTAATTCATTTTTGTGCAGAAATGCATGAAACTAGGTGTTGCTATTCATAAACTTCTAACTGCATTCAATTTTCTGTATTTTTTTTTTAAACACAATAGCCTCTTCAGACCTGAGCATAAAATAACTCTTCAAATATATATTTATTGCTTTTGCATAATCGAAATGACACCATAGATCACAGAAAGAGTCATTTTTATGAATTCAGTACTTTAGGGGACTGGTAATTTAGGTTTACAAACATGGATATAAAAGTATTAATCCCCTTAAAACATTAGTTTAACTATCAGTAATATAAATTTACGCAATAAAAAAATAAAGGTCTTTAAAAAAGTAAATGATCAGCAAATCCTCAAAAATTTTTATTGTAGCATTTAAGTTAAATAATCATGAATATTTCTTACGTTCTTGGCCACAGTATCTTGAAGATATTTTTGAAACTCGGATCAAAATAATATTTATTTTATGAGGTAATATTCACAGTGTAGATATTTATTGGTTTTGTTTTGCAAAAAACATTCAACATTCAACGCAAACATTTTTGCATTTGTAATGCAAAAAACATTCAGCTGTATAGAAGTAAAGCAAAAATGCAAAAAAAAAAAGAACGGTTTAGGTTTTATGAGGAAAAAATGGAGGTACACATTTGTGTACCTCAGGTCTGAAGAGGATAAATCTTTTATAACAAGCCTTCAAAGTTGATGTTTTGGAGCACATTTCCAAACGAAAGCAGAAAAACCGGTCGAAAAGCGGGTGATCACATGATTGAAATAGCTTAGAACTGGATAGGTAATTTAATGATCTTAAAATGGAAAATTAAGTTCAATTTAAAATCACTTCCAAGTCAGGCATTCCAATTTTATATCTTTCCGTTAAAAACTGAATTTGTAAATGTGTCAAAACATTTTGCGCTTGTTGAGCGGAGCAGTTAAGAACACCCTTAAGCAGTTTTTGCTCGGTTATATGCAGACAGATGGGTGGGCTGAACAATGACTGTAGGTGCTACATATTTACATAATTATGAACACAACTAAAAAAGAGGGCCATTAATATTGGAGAAGAGTTCGTATTGCACTTGATGTTTAGGGCTTCATTAATAAATTACGTTAATTTTTTCCCCTTACTTCTGTAAAATTTAAAATTTGTTACACAGCCCTTATTCCAGACAGTCTGTCAATTTAATTTTATCACAGGCTTGTCTGTTTGTAAGTAATGTACAGTAAACGCCTTCAAATATGCAACTTTAAAGACCTCACATTATTGCAAATGTAAATAATGAAACTTTCAGTTCTGATGTAGGGACGAAATTATACTTTTTGTATCCTTCCTTATGTATTTTAGTATGCAATTCTTGTTAAAATGACGAAACTCATGCTCTTTTATGAAGGAAGTACAAATTTATTTTTGAAAAAATCAAGGTATTGTATAAGGTATCACTGATAATTTTGACTTTTTACCAAATATATTTATGTATTGATCAAGCTTTTTTATTATTAAATATGGCTAAACCTGAGATGAAATTTCCTTACTTTATTATTTTGATGTGAATTAGTAGAATGCCTTTATAAGATTAGTTTCATTAAATAATTCAAGAAAAATGTATCTCTTCTTTATTATGCATATTTAATTGTACATAGTTAATTATTTATTTGACCATCACTTTTAATAAGTTAATTGTTTTAATTTTTATTAATATAATGTATTATTTTATTTAAGTATTTTGATATTTTACTATATGAAAGCATTCATTGTAATTTCGATTACGTTATCTAGACACATGGCAGTGTGTCAGCCAAGTTCACAAAGTAAAAGGCGACACACCGGCCGTGGGTTATATTACCCAAACGATTTCGAGCCACTTTTGACCCCTCAATAACTTAAATTCTATTTGACCTACACGCAATTTTTTGTGTTGTGTAAAACCATCTTCTAATTTCCGAATCCTAATTTGGTGTGGAGGTAGTTTATTGGATCTATAAATAGGAAAAAATCAGACCAACCATTAATTAAACATTAATGGTTGGTTAGAGGATAAATTATTGGATTACAATGGAAGTTTATGAGAATTTCACAAAATACCAGAAATAGTGCCAAGTTGGCATCACTTTTGGCGAGTATCAGGGCTAATCTCTGAAACTACCGAACCGATTTCAAAAGTAATGGTACCAAAATGATGGTATTCGCTCCGGTTCAAACATAGACTGTATCTTATGTCTGTGCCACTAACCAAAAGAGGGTTCAGAAGCGAAAAACATTCTAAAAATGTGATTTTTGTTTTACTGAAGGGACTAGAAGCACAAAATTTGGCATGTTAATTATTTATAAGTTATAAATGATCACTAATGACATTTGCTAAAAAATATAAAATTTAAATGGGTGAAAATCCGCGAAGAGCGTTCTAAAAAAGTTCCAAATACCAATTTTAAAACAATCTCAGCAAACAACAAACCGATCTTAAAAGTAATGATATCAAAATGATGATGACAGTCTTTGCTCCAGCATAGGATATATCTTATGTCGATTACACTAACCCAAAGGAGGTAAAAGAGCAAAAAACATTCTAAAAATGTGATGTCTGTATATTAAGGGACTGGACTGGAAACATGTTTGGCATTTTAGAGTTTATGGGAATTTCGCGAAATATCAGAAATAGTGTCAAGTTGGCGACACTTTTGGCGAGTATCGGAGCTAATCTCTGAAACCACTAAACCGATTTCAAAATTAATGATACGAAAATGATGATATTTGCCCCGGTTAAAACATAGGCTATATTTTATGCATATACATTAACCAAAAGAGGGTGAAGAAGCAAAAAAATTCTAAAAATGCAACCTTTGTGTTACCGAAGGACCTAGAACTATAAGATTTGGCATGTTAATTATTTATAAGATATAAATGATCTCTAAGGGCATTTGATAAAAAATACAGAATTCAAAAGGGGTGAAAATGTGCGAAAAGCGTTCTAAAAATGTTCTAAATTGGGATTTTTAAGCAATTTCAGCAAACAACAAACCGATCTTAAAAGTAATGATATCAAAATGATAATGATAGTCCTTGCTCCAATTTAGGCTATATCTTATGTCAATTCCACTAATCCAAAGGGGGTAAAAGAGCAAAAAGCATTCTAAAAATGTGATGTCTGTATGTTAAGGGATTAAAAACATAAAATTTGGCATGTTCATTAATTATAAGATATAAATGATCACTAAGAACATTTGTTAACAAATACAAAATTTAAAAAGGCTAAAAATGTGCGAAAAGCGTTCTAAAAATTTTCTAAATAGCAATATTTAAGCAATCTTGGGTAGTTAGCGAACCGATTTAAAGAAAAAAAAAACATGCCAAAATGATGGCGACAGTCCTTGCTCTAACAAAATTATTGGATAAATTACCAAATTACAATGGGAATTTATGGGAATTTGGCAAAATACCAGAAATAGCACCATGTTAGCATGACTTTTGGTGTGTAATTTTTGTCGTCAATATAGCGATATTTCGCCAAGTTGGCTACAAACGTTTTTGGTAGACAAAATAATCAAGTGGTACCCAATCACGTAAAAGAAACATCCTTATTAGTGGAATTTAAAGGAACATAAGCAGTCCTAATGTTAAATTTTTAAATTTGACTGAAAAAAAAATGAATAAATGCAGGAAAAAGCTGAAAGATTAATTAATATTAAATAAAACTAATTTAACTAATTTAACCTACTTATTTCAAAAAAGAAACAAATACCTACTTATTTGACAAAAAATAATGATATCCTGTCAAAAACATGAATGTGAAATAATGCCAAGTCCGTTAAAGGTTTCGCTAATAAAAGAAGTGAGATTTAACTGCAAACCAAGTTCTTTCAGAGCTCCTTAAACTCATAACTCCTGTCATGCATAATAACAAGTAACATACCAAATCATGTTAAGCAATTGAATAATATTATGTATGACAGGAGCTATGATTTAAGGCTCTCCGAAAGAACTTGGTTTGCAGTTAGATCTCACTTCTTTTATTAGCGAAACCTTTAACGAACTTGGCATTCTTTCACATTCATGTTTTTGACAGGATTACTATTTCCAGTTACTGTTTAAAAAATTTAACCAAAATATTGACCAGAAATCAGTACAACCTCTGGTTCCAAGTTGTGTAGATTGTAGGAGTCTACTGTACTTAAAATTCTTTGAAAAACATAATTAACTTAATTCATTTACTTAACTAAATTAATCAAACTATTTTGAATTCAATAATATTTTTTTCCCTAATATTTGGTTGATCTTGCTACAGAAAATCTTTCACGACATTTATTATGATTTTTTCAAAGGAAAATTGTTAGTTGGCAAAGTTTTGATGAGGACAGAAAAAAATGATACATTTAAGAAGTTTTTTGCATCCTCCCTTCTTATTTATTGCTTTTTTTTGTAAAAGGTTATATATAAAAGGCTTATACTAAACTCTTGTCTTTATTATAGGTACAATGTATTATTCAAGACTTAGCTGCAGCTATAGCTACTCCCAAAAGTTCTAGTAAAAAAATACATGAAGGTAAAGGAATTTTCCATATTTTTTAAATGAACAAAAATGAAATTTTTTGTGTTTTATGACTTTTAATTTTTTGACTAGAAAGCTTTATGTATACAAGTGATTGTAAATGTTTTTAATGGTTCACATTTACATAAAAACATGAATGCATTATGCCATTCATTGAATTCTGTTTATTTCTGTTTTTTAAAAAATTCTCATATTTAAAAAATTACAACATAAAAAAGTATTGCTATACAGTATCCTGTCTAATATTTTTACACTTATTCTGAAAATCAATCGATCTTTTGTTAAAAAAAATAACATACAGTCAACTCTAGTTAATTCGAAATCAGATCAATTGAATCTTCGCTTAATTCAAACTAAACATGAAGTCCCAAAATTTTCAATGGCAGAATAATGTTACAATTTTTCATTTATTCGAACTCATTTTCTATTGACTTAGTTTAATACCAACTAAGGAGAATTCCGATTTTTCATTTTTCATTTCTTTCTCATGGATTTCAGATCCTTTGAATAACTTTCTTCCTTTTATTTTCATGAGAATTGTTCTGAATGAGTATACGTATAATCCCATGCATTTGATATCCACTTTCTTAATATCCTGTCTGTCCATCAGTGACACCTCAAATTTTTCTTCCATTGTGCTTATTTCTAATCCCTTAATTAGTTTATGTATTTGTTTGTTTATACATTTTAATTTAAGTCATATTTTAATGACAACAGACGAAATAAATTAAAAAAACACTGTAACATTAATTTCTTTGTAATAGTATCATTTTAAGTATGTTTTCATTTCATACTTTCCATAACTCGAACATTTCTTGTGGTCCCGACGAGTTCGAATCAGTGAGAGCCAACTGTATCTGTATTATTGTTTCACTGTTTTAAGTTTTTGTTTATTGCAGTTTTTTATGATAGGTGTTTCAAAATTTTATATTGTATATTATCAGTGCCACAGTAAAATTAGGTTAAAGTTTAAACGGGATTGATATTGATGCATATTTTGTTTTGAGAATTACTGAAGTCAATTATTGCTACATAATACAGTAATAATAATTGATTTATTTAATTTTTTAATTATTTTGTTTTCAGGAAATTAATTTCCTTTCTTCTCATTAATTTTGTTAATTTTAAAAGTAAGTTTTTGAAAATAATGTTGTTAAAAAGGAATTTATTTTCTAGAAAGAAAATGAATAAAATATAGTTAGAACATAAAGGAAAAGAAAAGAAAAAAGAAATTTTTTGTAAAAGAAATTCTTTATTAAAATCATTAGTTATATCATCAAATTTACCTTTTTATTCCCCTTTTTCAAATTTAGATAAAACAAGGTTTCCACCTGAACACATAGATACTCTAGAAGACTGGATTGATGAACATACGAAAGGATTGCCACCTTTGAATAATTTTATTCTGCCAGTAAGTTGTACTGCACTTATACACTAGACTCCCTCAAATTCCACATAGTTTGGAACCATAAGTTGTGCGGCTTTTAGAATTTTGTGGATTTCTGGTCATTGCCTTGTTTACATTTTTTAAACAGTAATTTGAATGTAATAATGCAGTCAAGATTATAACTAATGCTTACAATATAGTGAAATGTTAAAATAATTAAATAAAGTAAAAAAACTAAAATATTAGAAGTGTAAGCTAATTTTTAAAATGATAAGATTACTAAGAGTAAATTCTCAAGTAAATAATTAAATAAGTAATTCTCAAGTAAATAATTAATCATATATAATTAAATATGCATAATAAAGATGAGATACAATTTCCTTGAATTATTCAGTTAAACTGTCCTCATAAAGATACACTATTAATTCACATAAAAGTTGTAAAGTAAGAAAGTTTCATTTCAGATTTAGTCAGTCTTAATAACTGATGCTTCATTAATACATAAATATAGCAGACTTTACCAGCTTTCTCTAAAAGAATCTTGAATAAAATCAAATATAGCTTACAAAGATCTGTTAGTTAGAAAATTAGAGAAATAAGAGAAAAAAAATTTTTCTTATCAATTAATTAAATATCCATAATTGTTGTCAAATTCGTATAATCTTACTTCATGGATTATTATTTGTGATGATTTATGATTATATTGCCAATTTGGCAACAGAACCGGGTCTCCCCCATGTTATTCCTTCCCTGCAGTTTCACAGTATCTATGCAGATTTTCATTGTTCCATTTCTAAATTGTTTGGCTCATTTTCAAGTCATTACTTTATATATATATATATATAAATTAGGCTAAAAGTTTGAAACAAAATTTCATTTTTCAATGTCAAAAAAATTGCTGTAGAACTTGAAAAAGAAATTAAAAATTGCCTTGAAAATTAAAAAATATTAAAATATTGTAGGGGTCAGAATTTACTTCTTTAAAGTAAAACATTGTAATCGGAAATATTTCATGAATGAAAAAAATTGATGCTGAACACAAAAAATCTTTAAAAATCGCTGAAATTCACAAATTGTAGCAGATAAAATCTTGTGCATTAGGCTAAAAGTTTGAAACAAAATTCCTTTTATCAATGTCAAAAAATAGCTGCAAAATGCATAAAAACACTAAAAATGCATTAAAAACTTTGCTTAAAATTCAAAAATCACTGTACAAATTCCAAATAATCTTTATTGAAAAGAGGACAAAATTTACTATATTGGATTTAAAGAATGAAACCATATTCCTTTCACTAATGTGGAAAAATTGCCTCAAAACATGAAAAAAAAAAAAAAAAAAAAAAAAAAAAAAAAAAAAAAAAAAAAAACGCTAAAAACCATATTAAAAAAAAAATCTAATTAAAAAATTGAGCTTTGAGGTGCAAAACTTCATGTATAGAGGTACCCTTCCCTCCCAATCTTGCAGCTCTGTGTGCAATGTTCTCTTCAGAACACTGTCAGCACTCACAAACTTTTATCTTTATCGTTATAGATGTGATATAAATTTTGTGATTACCAGTGATATTCAGCAATATTGCGATTTTTTTTTTTTTTTTTTCAGAAATAAATTTATAATTTCTTTATAAAAAAAATATGCAGTCAGTCATGTTATCAGGAGTTACATACTAATATACATATAGAATGGTATAAAACTAAAAAAATCTGTGATTTTACCCCTACATCTTAACTGTAACTTCGATTGTTTACACCTGTGATGATGTGTCTATATAAGGGTTGCGGATTTGAGAGAGTCTATAATATTATGATTATAATGATAGTTTAAGCATTTTATTTTATATTATAAATACTCTTTCATATTCAAACTTTTTTTTTTCAAAATAAACCTTTAATTTCAATTTAAACTATACTGAAGTTACTTTATTCAAAGAACTAGCTTAGAAATTTTATTGTAACAAACTCAAATACTGGAAATATATTAAATATATTTCTGACATTTCACTTTATTTGGCCTATTTTTTTATATAAATGCATTTATCTTTATATTTATGTTAAAGTAAAATTTTAAGTAAAAGCAGAAAATCTACTTATTTCATTATTGAAATACTCTTTGTAGTAACCAAAATGTAACTGAAATTGTTGTGACTCTTGTCTAATACCTAGTAAAATAAATGAATAAATAATACTAAAATAAAACTAAAATAATGAAATGTCAAATCAAGCATTCTTTGCAATCAGAACACAATCTTTTCAAAATATTCACTGTTTGATGCTTCTGTATAAGATTTTTACATCTTACCTACTAAATGAACCATTTACCGATCTTTGTTTTTGAGAAATTTAATTTAGAAATCAGGGTCTTATTCGCTGGACACCCTGTATGTATGTACACTCTTCTTAAATGATATTCATTTTCTATTTAGTTGCAGTAATTTCTGACATGTGATCTGCAAATCATATAAACATATGTTTGATTTGCCAATTATATAAACATATGTTTGACCTGCCAATTATATGTCACAAGTAACTGGTTGTCTTAAATTTTGTAACCTGAAACCAGGGATGTAGTAAAAGATATACGGAGATATACGCTGTATACCTTCTGGATTTTTTTAAGGAACACCATATACCCTCTGTTTCTCAAGAAAGCTGTAATATATACACTCTAGGGTCTATTCTCAGCCTTGAGTGTTTTTCCTCTGCTTAGAGTGTTACCTGTTATTTTTTCGACAACACCACTGCATGAAACAGTTGTGCACTATATATATAATTTTGAAGTCAATTTGTATTTCTTTAATTTCTCACCAGAAAAAACAAAATTATTTATTTTTCTTTTGTTCACTCTTTTTAAATGATGTTTCTCAATTCTCACTTTAGGAATTTAACTAAGATTTTGTCATTTTAAAAAAGAAAAATATGTGTACATTAGAGAAATATTTATTCCAAATAGTTGTCCTGGTTAAAAAAAAATCCTGAGGCTAAAATTATACATCAGAAAATAAAAAAGTAATAAAAAATGAATCTGTGGATTATTCAAAAATTCTGTGTAAACACTTTTTTTAAGAGATGGGGGGGGGGGGGAGAGTAGTACATAGATTTAAAAACATTCTTGATACAGTATCTTATTTTATTGTAAACAAGCACTCTTAAAATGTATGCAGTAGATGAGGACCTCATACTAAGGTTTGAATGATAATATTTGTTAAACAAAAATTAAATGAAAGAAAGTTGGGCATCAAATTTAATGATGGCATAATTTGTGGTCATGAAATGAAAGATTTTAGTTGCATTTGAAGGCTAATGACTGCTAATTTATAACTCTCAATCTGCCATACTGCTTAAAGAACATCATTAAAAATCATTTTTAATTGAAAATTCTAGTTTGTTTTTTGCATTATTTAATATATGTATATTAGATTACACACTAACAATACCAAAAATCATTTTTATATGAAAATATTATTAATTTATTCAAACAAAATACTGAAATTTGTTTAAAATTATGCTTTTACTTTAGCCATTCGCTAGGATTTAATAGCCAAATACATCAAAGATGTTGCTATTTACTATAAATTTTTCTGTTATAATTATTTCAGTATTTAAGTGTGTAGCTTAGTTGCATGTATATTAAATTTACGTTTTATTTATTAATTTATTTATGAATTTCAATTTTGTTATGAAACAGTTACCGAAAACAAATATTGTTGTTATTTATATTGTTTTAAGAAGAAAAAGTTCAATCTTCTATCATTGGGTTTCTCACAGATTTTAAAATATTTGTGAGATTGAAAATTATTTTTAAACTGTTAAAAAAAAATCTTTAAATTGAGATACAGTTTTCAAACAAACTGCATTAGAAAATACTTTTCTTTTCTATCTATTGATGCGAAAGTTGAAATTGTCCAATGTTTAAAAGTTATAAAAAATGACAGTAAAAGCAAAATTTTTTGGTCATGTTGTTGTTATCATCGATATATCAGTCTTATTCACAGTAAATGTTTTTCCTTTATAATATTGATACTTATTTTTAAATATCTTTTCAGTCAGGAGGACAAGGAAGTGCTGCTTTACATATTGCTCGATCTGTATGCAGACGTGCTGAAAGAAGGTAAATTTTAATGGGGTTCTTGACAAAATAGAAAAAATGGCCATAGCAAGAGAAGAAAATGCAATTAGCTCTCATTAATTCGAAATCAGATAAATCAAATCTTCGCTTAATTCAGACTAAACATGAAGTCCCAAAATTTTCTATGACAGAATAACGTTAAAAATTTTTATTTATTCGAACTCATTTTCTCTTGTCTTTAATTCGAACTAATGATATTCCGATTTTTCATTTTTCCTTATTTTTTCCCAGACTTTCAAGCCTTTTAAATATCTTTCTTTGTGTCATTTTTGTCAGATTTTTTCTGAACACGTGTACATATTGTCCCATGAATTTGGTATTTGCTTTCTTAGTACCACGTCTGTCCATCAATGACACTTCCACGCCATCTTCGTTTGTGCTTGTTCCTAATCTCTTAATTAGTTTATGCATTTATATCTTTTAATTTAATATTAAGCCATATTCTAATGATAACAGCCAAAAACATATTTAAACAATACTGTAACATTAATTTTTTTGTAATAGTATCCCTTTTAACATAATTTCATCATACTTTTTATAATTCGAACTCTGGATAATTCGAAGATTTCTTGTGGTCCCAACGAGTTTGAATTAACGAGAGCCAACTGTACTTTAATTCATGTGTTTGATAAAACTGTATAATAATTTCATACAAGTTAGAAATGCCTAAGTTTTTTAACTCGCCAAAAAATTGTATTTTTCAGCTAAAAATCTCATTCACTCCTAAAGTACTTGAACAAGTTCAATAAAAAAATTTTGTTGTCAAAGTATTTGTATTAGATCATATGTGGCAGACCAGTTTAAAAAATTTTAACTAAATTCAGAAAAAATAATTTTGAAAAATTGCCATGTCTCTAAAATAAAAAGTTTTAATCACAGAAAAGAAACTCTCTGATTTCAGTCTTAACAATAATCCTGTGAGTATGGATTCCAAATTTCATCAAAATTAGCCAGGTAGTTTCCTAGAAAACGAGTCTTAAAGTTTGAATATTTCCCCTAGAATCGCACCTTATGTTCCCTTAATAGATTAATTTTAACACAATTATTCTAATTGGTTAATGAATCATATGAGATTAATTTTCCAAATGGGCAGAAAATGCCCGGACCAGAATTCAAATTAGGGATCTCTTGGCTGAAGTTGCCAATGCCAGTGTTGAATTCAGACACTTATCTCCTGGAAGGGGTTTCTGTAACTCTGGGAGGGGAGGGGGGGTTGTACTTTTTGACCATTTAAAACATAAAATTTTAAATCTTCCGGGGGACATCATTATAAAATTCCAGGAGGGCAGATTGCACTTTTTGAACATAAAACTACAAATCTTCCAATATGGGAGAATCCCAGCTGTGCCTTGGGCCACCCCCTGAATCAGGCACTGATCAATGCTCTGCCATCTGAGCTATCCTAGATAAATCTGCATGACCTAATTCACCCAGCAATTTATTTGGTTTCTTATATAATTTATTATGATTTATTTATTCTGATGATTTGTATTTATGATTTATTTGTTCTAATGATTTTTATTTAAGATTTATTTATTCTGATTCATATATTGGACCAGATGCTGTGATCAATAGGGTTTAACTGAATAAATTTGGCCCTTCAGATTCATTTGGTATAGCTCAGATGGCAGAGCATTGCCAGTTGCAGTCAAGAGATCCCTGGTTTGAAAATTTTTGCCCAGTTAGAAAATTACATCCCAGCTAGTTCAATATTTGTACAATTTTAATGTATATAAATAAAAATGATTAATGTAGTGTACACAAAGAGAAGCAATTTATTCTAATGTATATTTGTTCATTATGTGAGAAGTGATACATTCATTCTATGATATTTGCTTTGTATGAGATCTTTTGATTTTGCATAGGAAAAGAAATCTAATTTTATTTTATATTATATTTAGAAAAGGTTTATACTATTTAATTTATATATATATTTTTTTTTTTTTTTTATCGAGTTAAAGTAATTGTTAGGAAGTAAAATAAATGAAAAATTTGAAATTTATATATCTTGTAATTTTGATGCAGTTATAGTAAATATTTGTATAATAGAACAATGCGATATGGGCAATAAAATTTGATTAATCAAAATAGTATTGGACTGAAACTTACGAGGAAGGTACGCTGGCCATACTCAGAATATTTTGAAAAAAATACTAATTAAACTACTTATGTATGTAATAAAAGATCAGTCAAATTTAGCAGCTAAAATAAATTAAAAAGTTTGTAAAAAAAATAAAATATTTTCAAATATTTGGCGTGAAAAGACGAAAGCGTCATGCGATTTGGCAAGCAGCATTTTTCCTCGCCAAAAGCGAATGATTTTCATGTAACTGAAAATTGTTTGTTAGTAGATTTTTAGAATGCATGTAAGTAGTATTTAATCAATTTGAACTTGAACAATGAGAGAGTTTAATCAGTGGCGCCAACCTTTTAAAAATATTGGGTGGGCTGAGAAAAATTTGAACAAATACAAATATATTGGGTGGGCTCAATTGATGTAGGTAGGTGGAGATATCAAATTATTGGGTGGGCTCGCGTCCCATGGGCTTATATAAGTTGGCGCCACTGAGTTTAATACATATATTATAATATATAACACATATCTATTGCTTGATGCACCAGTTATTTAATTTTAATATTGTAATAAATTTAACTTTTTCAAAAAAATGTATAACCGACTCCAAAAGAAAAGCGCTAAAAAGAATTAAATAATTGTATAAAATTCTCTAATGACAAATCGTTATCCAATAACCACACATCGACTATCATATACCGGTATAAAACGGTTAAATTTAATATGTAGAATTTAATATCCACCAAACATAGATTTTCCAGAGAATATTTTTTACAAGAGATTAATTTAAATATTTTTGATTTAATTTTTGAATATATACATATAAAAAGTAATGAATTACTTTTTGAAGTTGGTGCCAAACAATCAAAATCGATAATGATTTGCCCATTTTATTTATAGTACTAGACATAATATATCCACAATTCTTACTATACTTAAGATACTTTGGCACCAACTTCAAAAAGTAATTCCTTACTTTTTATATGTATATATTCAAAAATTAAATCAAAAATATTTAAATTAATCTCTTGTAAAAAATATTCTCTGGAAAATCTATGTTTGGTGGATATTAAATTCTACATATTAAATTTAACCGTTTTATACCGGTATATGATAGTCGATGTGTGGTTATTGGATAACGATTTGTCATTAGAGAATTTTATACAATTGCGTATTTAATTCTTTTTAGCGCTTTTTTTTTTTGGAGTCGGTTATACATTTTTTTGAAAAAGTCAAATTTATTTCCTACTTTTTAGTTATTTATACCGTAATACATAATTATGTGTACTGACATATGATGGCTCTTTGCAACTCATTACTAATGAACGCATTTTGCTGAGTTCTGATGTATTCGCTTTACTACTGTCGCTGTTTGATTGTCAAATTTTCAAAAGACACTTACAATATCGGTTAGTATCGTTGTGAATCTTTAGGTTTTCAGGATGTGGTAACTTCTTCAGATCTGGCTTGACGAAAAGCTACCGCACTCATGAATGAAGTCAACATCTAATCGTACGGACATCGGAAGTGGTTATCGAAAGGTGTCAATGCCTCAAGTAAAGTGTCCTTACACATAAGCGCGCGGCAAAGCGCTTCCATATATGAGTAAACAGCAAAATGACTCCATGTATCAATGAATAGTAAAATGCTTTTCTAGTGTAGTCAAAAGTACTCCCCCTTCAGTCAGAAAAAGCAAAAAGAAAGATTTTAACAAAAATCGCTCTATGATTCAATAGATAAACAACAACAATCTAATTCCTATAAATGCAGTAAAGGCATCGGAAATGAGCGGTGATGATTCGACGAGGAATCCGAAAATCATAACCTGTACTTGGCTGCATCTATAAGAGAGTGACAGCATTCGATGCCCAAATACTTTTTTCACGGACGCTTTTGTCCCAAGTGAAATTTTGAAACTTACTCCACCGCTTTTATGAAAAACGATTATTTCAGCCTATCATGGAGCATTCTCATGGGTCAAAAGACAAATATTTTATAAAAGCGGGAGAGTGACGATGCAGCAAAAGGGTAAATTTGTTTACAGTCTATGTATGAGATATTCCATAAAAAGGATGGAGTGACGATGCAGCAAAAGTTAAATTTTTAACACTGTATCGCAATGGTAGGCATTTTCTATTATAAAATTTGATGATGATTTCCTGGTAGAATTCGATTGTACGCCGAATGATCCTTTATTTCTACACATACATAAATATATAATCCATATTATTTTACAAATTCGTGGACATACAAGGACAAGATAGCACAAGGAAATATTACGACACAAGAAAAGTACAACCGGGAGCTACACATAAAGAGTGTGTGCAACGGAGCCAGTGGGATTCGAACCCACAATCTCCTACGTCTCAAGAGATTAGCAGCGTGGTGTCTTAACCACTCGGCCACAAGGACCCCCTTGATGGCTCATTTTTGTCCAGAATCTTTTCAATCAATCGTATAATGTGTTCATGTGTCGTCATATTCACATCGAGGAATCCTACATGAACAAAATCTGAAATCATTCTAGTGTCTAATCCGGTAACCAAATCTGAATCTAAAGATAATTTTGCTACACATATCTATGCACTTTATTTTTCATTCATATGTAGAGATAATTTTTTCCTCCGGAGCAAAATATATACTAAAGGGTTTTCATCTTTTCAACAACTTAAGGATGTGGATTGGTATCGATGTCTATTTCCGCTTTAGTGGATGCGAGAACTTGTCCATTTAAGCTTTAACATTTCGGAAATTTATCGCATCCAGCAAACTTTAAGGCCGCACACTAGGCTTAGAAAAAGTCCCGGATGATAATGTAAAGTCTATGGGAGCGTTCTTTTCAAATATCTCGCTCAAGTTTTAAAATTTTTACGTTTTTTTTTTTTTTTTTTTTTTTTTCATAGGATAGCTGAGGATATTCCACAACCGACCTCGTTTTTACTTTTTCAATTTTGATTTCAGATTTTTTAAAAAAAATTATTTTAAATTTCAAAATTGGTTTAAACGGTTCTGAAACTGAAACTATCATTATATAAAACATACATAAGCAAAATCGAAGAAGTAAAAACTAGGCCGATTGTAGATCATCCTCGGCTATCCTATGCAAAAAAATCACGTAAATATATTAAATTTTGAGCGAGATATTTGAAAAGAATGCCCCCATATTGTTAACATCATCATCCGAGTCTTTTTCTGGGACTAGTGTAGTGCCTTAAGGTCCACATTGAAATCTACAGACTTCGTAAATGGGCATTGAAAAGCTGACAATCCATCAGTACATGTTAAAATTATTGTGAAAAATTACCTTTGTTTTTAAAGACTATCTATTTTCTGAGTAATGAGAGCGATCTAAAAACGTCTATGGAGCGTTTTCATTGGTCAGAAAATAGATAGTCTTTAAAAACAGAGGTAATTTTTCAAGATATTTTAAACAGGGTACACTGTTAAAAATTTAACCCTTTTGCTGCATCGTCCCTCCACCGCTAATAAAGAAAACGATTACTTCAGCCTATTATGGAGCATTCTCATGAATCAAAAGTGAGATATTCTATAAAAGTGAGGTAGTGACGATGCAGCAAAAGGGTCTGATTTTTTACATTTTAAAGTACGCGTACACAATCAGAGCGCGTCAAGTTGCTTCTATGATTCAATGCATAGCAAAGTAATTCTAAATGTTCGTATGTATTAAAATACCCTTTTCAGTCATAAAAACTAAAAAGGAAGATATTATAAAAATCGCACCATGATTCAACATGCGTCTACATGAAAGTAGCAATATATGAAGTTAAGAATGTTCTTTGATAAACGCAGTTTTCCAAAGTACAGAAAATTTAAGAATTTTTATTCCAGAACTTGGCGGTAGTCGTCTGAACGGCATGTTCAGCACAAATTACCGGTTACTTACCGATACCACTTACCGATTGTAGACAAGTACAAAATAAAAATCAAAGCGAAGTGTGACGTCAGCTACGATTCAACAGAATAGTTTTCATTGATGCCACAATTTGCTTTCGTACTGCCCTACAATCGGTCGGTAACATTGGTTACTTTTATAAGTTGCTCTGAACACGCCCTGAGATAGTCGATTTCCACACTATATCTCCTAGATGCTATATTTCCGGTTTCTTGCATAAGAGAACTTGTCTGGAATACAGGTAGAATTTGCACTGTTAGCGAAACCAGATTAACGAATCAGAAGCCTGAACTTTAGCAAATTTTTCAATGTTTTAAATAAATTTTCAATCTTGTTTCGCAAACAGAGCAAAATTTATGTGAATCCTGGCCCTCGTCTAGTTAGGATTTTGCACTTTGAACACTGTTAAAAATTTGAAACTTTCACTTTATCGTCTATCCATCGTTTTTATAGAAAATGATTACTTCATTGTATTATGGTGAATTCTCATTGGTCAAAATAGCGATATTCCATAAAAGCGGTGGAGTGACGATGCAAAAAAAACTTCAAACTTTTAACATTGAAAAGATCGTGTGTCTATATAAGTGTAACATAAAAGCATGCAAAAGAAACACTTCTAATTGGTCGATTGCTTCAAAATGAATTTGAAATTTAATGTTTTTATTTTATAAAAAGTTCTAATTATCAGATTTTTATGAAATTCGAATGGGACCACATGGACCTCATACGCTTTCAAACAAAAAAAGAATTATCAAAATCGGCTCATATTTGCAAAAGTTATGCGTGAACAACAAATACATACAGGTCGAAATCATAACCTCCTCTTTGAAGTCGGTTAAAAATAATTTTATGTATAAAAAATATTTTCACATTGAAAAATATATTTTCATATATTTAAGTGCATTACAAAATAAAAGTTAGATGAAGAATGCTGCAGTAATATATTTCAGTAATGGAAAAATTTTTGTTTCCATAGACACAAAATTGAATCAACACTGCTCAATTAGATTTAATTTTGAAATTGAAAAAAATTTAATTAATTTAATTTTTGTTTTAATTAAAATTTCATAGTTAACTTTCATTATAAATATATGTACCACAGAACTATATTTGTAACAAATTAAAATGACAAAACTAAAGTTATTTAAATAAATATTTTTAAAAATAGTTCAACATGAAACACTTGTATCTTAAAAATATTTGACAAAATAAGTATTTTGTGAAATTTTATTTTGTCGCCAACCAGTGATAAATTGCCAAATAAATGAAATGTTTATTATTTTTTATAAAGGTTCTATCAAGTCTCACTGTTTTTTATAAATTTATGTATCCACATGAGAAGAATATTCTATAATTTTTTCAGAATTTTTTGAATATGCCCATATGGAGACTTTCCTTGCTAGTAAGCTTCTCATTATAACCAAGCTAGTAATTGATTAATATCAACTTCTGTAGAATGGATTGCTAGAATTTGTATAAAAATGTCCAATCTGAAAATAGGCCCTGTACATTTGTTTGCACTCCATTCCATAAGACTCCATACATTTATATTTTAAACAAATTTGGAAAATAATGTTTTGTACAGATCAGCAAGATTGTAATATTTCTGTTTTTTCTGGTAAAAATGTTGCTAGCTAATATACTATATAAATTTTATTTACATTATATGTTTAAAAATAATAATAATTTAATTTTAAATATC
The DNA here is from genome assembly GCA_964019185.1 of Maratus speculifer. Taxonomy (NCBI): domain Eukaryota; kingdom Metazoa; phylum Arthropoda; class Arachnida; order Araneae; family Salticidae; genus Maratus; species Maratus speculifer. The sequence goes on from OZ025289.1 coordinate 30,651,194, forward strand.
ATTAAATCATTTTATACAAATGAAACAAAACCAAATGTAATCGTCCAGAAAACAGATGATGTCCCATAGTGTTTCTTTTTCTGCCTTTTTTTTTAATTACAAGGAATAAATTTTCAGAAATTTCATTTAAGGGTGTATTTCGATTCAAACTGCTTATAATCCGATTTATTTTTAAATTCATTATTGCTCTCAAATACACCAAACTTTCAAAATCTCTTATTTGGAAAGTACACAAGGTGCCGTGATTATCGATTCTTTGATAAATGCAGAAAATATTGCAAAAAAAGCAATCAAAAATGGCATTTCGAACCGATTTTTCCCAAGCGGGAGATTTGTGGACGAAAAAAAGGGTCATACTAATAAGGTAATTGTTTATAACTCAAATTTTAACGAATTGAGCCTAAAAAGACATGACACGGCACCTCATACGTCCCTTCAAGAATACCCTCAGAAAGTTTCATGTCACTCATGTTTCACTTTTAAAAATGTGCCTGAAATTGTATTGGAAAATTTTGAGCTGTTGAAGGTGGAAAAGAGTTTTTCGAATACACCCTTAAGAATACATAATAATGTCTCAAAAATTAAGTTTAAAAATTTTAAGAGTCTTTCTGACATTTTTGGAAATTAAAACATAAGTAATGTTTTTTGTAGCTTTAAGCATTCTATGTACATTTTCGAAAGAATAATTGTGAGAAATGTACATTTTTATTTAGATGTAATTGATACACAAAGAAGTACAACAGTTCTTCAATTTTATTTTTATAGCTATTTATATTATTTGTCAACAAATCTTTCTTATGCCCAAATTGCATGAAAGCCATTATTTAAAGTGTCAAGGACTCTATAATAATATTCATTTTTTTGTGTATTATATTATTTCTCTCATTGAGTTTATATTCACGCAAGAATTTTTGGCATTTTCTCTGTACAATTTAAATGTGTTTTTGTTTGTTTCTAGAGTGGTTCCTTTAGTTAAAGCACAAGAAGTGGATGAAATACCCCTCAAGTATTTGAACCGGTAATACACCGTTTATCTTATAATTGTAAGAAATAATATTCAAAGCAATTTTTATTTCAATGCTATGAAATATTTTAGCCCCTAATAATTCAACCCTAAATAACTCTTGTGTATACTGTAGAGTTGGGCAAAAAAAAAAAATGCAAAAATTGATTTGCAATACTGCAGAAAAATTGCAAATTTGAGAGAATAAAAATTAGGTGAAAAAAGAAATAAAATTGGTTTATATCTTCTGGTCGTGTATGCATTGTAAAGTTTGCCGAAATGTTGAAAAGTTCACATTGTTACAGAATTTTTTTAATTAATCTTTTCATGAATTAATAGCTGAAATTCTTATGTTTTATAATAACAAAACATAAATTCTGAATTATTATTTAAATTCATCAATATGTTCCGGTAGTGCATGTACTCTTAAGTTGTAAGGAGCTATTACACTTAAATATTGACAAGCTAAGTAAAATGAAAGATTAGCATAAAAATGTGATTCTTGTCAATCTTTAGAGCAAATGTACGACTGGAAGATTTTGATCGATTTAATTAATGCTTCAGCATTGTGTTTTGTTATTATAATACATAAGAATTTCAGCTATTACATGCGTGAAAACACTAATTAAAAAAAAATATTGTAATAATGTGAAATTTTCAACATTTTAGCAAACTTTACAGTGCATGCATGACAGGAAGATATATATCAATTTTATTTCTTTTTTATATACAATTTTTAGTCTCTCGAATTCCCAACTTTCCTGTGTATTGTAGATTGAAAATGAATTTTTTCATTTTTTCATGGCACACTAATTTACAATCATACTGGGTTAATATGAGAAGCAAAAAATTATAAACATTCTCATATTAATTGTTACTCCCATAAACGGAGCTGGACAAATATAGTTGCCATTGGCAACTAATGTATTTATTTTAATTGGGAATTTGAAGCATCAAACATTGAATGATCTAAAGATGATTCATGAACAGTTCTTCATTGAAGGTACCTACCTTTGCAGCACTTTTTTTGAAAAATGTGAAATTATTATCACGTATACTTAATAATATTAATTTAACTAAATTTAATAATTTAACTAAGACACATGGGTTTTAGTTAAAACAGGGAATAAAACTATGAATTTATATAAACTTTTAAGTGAATTTTAATTAATTTTTCGAATTTAGGCAATATTTAGTTTGTGCTTATGCCAAGACTTCAATAACAAAATGTATTCAATATATTTAATTTTTTTTTTCAGCAATTTATTAGTAAACCACTTCCTTTGTTATGATGCAAAAGATTTGCAATACCTCCAAAATTTACTAACACACACCAAATTTTGCATACAAAACATAATTTTTTAAAAAAAAGTATTTTTCAATAAAAATAGCTCTTAAATTTATATAACAGGGTTCTGAACATCATGGAAATTCAGGAAAAATCTGGAAAGTCAGGGAATTGCAAAGTAGTCAGAGAAAGCCATGAAAATTTTTTAAATACATAAGAAAAGTCAGGAAATTTACATACATTTTCTAAAAAGTCATAGAAAAGTCTGACAAAAAAACTTAAAATGACTCCATGTTCATCAAATGTTTTTTGGAAAAATTGTCAAATAGATCAAATGACTGAAAAAAAAAAACCCTAACCAATTTTGTCTAAGGATCGTGGAAATAAATAGTAAGTTTTATTGTATGTTTGGTCGTGGAATATTTTGAGATTTTGTCAGGAAAATTTCTAGGTATGTTTTCCTGAAAATCCTGCTGTAAATCTGGGAGATGCTTAAGTTTAAGCTATTTAATCCTTACCTCTTACTTTTTTTTTTTATCCCCTTTTGTGATTGTAATGCATTTGCTTTGATGTTTGTGTTCCTCTGAAAACAACATTGTAATGTATTTAATGCAATATTCTTTTCTACTTTATGCTGCAAGTTTTGTTAATTTTATTAAAATGTATCTAAAGCTTTTGAAATATTATTTAAAAATTAATTCTGCTAATTAATGTATATGTTTTTAATTTAATTACTGTATCATAGCAGATTTTGTGTATATGCACATTTGATCATGGAATTTTTTTTAATTTGATCATGGAAAGTCAGGAAAGTTGTAAGACATGTTTTGCTGGGAGCCCTGTATGAACAAACTTATAAGTTGTATTTTGCTTCATAACATTCCAATAGATGAGCAGAACCTTGTCACAAAATTTTATTTCAATATCTTAAAAACTTTTTAAGAAATGATGTTTCTTGTATATGCACACAATCAAAAATGCCATTTTCCAGAAAATGTAAATTAAGAACAAAAGAAATATTGGCCCAGCCTGAAAGTTAAAATTTCGGCGTGAGCGAAAAAAATATTCGCCTGGCCCGAGCGGAAAAAAATACTGACCCGCCCCGAACTCGACCCAGTCCGGAAAAAAGTTTAAAATTTGGCCCGAACCCGGCCCGGCTCGAGTGAATTTGTACAGAACATTGATCTTTACTTTTACGTAAGAGTTCTGACCAAAAAAAAAACTTATATTAGTCTCTTTTTTTTTCCCATGTTTGTAATCTCCATTTATGCAGAAGTGCCGTAGGCTGCGATATTTATGTTTTTAAATCAACCTTTGTTTGTTGTATGTAAATGTTTCAGTTATCATTAATATTACTAATCCATATTCCATGTAATGGAGACAAAAAAAAAATCTAAAAAATGGTATATGGTAAAAGTAAAATTTCCTAATACGGAATCTCTTTAGAAAAAAAAAAAATAAATAAATAAATAAATAAGTTCTCTTCTTAACAGATGTAAATATCTAATATATTTTTTTCTCATGTATTGTTGTATTCATTTTGCATGGATGAAAGTAGTTTAAAAGAAACTTGCAGTTTTCAGTTTAAAAGAAAATTCCGTCATAATCATGTTTTTTTTATGTGTGTAATTCTATTTTAAAACGCCTAGTAATCTAAGATACTTTAAAAGGAATAAATTCTAATGTTTAGTTGTAGAATAATAACAGCTTAAAAGTATGATTTTTTTGCAAAAATTTTTGGACAAAGCCAAATTTTACTTATTTATGAAGAGTCAAGAAAAGGATTTTCATATAGGAAGATTCAATAGCAACTGATTATTTTGGTCCGTAAAACTAGGAAGAATGAAATCAGTCTTGGCTTCGTACAGAAAAAAAAAGTTAGACCCGGCCCAATACTCCAGCAAAAAAATTAAGGCCCAAGCCCGGCCCGGCTCGAGTCTTCAAAAGTAAGGCCCGGCCGGGCTTGGGCTTAGGGCCAAAGTCCGGCCCATGTAGACCTCTACAGTCGCTTTTGGTTTCAGAATGTTCATTTCTGTTTTATATTTTGGGCTATAAATTTTATTCGAATATTACTAAACCAAAAGTAAGGCATTTTTGGAATCTTAAATGTTTGAACTCTAATTTAAAATAATAAAAATAAAATCAAAACTTTACGTAAAAACTGCAATTTGTGGGTAATCAAGTATCTTAATGACTGCAAATCAAAGAAAGCTGTTGATAAGAGGTACTTTGCAAAAATAAAATTCTAACGTACATATTGTCGTATATGCTAATAGCTAAGTAGAAAAAGTTTAAAAAAAAAGAACCAATTTTGAAGGTGTGTGAGCATGTTAGAATAAGTTTAAAACTTAGATAAATGCACTAAAGCTAACACTTTAAGCATATTGGTCAGTGTTTTACCAATTTTTTTCTTAATTTCTTTCAAATTAATTAAAAAGAATTATTTTAGTAGATAGCAATTATTTTTCTAATGATATTAGTATATTTTTTTTTTTTTTTTTTTTTTTCATTGAAGCTGCATAATGTTTATTTCATTTCTTTTTAGAGTTACATAATTTTGATGAATTTCATTGAGAAACATGATTTATACAATCTTCCAAAATTAATTTATTAATTAAGTTGAAAAGTCAATATTATTTAAAATATACTCTGTATTATTATGTTCATGATTATTGTTTTCCAATCAATTCATTTAAAAAAACTGCAATACTTCATGAATAAATTAAAGATGAGGAACCACAGTAAGTATTGACTGTGGTTGGAGAGAGGGAAACAAATATTTATTTACTGTCAACTGTAAATTTTTATTGGCTGCCAATTTTCTTCCCATTCGTAGTTTCCTCCCCATGAAAATAATAAAAATCTTAAAGAACACTCATATAAACTAATTATATTAATTACAGTAATTATTACCTAAATATTGTAAAGTTAACATAAAGTATGCAATATTACTTTTGTGGATGCCATGTTTTTTTAGGTAGGTTTTTACCTCAGATAAAATCACAAAAGTGAAGTCAATGCTTCTAAAGAACCAGTTATTCAAAATAGCATGAATAACCTACAGTAATACAACTGTTTACTTCTCTCTTTTTTGAAAAGTACTAAATATTGCCAGATCATTTATTATTCTTATCTTACTCGAAAAGCATAAAAGTGCTGAATATTATTAATAGTTATTGCTAAGATCCTTTGTCGTTTCGATTTTAAAGTTATCTTTAACCCTATGAATAAAATTAAGTTCTCTTCTTTGAATGAACCTATTTACACTGAGAACCAGTAAAGTGTTCATTTTATTCCTTGCTCTTGCAACTTAGGCTATATTGGTCAAATCATAAGAGTATTAAAGAAAAGACTAGTCGAGCATCAGATGTATATTGAAATTCTAGACATCTCTAAATCCTCCATTCCCCCTCACTGTTCGGCTTTCAATCATTCTTTCAATTTCCCCATGTCAGAATTATTTCAAGGGCTCTCACTTAAATATTCATGAAGTTTATTTTATTTGCAAAAATTCTGCTAATCTTGTCCAAAGCCACCTTATCATAATATCAAGGCCTTGCATTCAGGAGAAAGTCTATTGTTGAAATTGTCTCTATAATTGCCAACTTATTATATGACTTTGTCTCATAAGTAACGCCACCTGGTGCATACTACTGCTAATAATCCATGCACAAATTCATAGGAAAAAAATGGAAAAATATTTCAGTTTCTCACATTAGATGCCGCTACCAACAGGAAAATCATATGGTTTCTGACCACGTGTACTGCGGTCAAAGGAAACTTGGCGAATGACAAGCCTGTTATTATGATAAGGTAGCCTTGATCTTGTCAATGATCTCTCATTTTTCCTCTACCTCTCTCCAGTGTGGAAATTGCTTTTGTAATACCTTTCCCTTGTCTCTTGTCTATTTTCATTTCATATCAAATGTTCTTTTGTTTTACTTCTTTTTTTTATTTATTTATTCATTTATTGTTTTTTAATTTATTTTAATTTTTATTTAAATGTATATTTTTTAAATATTTATTTATTTATTTACCCATTTATCTACTTATTTTGTTTTATTTTATTTTTTTACCTTTTTCTTTTCTATTATTTTGGCATCACTTTTGTCTTCCCCATGTGCTCTTTCAACTAACATCACCTGTCACACTCTTTGCAATCCTCTCCCTCTTTCTTTCAGTTTGTAATTGACTTTGTCTCCTCATGGACATGTGTCTGCTTTAGCTGCTGGCAATCTGTTGTTGTTTTAGCTCAAAGCATGTAGTGCATTTTTTTATTATTTTTTTTTTTTTAATGGTGAATTTAACGAAGTGTATTACTTCAATTATTATTTATGACCACTTTGTTTGCCATAGAAGAACATGTTATATGCTAAAACTTTTTCTGAAAAATTATCTAACTTAAAAGTGCAAGCCCCATTGAAGTCCATCCACTCAAGTGATAAGCAGGTAGAACGAAAAGGGCTATTTGAATTTTACATACTTGGTCAAGGAATTTTTTTCACCATTTGTGTCTGTTAGTTTTTTTTTTTCCCCATAGCATCATGAAATACTATTTCAGTGTATTGTGGCCAGATTATTCTTAAGTCAGTCGTATAAGTATTTTGATTAAACTATTAAATTAACTATATTTTTGATAAATTGGGAAGTCTAATACTGCAGTTCCCAATCTATGGGTCACGAGCCACTGGTGGGCCGCGGCAGTTGTTTTGGTGGGTCGCAGAACAATCTAGGTTTGTCATCAAAATATATCTTTTATGTCATCTGCTTAAAAAGATATGACAATTTCAACAGGAAATAATATTCCAAGAAAAAATTCTTCATTCCCTTCTACACTAATATATGAACTGAATATCCAGAAATATTTAAATCAGCTTTGAGGTCCATGATGGAATTCAACACTTCGTGCTTATGAGAACATGCGTTTTTTTACTTTGCTGTTTTTGAAAGACAATCTGCGACTGCGTGTCTGAGACAAACTGCGTGTGTCTGAGACAAACTGCGTGTTAATATATGTTCCCACATTGGTAAAATTCAGTACCAGATATCTCATTGATTATAAAGTTATGTTTTCATAATAATTGAACATATTTTCAACTATCTTTATAGTTTGTGCATCGTTTTCATTACTATACGTACTTACACACATTCAGATTACCGATTCTTGTTTTTGTTGTTAATGTATCTTATGTACGAAAATTTATGCTTTTGGTTGGATAGGATAGCTAAGCGTATACAGGTCATACAAAAATTGCTATACTGATATACAACTTCATCTTGTATGGGTCACTAAATATTTTTTACTGAAAGGGTGGGTCGCGTGAAAGGAACCGCTGGTCTAATACCATTTTTTTTACTAATTTTTAAGGCAATAATTAGTTATCTCATGCTCTTCTTAAGACTCCTGTCCCTGCCTGCGAAGACACACTAATGCTATTCCTATTGGGGGGGGGGGGGGCATTTTTCTAATAACTCTTTCACATTGGTTCAGAAAGTGGAAGTAACTTTATAAAAAGTACTTGCAACCAAAATTGAAAAAGTAATCAAGGAGTGATATTGAGAGGTACCTCAACTATCCAATGCAAAAAAAAATTATTTTAAAATGTTAAAATGTGAAAGAATAGTTAGATAAAGACCTCCCCATAGGAATAGTATTAGCTCCCGAGTGTCTTTGCAGACAGGGACAGGAGCCTTAAATTCATTTTTTTCAATTGTAGATAAAATTGACTGATGCTTTTCAAATATAACTTGCCAGGTTAAGTTTTGTGAATCTGAGTTCTTTTTTTTTTTTTTAACCTATTTGGGAAATGAATTTTAAAAACAACTTTATGAGTTTAATTTTATACTTTTTCCCATTCAATAACTAATTTGTAAGCATGTTATATCGCAAATACTTCTTATTTTCCCTATTTTTGAACAAGTGCTTTTGGTTATGTTAACAAGCATATAACTACTGCATTTGTTTTTAATAATTGTATCATTTCATTTAAGGCTAAGCGATTACCTTTTCACTGTCGCAAGAGTTGTTGGACTAGCATCTGGCCGAGAAGAATTCATTTATTGGCAACCTAAACCCCAGTCAAGGAAATAACGTAGCTTTTATACTCAGTATAATCTCTGAAAACACTGTATATCTATTGTATCCTAAGAATTTGAGATCCGATATTTCATTTTATCTTTGTATTTATGAATTTCAGATCTGATATTTCATGTTATTTTTGCATTAATGATCTTGAGATCTGATATTTTATACTGGATGTTATATATAGGTATATTACAGCAATAGCTTTTTTATATTGTTATATTTCCAATAAAATTTCTTGAAACAAATGTTTAATTTCACACATTTGCTGAAATAGTAGATTATTTTTCTTACATGTATCTCATCTTCCATTAGTTTATATTTAATGATATTTAACTAAATTTAAAATAATAATAGTATTTAATTTTATGAGACATATGCATACCACACGCACGTATGTCCATATAAAAACTTTCATAGAAGCATAAATTTTTTCAATAGTAGCATTTTATTAATGTCACCTGTAAGTTTTATGGAATTAAAAAAAAATTTTGAATGCCTTATCATCCATCTATCAGTGAATTATTGTTATTGTATTATCATATTAAAAATATTCAGATTGCCACAGAATTTAAGTGCATAACAATATTTTCATCTTTGAAAATGGTCGTCATTATATATAGTTGATTTAAAAAAAAAAAAAAAAAAGGAAGGAAGGTGAATAAGAACTCTCATTTTTTACTATTATCAAATTGTTGCAGATATATATTTATCTGGGAAGTCTGTTTTCTTTAAATTCCTCTTTTAAAAAAAAATACTTGAAAGCGGCATTCCTATATTGAAGAATAAAATTTTCTACCATTTTTTTTTTTTTTTTTTTAAATGAGGCATTGTTTGTTGCATTTATAACTAGGACTTCCCTCAGAGGGATTAGTCTGAGCGATATTGCTGAGAATGCACATTTAATAACTTGCGATAAGTAAAGAAAATGAGATGTTACCTTTAATTGGTCATTCATTGTGATAAAATATAATGATGAAAATAAGCATATCGAATCGTAGAACTACAAAATCTTGTTACATATACTATTTTTATAAAACAAAAGCAAACCATGCATGGATATAAAATTCGAAATATGCAAAATGTTATAAGTAATACAGAAAACAAAACACCAAATTTTCCTATATTGAAAATATAGCTCTTTGAAATGATGTCATGAGCATAAACAGAAGCTTCGCACCGATTTGAGAAACTATAAATAACATAAACTATTATGTTTGAAGAGAAATGGAGTGTATTTTATATGGTGTGAAATCCGTCCGAATAGTTTATAATGTTGAATATCTGTTTTCCACGGATGCAATGAGGTTGTCGATAAGAGTTAAGGAATCCTTTTTTAAAAATTTGTCCTAAACGAGCACTTACATCTTATAAGTTACTGTGATGCCAAAGTTATAGTTTCTGACCCCAACAGTATCCTAGAAATTGCAATATTCTCAATAAATTGGGTTTAAAACTTTTTCTAGAAAAAAAAAAAAATGTTTAATATGTGAAATTAAATTGTCGAATGTTTTAGAAATCGTTCATAACGAGAATATTATATCTTAAAAGTTGCCACCAAAAAAAAAAAAAATATATATTTTAAATTTTTAGTCATATCAACATCAAAGAATTCTCAATTTTAGAACTTTTTTTGCTCGTGCATTGATGGTGATTATTGTTCCTACGCAAAATATAGTATATTTTGCAGCAAAGATGGTTACCAACATTTTTTACCCACATTATTTTTTAAATCGGCTAGGTACTCCCAATGCTAACAAAAAACACACAAACGTTAATGCTTTATAGCATAGAAATACTGAATCAAAAGCTATTTATCTCCTATTATATACACATAAAACATAAATTATCTAATTAGTGCTAGCAGATGCATTTTTAAATATACATAGATCAATATAATGCTTCATTTTTCTTTTATTTGTATTTCTTAGTATTCATTTTTCATTTATTTGTATTGTTCAGTAAAAACCTCACTTTCTTAAGCCCGAATTACGTCAAACTTTTTATAAAAGCGCCTAAATCCTTATAACAGCGAAGTATTGTGAAGAGTATTAAATACAAGGTAGTAAGACACTTAGCCAAACGCAGGTAATAAATCGCCAAATATTGTCCTTTTCGCCCTCTCTCGAAATGCATTTTTTTCATATATTTAAAAAACACGATTTTGAGTCATCTTATTTAAAATTCAAATAAATAAATGAGAGGAAGCAATAATAGCATAAGTCAACATCAAGGAATTGTATCGTAGTTACACATGTGGAAAAAAACTGCTTTCGGCCAAAAATCGTTGTCTTCACTAAATTTGAATCCGATTAAAAAAAGTACCGTGATTAATTAAAATGTTATAGGCAGAGCTGCCAAGTCTCCGGCATTTTGGGTACGGGTATTTTAATGCAGAAAATGTTTTGTTAAATTGGAACATTCTGCGGATTTAAAAAATAACTTTTCCTATAAGAAAATTCTGCTATGCAATAAGCGAGGGTTTGGCATTTCTATATAGGAATATTTCGTAATCTACTTTTTAACCTTAAAAAAAGCAACGACCATTTTTCGGGTACAAAAAGTATTGCTAATTGTTCCATTTTGCATACAAGGTACTGATTGTAATATTGATACATCTATGGTGATAAATTTCCAATAATTTTTCAAATCCCATTGATTTCATTAAAAATATAAATCTTTTATTCATTTAGTTTAAAATAAATGGTTTTTAATTAATTTCATAATACTTTTGAAATATCACTTTTTATTGAAATATTCATACTTAATCCATAACGTACATAATATATGACTCTGTTATCACATAAGTCACCTTTTTATTATCATAAAAATTATGTTTTTACTGATTTTTATGAACTCAATAAGAAAAATTTTGTGTTTTGAGCAATAGATGTCCGCATTTCCTATTATTTTTTTTTAACAAAATTCTTTGTATTTAGAATAATTTTTATTTAAATAGGAAATCCAGATGTCGCTGTTAATAAAGAAGAAAGTTACGAAAAAGGGTACAAAACGAGTAGACACATACTATCAAATATGGAAAAACGACGAATCCCAAAAAGACGTCGTATGAAATATCTTTTAAAGCAAAAAAACGAGGTCTGATCATCGAGCCTACTGATTACAAAATGTGCATTACATTAAAAAAAAAAAAAAAATGCTGCAAATATTGATTATTTTTTCTTTTGTGCAGTTTTGGCTTCGAAAGGTGCGCTATGTTGCAAAAAGGTATAAGCGCCTATGAAAACACACCTGGTAAACTTTCATGCTCAGTTTTACAAATAAATATGGCACATATATGCCCTATATACACCGAGGTACCTAATTGGTGCCAAAATGGCGTTTAGTTGCCTAACATGCTGGTTATCATATAAATGTTATAATAAATTGTTTGTTCTAAAAATATTATCATTTATTGATTGTTATATCTTTTTTAATAACAGGAAATGTTTCATTTATTCCTTTTTTTTTCATTTTGAAGTAAATAAATAACGTGTTGTTATAGCATGCTATATGCATCTGGTAATCAAAACGAAGTTTTCACCTAATTGGCATAAAAAATCTCGTCAAACCCTGTGCTTATATCTCTAGTATATTATCTCAAGTATTTTATTTATGTATACTCTAATTGTTTTTACATACCACTTACTTCTTCTGGTATATAGAAATAGGTAAGTAGCTCCTTTATGCAGTATAAATTGTATAAAACTTTAAAAAATAGCTCCGTTGCCCCTTTTTGGATCGAATTAAAAAAAAATCAATGTCTAATTCTAGTATTGCTCCCAGGTATGCATACATACTCTATATTTCAAAGTTGTATGCCAACAGGAAACGGATGAAAAATGGGAAAAAATGTCACATATGCACCAGGGTACATAATTGGCGTCAAAATGGCATTATTTTACCTGAGATGGTAACCCGGCTTTATTTATTTATTATTTGTTTATTTACTCAAAATGTTTATTTACTTTCACTTCCTTCTTTTAATTATATAAAATATTTCTTTTTATAGTTATTAATTATTATTATTATTTTATTTACTGTAAGTTCTTTTTGAAAATAGAAAATAATTTTAAAATGTGTATGTAAGCGTTATTTGAAAAGGGAGTTTTCGCCAAATGGGCTTTGAAAAAAATTGCGCCAAATCTGATGCGCTTGTGGTATCCGTGCCGAAAAATTAGTGACCAGAATTGACTTCCATACACAAACAAAATATAAATTAAAAGAAAACATGCAATGAAAATAAATATAAAGGGAAAATGATGTCATAAAAGAAACTTTTTATTTAAAAACGTAATTGTTTCTAATTTTCACACGCGAAATATGTAAAACATTCTTTTAGCGATCAAAAAGTGCCGTTAAGAGATTATCTCAAAATCAAAGTTTTTATGACATTTTTTAAAATAAAAAAATAAGTTTTATTTTCCTGCATGATTAAATTTTAAAATGTTTTATTGCATTCAATATTTCTGAGTGCGAAAATGATTACCATTTACTCCATGTACTGATTCGGTTATCTACGAAAATGTCCAGCCGGTGAAAATCACGCTCACCAAATTTCTGTGACGTATGCACATAAATTGTGCTTTTTTATCAGTTTTTTTAATATAACTTTTAAACTATTTGGAATTAATTTTTAAAAGTAGGTGCATTCACCAGATTACCTTCATAGGTACCTATTGGTACAAACAGAATCAAAATCCGACAAGTACTTTTTGAGATTTGCTTGACGAAAGAATTTTTTTGAATTTTAATATCGTTACGTATCTCTGAGTATAAAGACTTCGCTTCGCTCAGACAATTATGTAAATACGTAACACGTATAGTCATCATTTAGTCCGTTCGTCTGTCTGTAACAGAGCAAAAACTACCCAACGAATCATTTGAAATTTAAATTATATATTACATATTTTTTCAAGTCATTTCAAATTTAATGAAAATCGAATATATAGATTAATTACAGGGACAATCAAAACTATTCTGTTACGTTACGGCAGTAAGAAAAATAGTTTCAAGTGCATTTTAATCATGTTGCACTCTTTCGACCATAATAAAATTGATAAGCATCTATAAAGTGTATACTAAAATATACATTCTATACAATGTATGATACGAAGAATATTTGTTATTAATATAACAGGACCACACAAAAGTATTCCATTACATAATGTTAGAAGGGGAAACATTGTTTGGGGCACATTTTAATTATATTAAGCTATTTTACATTTTATGAATTGATATATGTTGTTGAGATTTACTACAAGTTACTTTCTGTATAATAGAAAGCAAACAGTATTTACAAGGATGCACATAAGTTTTCGACTACTATACTACATTCAAACTACCGCATACAATTATATTATACTATTAAATTATATAACCCAACAAATGTTGTCCTGTCACCGACAGACGTTGTCCTTCCTAGCACCGACTCGAGAAAATCAAATAAATTTACGTAAATATAGCAATGCGCACGATAAACTCTACGCTCTTAATTTAAATTCTTATTACAATTATGTAAGGAAATTATTTTTCACTCTTCAGTAATTTTTGAAGTCGGTTCAATTTAAAGTTTATTTTTCTCCTTTTAGTTGAAAGTTAATGAATTTCTGAACTTGTTTAATCAAAATTATAACACAGGAAATATTATTGTAAAGCATACATGTTTGTCAAAAGTGGGGATCGAACGCACAATCTCTTTCTTCAAGAGGCAGAGCTTAAATCTGGCACCTTAGACTGCTCGGACATTCCGTCCACACTCAATTCATAGAGCTGTTGCAAACCGTACGTATTCGTTACTAAGAAACGGGTATTCCCTGTGATACGAAATACCGAATCGTTATTTAAAAATTCCACTCGTTAGCCGTTACCGGAGTCCATATGCAACCGAACAAAGTGGAACTAACTTCAAACGGTGCTTACGATTGCATAATTCATGCTTTCTCGCGAGTCCGTCTCAACAAGTATATTAAGGTACATATTAAAAAGAAAAATATTATTGCGTATTTGAATAGAAATATTCACTACTTAGAGTGAAACCAGTGAAACATGCGATAACAAAACCTGTCGATAACGGAATGTAGAATTAAGGGAGTTCTGCAAAACGTTTTACCCCGCTTAACATCGCAAAATTTTTCTAACATATTCATAGATTCAATCTAATGCATGAAATCATAATAAGGCACTGAGGCAATAGAAGTGATATCAAATCGAGTAGCATTATGTATTGAAGATCAAGTAATAATCTAATACATTTACATGGGGACCAGGGGCGTGCGAGGAGAAAACTGTGCTTGTGGCAAACTTAGAATTTGGCGCCCCCCTCCTAAATTTTTCTTGTAATAGGCCAAAAAATGACGTTAGTGTTATAAATTTTGTGCCCTCTAAATCTCCGGACCCGGGGCGGCCGCCCCCTTTCGCAAGGCGCTGATGGTGACACTTGAAACATAAATCTTTCCAGAAATACTTCATCATTCCTTAATTACAGCTATAACGAATATTTTATTCTACTATAAGCTTCCATTCTTTTTACAGTGAAATTATAAGGAAATTTTAATAGATTAAATGCATAATTAGCACAAAATTAGTTTAATTAAACTCTTAAATGATAAACACGCGTTGTTTTTTTTATTTCTTAGATCGATGGCTTTTAAATCGAAATATTAATACATAATACGTAATCTTAAAAAAAAAAAAAAAAAAAAAAAAAAAAGCGCAATTATTTTGTTTAAGTTTTAAAAATGCATATAAAACTTCATATCTGTAAGATAAATAGTACAATCCCTAAACGATCTCAAAACAATCGTTCTTCTAAAAGCATTTTTTTCTGCTTCAAAAAACCCCTCCAAATTCAAACTTACGTTTTCGAAAAAATAACGGATGCTGAAATAACAAAAACATATTTCTATCTTTCTTTTCTTAATACCCAAATAACTAAATGAAATACCCGTATATGATACTAATACGGGAACAAAGATGTTGCAAACCGCACATATTCTTTAACATATAACGGGTATTCCCTAAAAAACGAAATACCGAATCGTTTCTTTGAAATATCACTCGTTTGTAGTTATTGTCACTACGCCACCGAAAAAAACGAAACTAACTTCAAACGATGTTTTACGTACGTTTGTGCAATGCATGATTCATGAATGAAGCGAGACAGTCGACGCGGTAACAGATGCGAATTTGTGTTCGGGATCTGGCATTAGGCGCCGAATTTAGTTATTTTGATATCAGCCTATGCGTATAACTCTCTTTGAATGTAACAGTTATTCTCAAATGATTTGGTTTTCGTAGGAGCTTATTGATTTATTTATTATGGAAAGAAAAATAAGTAAATTGTGAACATATTTTTCTGCAGTACCAAGTGATAAAGCAAAATGTGATTTATGACAAATGAAGTATTCAAGTAAAAAGGATTCAACAACGAATTAAAAAAAAAAAAAAAAAAAAAAAAAGAAAAGAAAAAGAAAAAAAAAAAAACATTTATTAGTAAAGCATCGTCCATTACATGATAATGGACTCTATTCTGGTGACGTCAAAGTCACGTGTTTTGGGGAAACATTCCCCCACATCATAGCCATTAATTATGCAACGACTCGTTCCCCATCTCGTGGTTGTATACCGTAGAATAGTAACGGTTCATATTTTTGTGAAGTGAGGTCACGTGTTTTGGGGAAACATTGCCGAAATCACAGCCTCGAACTCAAACGGAGAATAGAGTCCATAGTTTGTTTCCATCAAAACCATTGTTATCGCCATTATTGAGCCAGCAGTTTAGTAATAATGATGAAAGTGTTGCAGAGAGATAAAATTTCCTTGATGATCCGAATCTCCTCCTGACACTGAATGCGTTTGTATAAAAAAACAAACAGATCTCTCAAGGTATGTAAAGAAACCTGTGTTGCTAATGAAAAAAAAAAAAAAAAATATATATATATATATATACGTATACGTATACTGATTTAGTTTTATACATGGTTGTTAAAGATCTTCAACAATTTGATTGTTTTACGATTTCGGTTTTAATGATTTAATTAACTACCTTGAACCAAATTACAGGTTTTCTTTAAGTATATTTTTTTCTTATAAAAATATTTTTGCACGCGTATTTATATTTTATATTTGAAAACATTTTTATGATAAAGACGAATTTTTAGTTTGTTTTTAAAAATATATTTATGATAAAGTTTCATTTTCTTTTCTCTTTTTTTCGTTGATTGTAGAAATATACGAGTAATTGCTGTTTGTTTTTAAATTTCATATTTGAAGAAAAAAAAGTATCTTAAAATATAAATAAATATTTTCAGAGATAATAATAATGTGATTGAAGTACTAATGTAGATGTTGTTTGATAGGATGATCAGGCAAGAAATAAAACATATTGCTTTTAAATTATTCTAGAAATTAAATTTTCACTACACATAATTACTTTAAGTCTATAATTAATAAAAAGATTTGCTTCTAAAAACATTTTGCTTGATTAATGACATTTCATAATTTTATTGTATAAATTTTCAAAGCTTTTACTCTTGCTAAATTGCTTTCTCCGATTATTCTTTATTTTAATAAGTAATAAATTCTACAATTTAGACATGGTGTACTAAATTATGTATCGTTTTTTAATTGTGTTTGCCTTTTTTTCATACAAAATTAGAAGGTTGATTAAATCCATGTTTTATGGACAGATGGCAGCACTAAACAATATGTGAAGAGTAAAAAATACGAATTCTTCCAAAGACTCATGTTGTAACTAGATTTCTTGCAGTTATTAGCCGGTTTCTGAGCAGTAACGAGTAACGACTATTTTCAAACGGGTAGTGAGTTTTAAAATAACGCCACCATACGGGTATTTATTTAGTAGTTAGTTTTACAGCACTATACAATTCATCAAACTTATTCAACACTTTAAATTAGCGAAAAATCACTAACTATTAGTTTTTGCCTAATTACTAAAAAAGTACTGAATCAATTTCTAAGAAATGTGAATCTAAACCATTCTTGAATCCACTGGAACACACACACAAAATTTCATCAAAATCGGTCCAGTCATTTAGGAGGAGTTCAGTGACATACAGACGCACAGAAGATTTATATATATAAAGATTTGCATTGAATACTTAATTTTAAAATTGGTTTGGCTGGCACAGACTCCAGAAAATCAAATAAATGTACCTAAATATAGTAATACACACAATAAACACTACACCAGGGGTGATTCTGGATGAAAATTTTTTTTCGGAATTTCGCATCGCATTTTCGGAAATCGGCGGGGGGGGGGGGGGGTCGTGAGTCCCCCCCTCCAGCGATTTTCGGACAAAATCGGCGTTTTCCCGCTATCTTCAGACGAAATCAGCAATATTTTAGCAAAATCGGCGATTTATTGCGATCTTTTGCCGAAATCGGCGGTTTTTCCGCGATCTTTTGACGAATTCGGCGTTTTTCCATGTTTTTTTTTAAGTGAAATCGTTTCTTCGACGATCTTTAGACAAAAGTTACATTTTTACGCTATTTTTTCTCGAAAACGGCGTTTTATTCCCACAATCTTTTGACGAAATCTGCTTTTTTTCCGTGATCTTTTGATGAAATCTGCGTATTTTTCAAATATTCTTTTGACAAAATATTTTTAAGCGATTTTTAATCGAAAACTGCGTTTTTTCCCGCAATCTATTAATGAAATCGGCGTTTTCCCGCGGTCTTCAGACGAAATCAACGTTTTATCTGCGATATTTGCTGAAATTGCCGTTTTTTCCGCGATCCGCACAGGAAATTCGCGTTTTTTATCGATCTTTTGACAAAGTTCGTTTACATAAACATTCACGAAATCGTCGTTTTTCCACGAAATATTGACGAAATGTATGCTATTTCGGCGATCCTTTCACGAAATTTGCATTTCTACGTAATTGTTTTTTCCGCGCGCAAAACGGTACAAGTTGGCAACTATGCGGAACTGATAACCCAATTTCAAATTTTCGGAAGAGGATGCCTTAAATTTTCGGAATTTTCGGAATTTTCGGACGAGAATCACCCCTGCACTACACTCTTAATTTAATTTCTTATTACAATTATGTAAAAAAATTAATTTTCACTCTTATTTTTTTTTTTATTTTTTTTTTTTTTGAAGTCTGTTCAATTTTTGATAGAAAAGTTTTTTTTTCTCTTTTTAGTTAAAAATTAATGATTTTCTGAAGCCGGTTAGTCAAAATTATAACACAGGAAATATTATAAAGCATACACTTTTGTCAGGAGTGGGGTTCGAACATGTGATCTCTTTCTTCAAGAAACAGAGCTTAAATCTGGCGCCTTAGACTGCTCGAACATTCTGTCCACAGTCAAGTCATCGAACTTATTCAACACTTTTAATTAGCGAAAAATCACTAACTATTAGTTTTTGCCTAATTATTAAAAAAGTACTGAATCAATTTCGATGAAATTTGAATCTAAACCCCAGTGTTGCCAGATCGGTCATTCAGAATTCATTCACCAAACTTTATTGTCAGAGATAGTATTTCAGATTTTTTTTTTTTTTTTAATTACTTTAACTTTCAAAACACTTTTGAAATTAAAACAATCATAATATAAATCATATATGACCAAAATAAAAACTATCCCAGTTGTAGATTGTCCTCAGCTATCCCATGCAAAAAAAATTATGTAAAAATATTAAAATTTGAGCGAGATATTTGAAAAGAATGCCCTCATAGACTTAGCATTATCATAAGAGCCTTTTTCTGTGACTAGAGGTGTGTCTGAGCAACTGTGAAAAGATTCATATTAGTCCTACCTAGTCAATCCTGTTATAGTCAAAACTGTCTAGTTTTAAACCGTGAGCCATTGATTATCTTTATACAGATTTTTTTTTTCTTCTTTCACTGTCTTTTAGCATGAGTGCATTATCTTTAGTAAAGAAAGTGCAATATTCAAACCATGGCCCTGGTTCGATTATTCACAATTGCTTAGAATTCTTACACTGGTATTTGTCCCTTTGCAAGGTTCAGGGAACACATACCCTTTCTTTGGTTTTCTGAAAATTTTTCAGTTATAGTATTACGTAAAACATTTCTGTGTTCATTTAAAACTATTTAAGTTGCGCATAGGCAAAGATTTCTATACTAAATGCTCAATAATATTATTTAGGCTTCAAAACCCTAATTGTAAGCACATTTAGTGCAAGATCGGATTGCCAGTAAACTTCAGACTTTATATAAGCAATTGATTTGTGTCAGTGACGGACACAGAACTGATAAAAAAAAGTGTTGGATTTGCGATTTCTGGTTTTCGATGAATTTACACGTTTTAGGGAACAGAGATCTCAAAAAACAAGTTTGTACAAAATGTTTTTCCGTGAGTCTATGTATATGACAGTATTATTGAAGGTGTTCTATCTGAAAATAAATAAAACATGGAATTTAGATTCAGTTAGTCCCTTATTACTATTTGGTGTAAATTGTCAAACAACTGGCGCTGCTATGCTGCTTTTCTCACAATTTCTGCTGCAACTGTATCTCAAGGAGTAATCCACACATAGGCATAAAGCTTTAGATTTCCATTAGTTCATGATATAGTTTGGTGCTAATTACTAGGGATGCACCGAATATTCGGTATCTATTCGGTATTCGGCCTATTCGGCCATGTTACCGAATATTCGGTTAGGCCGAATATTAAACTATTCGGTTAAGCCGAATATTCGGCTTGGCCGAATATGAAATTATTCGGCCTGCCGAATATTCGGTATGGCCGAATATCAAAGTATTCGGCCATTCAATACTTAATAAAAACTTTTAAAAACTTTTCGCTATTTCTACTTTTAGCTGTCAATTTTTTAATTTATATTTAAAACAATTAGAAACAAAATCATTTTTAAATAAAATAGAATGTTTTTACATTATTTATTTGCTGTTTGTAAAGTATAACTTAAGAAAATTAAACATGAGAAGGATTAAAATGGTGATTTATTAGGATTCTCCTTAGGAATAAATTATGTGCAGATACAAGTTTCTAAATTTTGTTTAGTAAATAATCTATTTCTTGCTTTCCCCCAAATAAAAGTCCTTTAAAAGGAAAAAAAACAACTTTTGAGATTAGTAATAGCTATCAAGGAAGACAATTTTTGTTCCTGAAACCATAATCATAATCAACTTATTGAGTCATAAGTACATTGTATTTCATCTCACTCTAGGTCAAAACTTGTGTGTTCATTTATTATATTAACAATAAATAAGATAACATATTTTCAACTCACATGCTTTGATTTCTGTAAAATATGATATGATGGGAAGGGTGGAAACTGGAAAATACCACCATTCATAAGAAAAGAACTATGAGCCAAACATGCCTTTATTCAAAATTAAGTTGAAAGTATTTGTACTTTATATTGAAAAAAATTTGCCTTGAGTTATTTAAAAAGGACAATTATCAGACTGTAAAATTATTTTTCGGTCATTTTTTCATTATTTGATTTTAAAATGTTTGTTTTGATTCGTAGAAAATTTTATTAATTAAAGTTTCATAATTGTGCTTCTTAAATAACTCAAGGCAGATTTTTTTTCAATACTAAATGTTCTTATAAAAAGCTCAGGGGTGATTCTGGATGAAATTTTTTTTTCGGAAATTCGCATCGCATTTTCGGAAATCGGTGGGGGGGGGGGGGGGAGGTCGCGAGTCCCCCCCCCCCTCCAGCGATCTTCAGACAAAATCGGCGTTTTCCCGCTATCTTCAGACGAAATCAGCAATATTTTAGCAAAATTGGCCATTTATTGCGATCTTTTGCCAAAATCGGCGGTTTTTCCGCGATCTTTTGACAAAATCGGCGTTTTTCCATGTTTTTTTTAAGTGAAATCGGCATTTTTTCGACGATTTTTAGACAAAATTTGCTTTTCTACGCGATTTTTTCTCGAAAACGGCGTTTTATTCCCGCGATCTTTTGACGAAATCGGAGTTTTTTCCGTGATCTTTTGATGAAATCGGCGTATTTTTATTCAAATATTCTTTTGACAAAATATTTTTAAGCGATCTTTTAACGAAATCGGCGTTATAACCGCAATCTTTAGACGAAATCGGCGTTTTCCCGCCGTCTTCAGAAGAAATCAGCGTTTTATCTGCGATATTTGGTGAAATTGCCGTTTTTTCCGCGATCTGCACAGGAAATTCGCGTTTTTCATCGATCTTTTGACAAAGTTCGTTTACAAAAACATTGACGAAATCGTCGTTTTTCCACGAAATATTGACGAAATGTATGCTATTTCGGCGATCTTATCACGAAATTTGCATTTCTACGCAATTGTTTTTTCCGCGCGCAAAACCGTACAAGTTGGCAACTATGTGGAACTGATAACCCAATTTCAAATTTTCGGAAGAGGATGCCTTAAATTTTCGGAAATTTCGGAATTTTCGGACGAGAATCACCCCTGAAAAAGCTCTTGTTTATCAAAATGTAAGTTTCTTTTATTAAATATTATGTAAAACTGTTTTAAAAAGTAACATTTTAATACCTTTAAATTTTAAAATATAAAAAGAATTTGGAAAGCCGAATATTCGGTATTCGGCCGAATAGTTAACTATTCGGCTGGCCGAATATTCGGTATTCGGCCCAACAATTACTATTCGGCTAGCCGAATATTCGGTATTCGGTTCACCTGTCGGCCGAATATTCGGCATTCGGTATTCGGCCAAAATCACTATTCGGTGCATCCCTACTAATTACCCTTTAAGGGTGTTCTTAAATCAAAAAGGGCAACTTTGTGACACATGCATTAATTTATTTTTGTTCGGAAATGCATGACAATACCAGGTGTTGTTATTCAGAAACTGTCTAATGGCACTCATTCTTCTGTTTTTTAAAAAACACAATAGATTTTTCATAACAAGCCTTCAAAGTTGACACTTTTGAGCCTATTTCCCGACGAAAGCAGAAAAACCGGTGATTGCGTCATCGAAATAGCTTATAACTCGATAAGTAATTTAATTATCATAAAATGGAAAAATAAGTTCAATTCGAAATCGCTTTCATAGTCAGGCATTAAAATTTTATAACTTTCTCTTAAAAAATGAATTTGTAAATGTGTCAAAACGTTTTTCGCTTGTTGAGCGGATCAGTTAAGAACATCCTTAAGGGGGCTCAGGGGTTGAAAACTTTTCAAAAAATAGATTTTTTTATGATCTAGTTTGATTATTCAATTAATTCTGAACTCAATGCAAAAAACCGCATAAAGATATTTGCATTTTTAACGGAGTCATAAGCATTTATGTATCAATACTTACATAGCCGCATCCATATAATTTAAACTTTAAGTAGTGTTTTCTCAAAACTTGATTTTTGACGACTAACACAAAGATTTAAAAAAAAAAAAAACTATTTGATGAAATGGCTTTTTTTTTTTTTTTTTTTTTTGCATGCATATAACATCATAATCTAGATTATGAATTAAGGATATAACTATGACTTAATAAAAACAGTATTAAAAAATCTCTCAAAGTTGAAAATTAAAAAAAAACCCTAAAACATACAACTTTTTTTCCATTAAAAATATTCAAAATATTAAACTATCTAAAATATATTAATTCATAATCTAGATAATGATGTTATATGCATGCAAAAAAAAAAAGCAATTCCATCAAATAGTTTTTTTTTAATCTTGGTGTTAGTCGTCAAAAATCAAGTTTTGAGAAAACGCGACTTAAAGTTGAAATTATATGGATGCGGCTATGAAAGTGTTGATACATAAATGCTTATGACTCCGTTAAAAATGCAAATATTTTTATGCTGTTTTTTGCATTGAGTTAAGAATTAAATGAATGATCAAATTATACCATAAAAAAAAATCGATTTTTTGAAAAGTTTTCAACCCCTGAGCCCCCTTAACTGATCAATATTTTTGAAAAAAAAAAAAAAAAACTTTTAAATAATGCCTATCTTTCTCCTGTCATTTGCAGAGTTTTTAATCTTTTATCACTGGTTTTTCAAAGCAGAAATTTTTGCCTAATTGAATCAGAAAAATGCTCTGATTAAATAATGCAAAAATTTATAATAAAATTTTACAGGTGAGAATAATAAATTATGATGGGGTATGGGTACGGGCAAACCGTGATTGGCAAAAACCCGTTGCCCGTACGACGTAAGGGCAAAACAGGGAAGCAATTAATGGTATATAGTATATTACCTGAAAAATCATGTACTGTAGAATCTCATTACAATGAATGTCGATTTAACGAATCTTTCAGCTTAACGTATATTTTTTGGATTGTAAAAAAAAAAAAAAAAAAAAAAAAAATCCTTTTTAGCATTTTCCAACAAAATAGATTTTTCATAACAAGCCTTCAAAGTTGACACTTTTGAGCCTATTTCCCGACGAAAGCAGAAAAACCGGTCGAAAAGGAGGAGAAAAACGGGTGATTGCGTCATCGAAATAGCTTATAACTCGATAAGTAATTTAATAATCATAAAATGGAAAAATAAGTTCCATTCGAAATCGTTTTCATAGTCAGGCATTAAAATTTTATAACTGTTAAAAAATGAATTTGTAAATGTGTCAAAACGTTTTTCACTTGTTGAGCGGATCAGTCAAGAACACCCTTAATGCAAAATGCCCCACTGCTATGATGCATTGTCACGAGTATCGCAATAGTTCTATGGCAAAAACTAATGCATACTTTTTTTTTTAAATCAAATTTCAGAATCAGATGTTACTGCCCAAGTTTTGGTACAAATCATCTAAAGGGTAGAGCTGTTATAGTTCTTTTTCAGGATCAAACTTGTTATAAACTTTATATTTCTCAGCAGAACCCTCTAACATGGATAGCAAAACAATCAGCTTTTTTGTAACTGTACTGTAATTTTCGTTTACTGCTATGACAATTGTTGCCATTCTTATCTCCTGCATACTGAGTCACAGAGTTAAATTATTCACTTCTTTCAAAAATTGCCATCACTGGGTGACAACATGGTACTAGGTGACATGACACGTGTCACCTACTTCATGTTATTTTATGCCCTGCCATAAAGGGAAAGAGTGGAACTACATTTTGCAGACTACATTACATTTGCTATACAGTGCCACAGGCAGCAGTGACCCGTATCAGAGATTTTTATAGATCGCATTGTGCCCGTGGTTACCATTATTTCGAATAGTGGTGTTAGCAATTTCTTAAACGAGTCCCCAGCAAGACACGTAATATACAGTTGGCAAAAAAAGTATTTGTACACTCTAAAATGTTTAATTTTTAACTAAATAAAAACATATTTTGGCAAAAATAGTTTTAATACAGTCTATTTACCGCGCGTTTTAAATTACACAACAGAAAATTTCGATAAAGATGTAAAATAATTTTCTAATAAGAAAAGTTTAAAAATTTCTTGCAAAAAAAGTATTTGTACATTTCTCCATCCTGATATGTACTGTGTGTTATAGTGTTTATGGTTCAAAGGACTACTTATACAGAAGCTGTTAATAATTTTTAACTTCATACTATATTTGTCTGACATTTAACTTAATTTGCACTTGAAGTAATTGAGAATAGAACCTAAAACTAGAGAAATACCTCTAGATATATGAAATCCTATTATTGAGCATAATAAAAACAAACTCGCAACAAGAATTTGTAAAAGCTATTAAATTACCATCTACAACTATTGGATGCATAGTGAGAAACTATGAATAAATTAGATGCATCGAATTTCAATGAAAACCAGGACCTCTCAGCAAACTAACAATGAGGGAAAAAGGGAGTGTTGTTAAAAAAGCTTTAAAAAATCCTATGCGTTCGGTTCAAAAATTTGCTGGAGACCGTGCAACATCTTCTCGCATCAGAGTAATACCTCAAACAATAAGAAATATTCTCCTCAATGCAGACTTAAAAGGAAGAACCTCAAGGAAAAATCCATTCATCAGCAAAACAAATAGGCGAAAATGCATAGTATTCGCTTTTGTGTACAGAAGTAAATCATGGGATTTTTGGAAAACAGTAATTTTTTCTGATGAGTGAAAATTCAGAATTTTCTTACCACCAAGCATTCGAAAAAATTGGCGTAAAAATAAAACTGTTCTAGATCCAAAACGTATATTTCAAACTATCAAGCATGTTGGGGGGAATATTATAGTTTTGGGGTGTATAGCTCCTAATGGAGCGGGACATTTAAAATTTATTGACAATTGAAGGACAGGTTTAACATACATTGATATGTTGCGGCATAATTTATTAAACCGTGCCAAGAAATTATGCGTAGAGGAAGCTTTTCACTTTCTGCAGAATAACGACCAAAGCATACTGCTGTGATTACTGGCACATGGTTACTACAATACTCGAAGACGACTGGCAACTCCTCTAAAATCTCAAGATTTGAATCCAATAGAAAATTTGTGGATGGTATTGGATGCAAAAATCCGAAGAAAAAAAAAATGTATCGGTAAAAAACAGTTTTAAAGAAGCTCTTATTGTGTCATGGAATAACATTAACCAGACCACTACAAAAAAGTTGGTGGAATCTATGTCACACCATCTAGAAGTAGTCATAATCGCTAAATGAATTCACACAAAATATTAATTTGTATCATTTTACTAAAATTTAATTAATTATATTACATTAATACAGTGTATAAATACTTTTTTTGCATTATATTTTTGTATATTTGTTTATTATAATTTAAAAAATCGATCCGTTTAATTTTGTTTTTGCTTCTATAATATTATAATGCATTAAATTAATGTATTACAGTATTTTTTGCTTAAATCTTTTGTTTAATTTCATTATAATTTAAAAAAATGAAATGTACAAATACTTTTTTTGCCAACTGTATCTACAGGTTGATTGAAAAATGGAGTTTAGTTCAGATATAGGTTTGTTTAGGAAAGTGTACATTACGGCGGTGGAGAAGGAAACAAAGATTTTGCACACAGCATGCTTGTTACACGGTCCCAGCGCAGACATTCGTATAAAAGATATTGTACTCTTGGCACTGAAGAGTGGAACTACAGTACTTTGCTGATGTGCATTGTTAGGATATAATTATGTTTCAGTTAGGTTATAGTTACACAGCAATGGACTCTATTCTGGTGACATCAAAGTCACGTGCATTGGGGAAACATTCCCCCACATCATAGCCATTAATTATGCAGCGACTCGTTTCCCAACTCGTGTTGTATGCCGTAGAATAGTAATGGAACACATTTTTGTGACGTGAGGTCACGTGTTTGGGGGAAACATTGCCGAAATTACAGCCTCGAACTCAAATGGAGAATAGAATCCATTGGGTTATGGTTACTTTTTTTGTGACATGATAAACATTATGTCTATGTTGATTAGAACTAGGGTTGCAAATATCAAACTATTTGGTTAAGCCGAATATCAAAGTATTTGGATGAACAAAATACTTATTTTCACAATTTTTACTTTCAACTGTCAACTTACAAATATGCTTAAAATATTTAAAAACAAAATCATATTTAAATAAGATAGTAAATGAATAATCTAAAAACATTCTGTTTCTAAAGTATAACTTAAAAAAATAACTGAGTATTAAAATTATGAATAATTCTGATTTTCTTAGAAATAAATGATGTACAAATTAAAAGTTCCTAAATTTTCTTTAGTAAATCTGTTTGTTGCTTTTCCACAAAAAAGAGTTTCTAAACAAAATTGAAAAACTTTTGGGGTTGGTAATATGTATCCAGACAGACTAGAAAATTTTTGTTCAAGAAATTATTATCTCAACTTATTGAATCATAAATACATATCTCATCTCACTAGAGATCAAACTAATTTTCGTATGTTATTTTAACAATAATGCAGATATCAAAGCAATATTTTCAACGGACTTTATTTCGTTTGTGAAATATGAAGAGGAGTGCTGGAAAATGCCACAATTCATAACTTTAGAGCTATGAGCCAGACATTCCTTTATCCAAAATCCAGTTGTTAATATTTATACTGCGTCACAGACCGAAATTCTATCATTTCTTAATACTTCCATATTTAATAGAAATAAAATTAATATGAAACAAATTTCATTAAATCTTCATTATTAATGAAGTTCTGAATAACATTTCAGTTTTGGCTTGTTTTGCACTCTATACTTAATTGAATATATTGTAATTTTGATGGAAAAA
Source organism: Maratus speculifer (assembly GCA_964019185.1). NCBI lineage: Eukaryota > Metazoa > Arthropoda > Arachnida > Araneae > Salticidae > Maratus > Maratus speculifer. The sequence goes on from OZ025289.1 coordinate 30,678,671, forward strand.
AATCGGCCATAGTCAAAAAAATTTTCTCGAGTCGCAACATATTTATATAACTACAACTGACTGCCCTTGGTGATCAGTTTGGTCTCCCTTAAATATAATGCTAAGCATTGCATCATGCTGCTTTTAGGTAGATTTTGTATGAAAATACTACCTATTGCAGTCACTCCAATGTTGGAATATGAAAAATTTTTGCAGATTTACGCCGATCATGACCTCTAGACCCCAAAAATATTAGTAAATATATATATCACTTTCTTCTGGACACTAACTTTTATAGTACTGCTCCAGTCTCTTCCAAACTGATACATAAAATCAAGAGGTATAAAATCTTGGCTAAGTTCGTTAATGGGCAAAATCGGTCCAAGGGGGGTAGAAATAAGGAAGATTTTTGTGAAAACCAAAAAAATGTCATAACTTCTTAATTAAAATAGATATCGAATTGTTTATATTACTTCTTTAAAAATGGGCCAAAAGTTATGCATGACAGATTTTGATAAATTTAGAAATGGGCTCAAGGAACCAAAAAAGTTTTTTGGAAGAAAAAAACTCAATTCTCAAGATATCAAATATAATTAAATTTTGTATTAATGTTCTCAACATTATCTAAAACTTTTGTATTTACAAGTTTTTGATAGGACAATTTCTTACCGATGAAAAAAAATAAACTAAAACAAAAAGGGGGTTAAAGAAAAAAATCCATAACTTTGTCAATTCTTAAACTATCAAATCTAAATTTATTTTACATCGTCTCAATAATATCTACAACTTTTATACAAACAAATTTTTAATAGGACAAATTTGTATAGCAAAAATAAATTAAAAGTAGGAGTTATTTAAGTATATAAATTTTATAAAAAGAAATTATGACTTTTTTTAAATTCATTAATCATTTTTCTAATCTAATACAGTCATTTGTCTACTAATAAAATATTTCACTATTGCCTGTGCCCATGGAAATAATTAAAAAGGTTTGCTACAGCATTAATGTTGATTGAATGCAAGCAACATTAACTGAATGTTATTGCAGCAATGTTAATTGATTTATGGATTCTGTAATAATTTTAGTATAGCTGAAGCTGTCATTTTATAACCGAGTGTTTACAGAAATTGTACTGCTTCTTCATACAATACACTTATCCAGCATGAAAATCTCATTTAATCCTTTTTGGCACACTGTGCCCGGTCCTGGGATACCCAATTTTAATTCCAAACTTGCAATCGGCACCAATAATATTTTAGTAAAATTTTACTGTTACAATAAAAGCTTAAATTAAGGATCTCAAAATATTTAAAAAATCCGTTTGTGAATTCTGGTGCCAGTGGATAATTTCTCTATTTACTAACACATTATATGCCAATACCAGAAAGGGTTAAAAAAAAACCTGCTTAATATGCTTACTATAAATCCAAACTCAAAATTTAGTCCAATTTTATATAGATGCTAATGGATATAGGGTAACCAGAAAATTTCCTTGTTTGAGAAATGTTCGATTCCAAGACTTATTTACATTCGATGGAATAGCTATTAAGGCTGTATTTCGATTCAAACTGCTTGTTTATTTTTGAATTCACTTTTGCTCTCAAACACATCAAACTCTCAGATTCTCTTATTTAGAAAGGGCACAAGGTGCCGTGAATGCAAAAAAAAGCAATCAAAAACGGCAATTTGAACAGGTTTTTCTGAAGTGCAAGATCTGGGAACAAAAAAAAGGGTCTTCCTGAGAAGTTAATTGCTTATAAATCAAATTCTAATGAATTGAGCTTAAAAAGACATCACACGGCACCTTATACGTCCCTTCAAAAATCCCCTCAGCAAATTTCATGTTTCTACTTTTAAAAATATGTCTGAAACAGTATCGGAAAATTTCAAGCTGCTGAAGGTGGAAAAGTGTTTTTTCGAATACACCCTTAAAGCAGCCCACCTGGTCAGTATATTCTAATGTACTATTAAAGTTTCACATTATGTGCATCTTTTTAAAAATATTTGGGAGATTAATCATCATGTAAAAAATATGGTACATTAGGGATGCACAACCTGTGGCCCGCGATGTGTTAACGTGTGGCCCGCGAACTTCGCCAATTTACAGCTAGAAAAAATTGCAATTTTTGTGGAAAAGTCGCAGATAAAAATCATAAATTTCTTCAATTTACTGCAAAAAAAATTTAAAATTTCGTCAGTCACTTAAGAATCCCAAATTTCTTAGATCGGGCGCGGAAAAACCGCAAATTTCATTGATCAAGTGCGGAAAAATCGCACTTTTCGTTCATCAGGTATGAAAAAATCACGAATTTTGCCCATGATGCTTGGAAAAAAAAAAATTAGCAAATTTAACCGATCGTACACTGAAAATACGCGAGTTTTGTCGATCAGGAACAGAAAAATCGCGAATTTTATCAAACAGACGCGGATAATCGCACATTTCATTGATCAGCCAAGAAAAAAATAGTCAGATTTATTAAAGATCCACGAAAAAATTGCAAATTAAACTCATAGGCTGCGGGAAAGTTCACATGTTTTCTTGGTTTGCCGCGTGAAAAAAATGCGCATTTCGTTGATCGGCCACGAAGAAATCGCAAATTTTGTCGATCAGGGGCGAAACAATTGCAAAATTTGTTGGTAAGGCACTGGAAAATCACGAATTTTGCGATAATGCGCGGAAAAATTAAAAATATCGTTGATCGGCTGCGAAACAATCGTGAGTTTTGTAAGATTATCAAGAGAAAAAAAATCGTGAATTTCATCTTAACGCATAAAAAAATACAGTTTTCGTCAATTAAAGGCGGAAAAGCGCGAAGAATTTCGTTTATCAGACACGGAAAAATCGCGAGTTTTATTGATCGGGTTCCGAAAATGGCAAATTTTGTCAGTCGGATACAGGAATTTTGCAAATTAAGTCGATCTCACGCGGAAAAATTGCAAATTTCGTTGATCAGGCTCAAATAAAATTATGAATTTCGTCGATCGGCGTTGCAAAAATCGCAGATTTCATCGATCAGGCTCGTAAAAATTGCGAATTACGTCAATCGGCTTTATAAAAATGGCGAATTTTGTCGATAAGGTTTGTAAAAATCGCGAAATTTGTCGACCTGTTATGGAAGAATCGTGAATTTTATCAATCATGCGATGAAAAACGACAAATTTCGTCGATCAGCTTCGTAAAAATCTCGAATTTCGGCAATCGGTTTCGTAAATAATAATTCCGTTGATCAGCCGCAGTAAAGTCACGAATTTTGCCGATCAGCTTCGTAAAATTTGTCAATCAGCTTCGTAAAAATCGCGAATTTTTCCGATCGGCTTCGTAAAAATCGCAAATTTTATCTATCGGCTTCTTAAAGATCGCAAATTTCGTCGATCGGCTTCGTACAAAAAATCGCAAAAATCGCCGATCAGCTTTGTAAAAATTGCAAATTTCGTAGATCGGCTTCGTAAAAGTTGCGAATTTCACCGATCGGCTTTGTGAAAATTGATAATTTTGTCGATCATGCGAAGAAAAATTGCGAATTTTGACAATCGGCTTTCTAAAAATCTATAATTTCGTCGATCAGCCGCAGAAAAGTCGGGAATTTCGCCGATCAGCTTCGTAAAAATTGATAATTTCGTCGATCAGCCGCCAAAATGTCACGAATTTTGCCGAGCAGCTTCGTAAAAATCACAAATTTCGTCGATCTGCTTCGTAAAAATCGTGAATTTCACCGATCATCTTTGTAAAAATCGCAAATTTCGTCGATCAGTTTCGTAAAAATCGCGAATTTGCTCGTTTAGCTTTCTAAAAAAATCATGTTTTTGTTGATCCACCTTGTAAAATTTGCAAATTTTGTCGATCGGTTTCATAAAAATTGTGATTTTTCTTGATCGATTTCGATCACAAATTTTGTTGATCGGGCACAGAAAGATCTAATTTTCTCTATCAGTTTCGTAAAAATTGCGAATTTTGTTGATCACTTTTGTAAAAATCCATAATTTTGTCGATATGCATGGAAAGCTGCAAATTTTGTTGATCGGGCATTAAAAAAATCAGGAATTTCAGTGATGAGACGCGGAAAAATCTTATTGATCGGATCCTTCCCTCTACTTCGTTCATAAAAATTCATTCATAAAAATTCATCAAAGATTCATTTCATAAAGTTTTTTTTCGGCACCAGCCACTTCTTTGTTTTTTACTTAGCACTTTTAATAAAACAAAATTTACTCTCCTGAATAAAGTCAAGAAATAATATTACATCTTGAGAATAATCCTTGCTATATCTGTTATACACAAACTTAAAAACAGCTGATAGATACTTATCAATTAAAGTGGATATTTTGACTGGTTAAGCGAAGCCTAAAGAGGTATTTCCCACTTTTCTCTGAAAACATATTTTATCCGATTATAAGCCAGAGATCACCTTTGAAATCGAATTATCTCCATGTTATTGATGTGGCCCTCGACTGTCCAGTCTTTTTTGTAATTGGCCCTTCTCTTAAAAAGGTTGTGCACCCCTATGGTACATGAAAGAAGAATCTGCCTCATTGGCAAGGTGAAAATGTAAATATATTCTCACATTAACAAAGTTCTTTGATTTGAGTATTTTTTACAAAATTCTGTTTTTTCCAAATAAACCTCATTTCCAGATTTTGTATAAGATTGTCCCACATATTTTTATAGACAACAGAACTGAATGATGTGTAAGTTTAAAAATGTAAAAGAAAGAGACAAGACAACATATATATAACTAGAATAATTTAATTCCTCATAGAAAACATAGAACATATGAGGAGTTCAATGTGGCTTAGAGGCCATTTTACAGGGTAAATATGGCAGCAGATTACAAATTAGATAGGTTATTTTTTTTTTTCCTTTTTTTTGCAACTATTACAATATTGTAAATTACTGCTGCGGCCGCCAAATGTATGATAGAAAAAAGGCAGATTTTCCCCAGGTGTTAGCTGTTGAGCTCCTCTAATCAACTGAACATAAAATAGACCATTAAAAAATACAGAAAAATATAAATGGTGAAACAGTAGTTCATTGCGAGGTTACTCTAGGTTACAGGGGGGAGGGGAGGGTGTAAGCTGATATGGCTGTAGTTTAAGAAAAATCTGTAAAAAATACCCTGAGCTGAATGAACGACGATTCCAGTCTCAGGTTTGCGAGTGCATCCATCCAGGTAAAAAGAATATGCCATTTCTTTGTACTTCTGTAAGTAGACGATACTTTGAACAGATATAATATGGCACATTTTAATGCACTTCATTGCTATGGATTTGTGTTGTACTGATGGAGCCACAGAAAAATATCAGATAAAAAAATACTGTTTGAAATAGGATGAAATTCTTTCAATTCTTACAGAAAAAGTGAGCCCTCATAATTTGAATGAAGAAAAAAAGAAACAACAACTTTCATAAAAATAGAATTAACCCCTTCACACTAGGGCTTCCTCACAGTGTAATTACCTTTAACTAACATGCATTTTGAAATATTAATAGTACCACTAACACTGTCAATTTTACAACTGCAAGTATACACAAAATTTAAAATATCTATTTTCTATTACATGTATATTTAGCCAAGTCAAGCAGATAAAAATAAGTAAATACAGTAAAATAAACTAATTATCTAAGTCAAAAACATAATGAACCAGAACAATGCATAAAGAAAAGAAAAAAATATATTGATAAGTCATAAACATAAAATATTCTTACTGCAACACTTTCAAGTACCATAACTCATGCCCCTAAGTGCACTACTCAAGACTATTAAGCTTTCTAAAAAGACAAAAAATCTCGTTCTATTTTTATTTTATTTTATTTTTTCAGCCATTCAGAAAATTCATTGGGGACATTCATTATGAGTACCTTTCCAATACACAACACAGAGTTGAACAATTATTATAGAATTAGGTTAACTACTATATTGAATAATGAATTATAAACTCTTCCAACCCCCAACATTAAGTGCATAGAAAATTATCCAAACATTTGGATGCAGATTTTCAAAAATTTAACAAAGGGGATGGATGAATGGTCAAAAATTAAAAAAATACACATATATGCAAAATAACTAAAGTAAGATTAACTATAGCACTCCATGCTTTGAAAAACACAAAATATATATTATTAAAAATGCAGAAAAAGAAAAATACATACGAAAATTTTTAATTCATTGAACATGCATAGATAAGAAAAATACTCCCATCTACAGATTTTTTTTTTTTTTTTTTACGTTTTTATCATAAGGCAGTCAAATACTTCAAAGATAGTGCTTCCAGTAACTGTTTCTAAAAAGTACAATGCATTTCTGTAGAATTGGGGAGAAAGGTTTCAGAGACTGCTTCAAATGCATTTTTGTTTTATTTTTTTTTCCCAAATTCAATTCTTTGAGGAATGTTGTAAAAATAAGCAGTCCAGTCAAATCTATAATATGCTTTGCAAAAATAGTTAACTTTTTTATCCCAGCAAAGCTACTGAGAAAAATTCACTGTTTCAGCACAATTTTTCATAAATTGAAAATTGCAGCATTTTGCATAGATTATTTAAGCAAGTCTTTGTACTTAGTGAAGTGTAAATCACAATCAATCCATGGTGTAGAAAAAAAAGGTATGAATAATATTTCTATGGGCCTTTTTTCAATATTTTGATTCCAGTATAATATGCTAACGTGTGATAATATCTGAAATTCATACAAATGCAAATAGTAGGTTTTAAATATATATTTATAAAGGTATCAACTTGTAATTAAGCTTTTATTTCTACTTCTAACTATAAATCTGACTTAATTTGTACAGCTTAGTTTTAACCAGGCAATAAAAAGAGAAAAGGTCCCTTTAAATTATTATTCATATGTATTAGGCAAATAACAGAACATCAGGCAATCAAAAGACTATATAGATGGTAAATGCAGCCAGTTAACATCATACAGATTAAAGAAAATAAGTTCTTATAGGCAGATTTTTTAAAAAGAACTATTAAGTATCAAACTCAAACAATCCAAATTAAAAAATTCCAAAAAAAAATTTAGGCTGCGTTAATTAAACTGGATGGGTCAAAAAAGAAGAAAATTGCTCTTCTTGAGAAATCTAACTTCAACGAAAAAAAAAAAAAAAAAAAAAAAAAAAAATACTTGTAAGAAATCAGGTCTTGCCCTAATGTGCCACAGCCAGTTATATTGTTTTTCTTTTTGGTATGTTTTTTGGATTTTTTTTTAAAACTATGACCTACATTGATACCATGTTCCAAGTTGAACTGGTAGAAGAAGTTGTGGGGAATGAAATGAGAAATTTCCCATAAATGGTTTGTGTGTATAGTAGAGTATATCCATAAAATATATATTACTTCACACATTAAAACTAGATATATCTGTTTTGTTTAGGCTTTGTTTGGTTTTCCATGGCAATCTTCGGCACATTGCAAATAAGTTGAAGCAATTAATCCCTATTGTTTCAGAGATATTTTGCATTTGTTTTAAAAATGGTGACAATGCATGCATGTGTAGAATAAGCTTTGAATGTACATTATATATCTTATTGAGGGCTCATACAGAATTTTAAGGGATGGTGGGGATTAGAAGTGAAGAGCCTCGTATACAATGCTTATTGGAGAAACAGAAATATGACAAATCTGCAAAATGGAGACAAAATAAAATACCAGCTACGAGCACTTTGCTCAATGTATATTTCTCTTTTGGGTTTTTCTTTTTAATTAATTTTTTATTTATTTTTTCTTCTCTTGGCCACATTTTTACTCCTTGGCAAAAAATGCCCTCATAAAAATTAACAAAAAAGTTTCTCCAACAAGTATCAAAAATAAACTTTTCATAACATTACAAAGACCATTATATATCAACAAATATGGTCCGTGTTTTTTGTACTAACTAAACAACTGCCTCTCGTTACAATCCTCCTACTTTACAAAAAGTTTTAAATGCTTTATCATACACATATTAACACATTTACTCCATTCCTGAGATTTAAACAACACAGCAATCCTTGGAGCTCCAGCCAGTCGCGGAGGAGGTGGGTGGAGGCCCAGGGATTGGAGGACCCCAAGTAAGGCGATATGTTACTGTGGAAACCAAACAAAGCAACGATGTCCATTCGCAGTATCCCCCAAACCCACAGCCACCAGAGAAGAAGATGATGAAGTGGTGAGAAGGTGGCAAACTCTTGGTCTTTGGTATCGTGAAGGTCATGATGTGTGGCGGGGCTTGGGGGTGAGGCTAGTTCGCTTGGACTTGACGTTGATTAGGAGGCAGTCCCCCGGGAGGGGGAGGACGACGGAGATTCGTCAGCTGACTCCTGTTCACTAGTTGTCGAATTTGGCGTTGAGCAGCCTGCAAAGACAAGACAAAACAATTTAGGAAATGATGCTAATTACCATTTTAAAAAATATATTTTTCTGTTAACCAAAGGCAAATCTTGCCCCACACCAATGGCATGTAAATGATGGCAATTTATAATCTATGCCTGGCAAACAAAATACTAATCATTCCCTTGTATAACTTTATGCTTATTACACTTAATGAATATGACAGTTACAAACAAGAAAAAAAAAATTACATTTCTAGTATTGCACGTTTGCTGTAGTAAAAATGCATTGTGTCACCTCTATTAATAAACTCAGAAATTTCATACAATCGCATAAGATTTCCTTTTATACACAAAAAACCGGTATAAGTCAATACACAATGTAAACTTAATTTCATTGATGTGACTCTCCCCACCTTAAAAAAAAAAAAAAAACGAAAATTCAAATGCACTCAAAGTTGAACTAAACTTGACAGAGACAGCATCACTGAGTAAAAGTCTACTAGATAAACCTTTGTGTTTCAAAGTAAGTTTCCTTTAAATTGGAAAAAAATAATAATGCTTCATTTAATCATAATTGGCTTCAGCAACTATCACAATCTAATTTAAATACAACTTTAGACAATGGGATAGAGACGCAGACATTTCACAATGGGAGTTAAGGAGATTGTGTCAGTTGTGATTGAAATTATGTTAGTTATATTGTTACTTCAAAAAGATATTAACTTCTAAAAACTGGAATTTGCAAAAACATGGAAATTTTCTTCATCTGCCAAGAGACAAAGCTTGTATTTATTTAGCAATCTTCATGAAATTTTATCTAACTAGCCACCCTCGGCGACAAGTTTGGTCTCCCTTGAATGTAATGCTAAACATTGTATCATATTGTTTTTATTCATAATTTTTTTTAATTGCCCAATTTTTTGCCAAATTAGAAGATTGTGCTAAAGAAGCAGACACAGATGTCATATACACACCATATTGGAAGGATTGGCAATTTAATGTGCCTGTTACTTTAACTGTTGTTTAACTGTTTGCTTTTTTAAAAAATAGAAATTAGTTAAATATGTATGTAACTGGTATTTGAAAACAAAACTTTTGCCAAATTTGCATCAGAAAAATGACGCTCCAATGTGGAGCATATATCACATCTGTGCTGATAATAAATTGCCAAATATTGTACCTGTAACATTTTTTTCATATTTCATTATTTAAAATTTAATCCTTTGACTCATTTCATTTACAATACACAACTTTAATTTGAAACTGCAAAGTTTAAAATTCATGACTTATTTTTAAGTAAAAAGAACAATTTTTTTTTTTTTTTTTTAAATGAAATTTTGAAGCCCTATAATTGCAGCGAAGGAACAAAACATAAATCCAATTTACCGTAGCCTAAATCTTACCAAAGGACTTTTGCATAGTAACCCATAAGATGTGTTTAATTTGGATGTTGCCATTAAACAAATAATCGTGATTTTTTCGCCACATATGTTAGTGTAATTTATATGTAGATTCTCTGACTTTTCCAGGTTTTGGATAAAATATTGAAATTCCTTGACTTTTCATTGACTTGGCAAACTTCTGAATTGACAGACTTTCAGATTTTTCAGGTGTGAAGCAATCCTGATATAACATCAGGAATAGCACCTAGAAAATATTTCTGCATATAAAATCAGACTGGCTTAGTGGCAAGAATGATATGAGAGTTAGATTTAAAAGTTAACTAAATTGTTCAAAATGTTTTGAATCCAAAGAATACGATAATGAATGCGATAAATCTCGAAATGATCATCTAGAAGTCAATCATACAGACTATGATCTCTAAATGCATTAATGAGTTTGAGAAGCAAGAAAAGGCAGATGCAATCCAAGTACTTTTATCTTGCTGCAGTAAAAGCACAAGCAAAACATACACAACAGATAGCTTTTAGAGATGAGACGGGCTCGGGCTCTATTTTTATTTTAGACTTCGGGCCCGGGCTCATTTTTTCTAAAGCCGGAAAATTTTACTTAAATCATGTGTAGAAAAGATTGAAATAACTTTTTCCACTTAAAATTGTTTACTTATTCCTTTTCAAGTCATTTTATTTCTTTTTTATCAAAATGACGGGAGAACTGAATGCTTGTTTATTTATTTTAGTATTTCATTGCAGTTTCATATGAAAATTTGTGATAGTTACAGATTTATGTCTGCGGAACTTCCTCCAACGATCTATTTATATGGCGCCAATCATAACAAGCACAACAATAAATTTAATCTTTGTTGGCTTTTCGTTTGCTGAACATAATTTTTAATGGGATCGTTTATTTATTATTTAGTTACTAACACGAAGATAATCGAAGATAATATTTTCTTCTGTTTTTAGTAGACAAGTATTAGCTGGAGGTTTTCAAATTTATTTAATACTCGATTGTGCATGAAATATAGTCATTTTTCTTATGAAAATAACTTTAGTGATTATTATATGCATTTGTCATCATGAGTATGAATTCTGCTAATGCTGAGGACGCTGCTCCTTCTCGAAATCACTTTTCTCCGTAAGTAAATTTTATTACCATATTATTCCAACAGAAAGCAATCGATCAGTGTTTCCTCTTTTTCTGTAAAAAACATAGGACCTTTAAAATAACAATGTCACTTTTTTTAATTTACGTTGATTTTCAGGTATCTGTCAATCCTGGAAGATTGTTATGAGAAAAGAATCAATTATAATGAAATATGTACACTTTTTACAGAAACTTGAAAAACGTTCGATTCGCTAGCTTGCAAATAGTAATTTCTACAAATTTCATGCATTTATTCATTAAACAAAAACGTTTCCATGAAATTTGCTTGTTAAAGGAGGAAAGAATATGAGAAAAAATATTTTACATATGGAGTATATTTTTATTTTATACGAATTTTGATAAGAATAAATTTAAATTTTCATTAAAAAAATCATATCTATGTAAGAAGTTTTTAAAAATGAGATATTACTTTTGAAACAATTTTTAAATACAATACAATTTTATTTTGTATATTTTTGGTATCGGGCTCGGGCTCGGATGACAAAAAATTTTTCGGGCTCGGGCGTCGGGCGGGCTCGGACTTAAAATAGTCGGGCTCGGGCGGGCCCAAGCCCCGAAAAACTAGCCCGAACTCATCTCTAATAGCTTTGTATGAAAGTTATTAAGCATGGTGTAATGTATGTATATTACTATATACTTATTTGGTAAAATTTCATATTTGTCTGATAAATAGAATTCTTATCAGTTATGCTTTTTAAACTAAAGTACAGAATAAATAAATCTTAATTGATAATAGGTTGTTGCCTGGTGTAACGCAGTCTAAAATTTCGTATTAAAGAACATAAGCAATATATTGAAAAACAAGAAATCAAGAAATCCTCAATCGCAAAACATTGCTGGGAGACGAGTCATGCTTTTGACTTCAATTCGGTTAAGATACTAACTAAACCTACTTCTATACAAGAACTCAACTTCCTTGAAGCTTTCCATATCCATAAAAATCTTCCTAATCTTGTTAATTGTGATTTTGCTATTCCACCATTATCAGACTGTTGGAAATATTACATTAAAACTAATTTTTCTTAATCTTTTAATGCAATTCTCGCAATATTTTTTCCATTTTCCACCCAATTTTCCTATTAACTGTTCCCCGTTTTCCTATTGGCTGTTGCCTAGGATCCTCTGTTTTCCTATTGGTCAAGAAACTTATCACTTGAATCCCCATCCTCCCTATATATATATGAACAAATCTCCACTATCTTTAGCACTGAGGAAGGTATGCTATATGCTACCGAAACCGGTATGCTTGGAATTTGAATATTCTGGTGTTCTAACGTTGTAAATAATTTTAACTTTAAAATCTTAATTGAGTAGACAACCATAATAGATCAAATCCATACTGATAAAGAATTGCATAATGCACTTATAAAATCCATAACATCTGTTTTATCCACTCCCATAGTGAACAGTCTTTTTACATATACTTTCTCTTCTGTTTTCAGACTTTTACAGTAGAATCTAAACCTTCAATTTTTATTTATAACAGCTTTGTATTGTCGCTTTCTATCATCTATTTCACCATCACTACTGTAGGTAATGAATAATAGGAAGTTACTGCAAGCATTACTGTACATAACAATATCAGACTTGATCCAATTAACTCTTTATCTACCACATTATCAATTCATGAAAATTTTACACCCTAAAGCATGTTATGTAAATTGTTTAAACTAAATTAAAAGATTCACATAATCGTTTAATAAATTTTTGAAGGATTTTAGAAAAATTAATAAAATTTTAATTTACAGGGATTTTGTGCAATTTTTATAATCTTTTATTTTAAATTATTTTCTTAGTATTTTGTAGAATTAAAAAATGTACTAATATGCTGCTCTTACAATTTTAATATAGAAATATTTCCACATTGAAAAATCCCCATCCCCCCTCCCTCAGCGCGAAGAAAGCTGAAAAGATACAAATGCAATCCTTTTTTTTAAATATTTTTATTGTGTAGCCAACAATGTTTTTGGAACAAGTCATTCTAACTCACTCTAAACAGTATTACAACTAACTGACGTATTAAAAGGACTTTATAATAATGCCCCCCTCTCTCTCTCCAAAGATTGTATTTTTTTTTTTTTTTTTTTTTTGGAAACTTGTTTAATTTCCACTATTAGTACATTAGTAGTGCCAAGACAAAGTTCTTGTCATATTTTCACCAATGATCGAGTTGTCATATACAGTAGACTCAATTTGCAAATCTGACGTTAAACCAAAATTTGTTAAAATTACTTTAAATGGAGTTTTATAATATCTAATATTCTAATGTTGTAATAAGAACTATTTATTTATACAGTTTTGTATTTGTTAAAATTTGAAATGTATTTAGAATAAATAAATAAATAAGAATTATGGAATAATTTATAATAATTTCATTGCTTTACAAATTAAAAAAACACCAAATAACATTTTTCAAAAAAAAATTATACTTTGAATGTTTGAAACTTCCAGAATGGGACCATTAATCATCACAAAGTCACAAGTTTACTTCACTTTAAAAAAATTTCCATATAAAACTTAATTTTGCATCTTTTGATGTGAGAGCATCAGATGTGAGATTTTCTGCAACATAGTCAATTGCCTAGTCTAAAAATTCTTTTGAATGTCCTATTCAGATTTAGGTAATCTTCTGAAAATTTTTACCTTAACTTCTAACTTATTGATGAAAAAATCCTCAAATATTAGATTTTTTTGAGCAAAATAATGTTTTTGTAATTCTTACATTAGACAATTGAAATCTTCAGTATTATCAGAAAGGTAGCTAAATAAAGAAGAATTATTAAAGAAGAATTATTAAGAAGAATCATTAAAACAAGTGAGGGAAAACATGAATATTAGAAAAAGGTCGGGACCTCATCCAATGGCCGTGAATTAGGTGGTCGTAAAATCGCAAGTCTACTGGATTACTCCATTTTATCTGTACAATTTTTTTTTAAACATTTTTTAAACCCATGAAGAACACAAACTTACTTGTGTGCTGTAAAAATCACCAATAATATGGACGGGTGTTTCCTCAGAATCTGAGCTATCACTTTCTTCAGGTAACTTTATAATTGCACGTGTTTGTCTTTGGAGTTCCCGAACAGTTTGGCCTCCTTTTCCAATTATTCGGCCTACTTGATTAGAGGGTACAAAGATCTCTACTTTCAGGTGAGATTCTTGAGGTCCTGCGTAAGTCTCGAAGCTGACTTTTTTGAATATCATATATTGAGCCTGTACAGAAAAAAAAAAAAAAACATGTTTATTTGCAAAAAATATTTGCATTAACTATTTAATTAAAGGTGGGAAGGTTTTGTATATATCTAACTGATTACTCAAATCGAATGATTAATCCCCACATCAAATCAAAAAGGACTATTATTTGACAGTTTAAAATTTACTTTTGGAAACATTAACAGATGTTACTTAGAAATTGTAATTTAAAGGCTTTTTACTTTTGTAAGATCTTTCATAACAATCTAAAAATAGACATTTTGTACTAAATTTCTGTACATAACAGTGCAGTCATGTAAAGTGACAAAGCCATCTCAGTAAGTTTCTACAGTATAGGGCAAAATTGGGGGATTTCTAGTGGCCACTATATGATAGGACTAGTTTTTTAAGAGGCCATTTTTTTATTTAAAAATACTAAACAGTAAATATTTTATAGGTATTAATCTAAAATTGAATAGCCCAAATAAATATGTTAATATAAATATATTGGGAAAAAAAAATCCTTGATGAAATGCAAGAATTTTTTATTCTCTCCATATGAAAAAGTGGCTGCTGACAGTCAATTTTTCACTAGCCACTTTTTCTCATTTACTGGCCCCTTTGGCTAGTGGTAATTTTGCCCTTTATTCTAGTCAGGCCTGAAAATTTTGTACTTTTACATTTCAAAATGAATTAGAAAGTTGTGTTTAATGAGAAGAGAATTTAAGAATTCTTTTATGTAGAATTTAATAAAGTTTACTTCAACCAATATTTAACTTTTTTTTCTATTATTCTCCACATTGTAATCTGTATTTTTTATATTGCCTTTAAGCATGTTTCTTTGTGTTAAAACCCAAAAGTTACATGAACGTAATGGGGAGTTATCACAAGATTTTATTTTAGCACTAACAATATCAACTATACTTAAAATTTTTTAAGTAAAGTAAGCAGGTAGTGCATAATGTAGAAATTAAATAACTAGAATAAAATTTATTTTTAAATGTCATCCATCTTTTAAACATAAATTTGTGAGAAATTTCAGCAATGTTAAATTAAGACCTCTCTTCCCTTTTCAAACGAAAATTTTCAGAACACAGTAACTATACGTTGAAACCTGAATACAATATGTAATCCATAATTAGTTGCTAAAGAATAAAAATATTGTATAAAATAAAGGTTTGCTGTTTGCTTTAGTAATTTCCTAAAGCAAAGTTTGCAATACAAAGACAAGTGTTACAATTCAATAACAGAAATGTTTAGCAATTGTTTTGCAAAAAACATATGGTAAGAAATAGTTTTAATGGTCATTTCTATAGAAAAAGTAGAGCCATTACAAAAATTACATATATAGTTTACTCCCTTCAATTTGAAATCTGATAAATCTTGGCTTAATTCGAACTAAACATGAAGTCCCAAAATTTTCAATGACAGAATAATGTTAATTTTCATTTATTAAAAATTATTTTCTCTTGACTTCGTTTAATTCGAACTAATGCAAATTTCATTTTTTCATTACTTTCTTATGGACTTGAGATTCTTTAAATAACTTTCTTTCATTCTTGTCAGAGTTGTTCTAAACTCGTATACATATAATCTCATGTGTTTGATATCCGTTTTCTTAGTGTCCCGTCTGTCCATCAATGACACCTACATCCTTTCTTCGATTGTGCTTGTTCCTAATCTCTTAATTTATGTATTTATATCTTTTAATTTAATATTAAAACATTCAAATGATAATAGCAGAAAAAGAAAATTACTATAACATTAATTCTTTTTGTAATAACCCTTTAAATGTTTTTTTTTTTTTTTTTTTTTTTTTTTCATATTTTTTGTCATTTGAACATTTCTTGTGGTCCTGACGAGTTCAAATTAACGAGAGTCGACTATATATTAAAGTAAATAAAAAAAGGTGCAGAAAAAGACAAACAAAAAAGGCATAAAAGTAACTTTCACAGGATGGCTACAGAAATTAGAAGGGAGGGGTTTGGGGGGGGGGGGGGGGGGGGAATTTATTTTGGAATGTATCCTGCTTTCTTGTATAAAAACACTAATACTAAATACTACTTTCTAATATCTCATTTGCAGGGATGTCACTCAGAAAATAAAAATAAGAGTATAAGAATGCAATGCATTTAAGTTATTCTAAAGTTTACTGCTCAACAAGCAAGAAACTTTCTGATAAGATGATTTATTCATTTTTAAACAAGGTATTAATAAGACCTGACTATGAGAGAAATTCCAAATAAAAATGATTTTTGTATCTTTTCAATAATTTGCCTATTGAAATTTTAAGCACTTTTGAACATATAATATTGCATATTTCTTCCTTAGTTTCTGCTTTTATTGGAAAATTTGGTTCAAAACACCATTTTTTACAGCATTTTCTTACATGTTTACAAGGGGGAAAAAAGGGGGGAGGGGTTTCACATCTGTTGATTAAAAATTTTCTGGATAACAACAGCTGCCAGTTTCATGAGTTCCAAATCAAAAATGAATTAAAACTTATGTAAAAGTTGTCAATTTGGGTTTGAGAACAAACAACCTTAAAAACATAAGAATATTAATTCATTACAAGAATCAATTCTGGATGATCGAACACTTGCAGCAAAATGACTGATAATCAAAATTTCTGTTATAACAAAATGTTGGTAGAGAATTGCGATTGAGGGTTGCATTCGAAGTCATATTGTTACATGTGTGATGAACTACATAACAAGTATGATCAATCTAAACAAGTAGGTGAAGCAAATAAAACCAGTCATTGTGCAATGCAATATAACATTTTATTAAGCTTATATTTAATAAGCACACAAAAAATATTAAATAAGCTTCACATTCTGTAATCCAAATAATTCAAAATAACTAACAATTTTTGGTAAGTTATAAAAAATCAGACCTGCCAAGTTCTGAAATCCAAAAGTCAGATTTCGTTTCAGAAATCAGAAGATTTTTTCCAGTAAAGAGTTATAAATTTTTAAATGTAAACATGATTAGTACAAGTTCAGTTTTAAACAGGATTTGGATATTACTGAAGATTGAAAAGACATATGACATTTATCAAATAAGGAAATTATGTACTCCTTACAAGTAAAATGCATTTAAGCTTATGATGTTCTAATATACATTTAAATGATATTACAGAAGAGGCAGGGGGTTCTTCCCCATGAACAAATAAAAATATAGTGAAGATGTTAAATAGTAATTGAGACAAATCCTTACTAATATTATAAATCGGAAAGTGAGTTTGTTCTGCTTTCACGCCATAACTACTGAACCGATTGCTTTGAAATTTTGCAGACGTAAAGTTAGAAGTCCGGATTAAATAATAGGGTGATTTTTATTTATTTTATTCAAATATTTTCCTTAATAATTCAAAATTTATTTTTCATACAAAATCAATAGGCATTTTTCAGATACAATTTAACCATTTTCCTTTCCTGTTGCCAAGAAAATAAAAAATTGGAATAATAATTTTTCAGCAGCAATGAATTTTTAATAGAAAACTTCCATGCGAAAAATTAATAAAATAATTTAAAAGAAAATAAATATGACTTCATGTTTGAAATAAAAATAAAAGGTGTATTTTTTATAATACATTTAACAAGGATATTTGTTTAGTTAATGGGAATTTTTGTGTAAAATATGGTGACATAAATTAAAAGTAGAAAGAATGAAAAAAAGAATTATATTTTTAATAAAATGGTTCACTCATGAAAATGTGACATCATAGTTGAAATAAAACAGGTACTTTATAGCAGTCGTTAAAAATATAAGGAGTATGAATATCAGTAGCTAATGGAGCGAGATAAATAATGACGTCATATTTAAAATGAATCAGAAATATTTTTTACTTATACTAATTAATAAGTTATAAGTTACATACAAATGAATATTTTTATTCAAAACTCATAATTATCAATGGAAGAAATTTTTTGTGGGGAAAAGGTGGAAAATAAAATCACTGATTAATATATTTTTGGCTCGATTTTTTAACACTTTCGAACAAAGTTGAAAAGTTATTATGCTTTCGGTTTGTCTGTCTGTCTGGTCGCTTCCTAACTTTCGTAAATATACTCCGATTTCCATGAAATTTTTGGACGTTCTTAACGTTTACCTAGCACGAATACCTATTGAAAATAAAGTTTCTACCATGATTAGTTTATTTACAGGGATAGTCAAAAAATTTCCTTACATTACGGCATTATGGGGAAAAATCGTTTTAATTAAATTTAACGATGTCACAGCCTGTAGAACATATTCAAATTTATATGCATTTTGTAAAGTATGTAGTGAAAAAGGCACTTACTATTCATTTACAGGGTCAGAAAGGTTAAGAAGAATTCCATTGCATAGGAATAAAGGGAGGAACAGTTTCTGACATATTTTAATTATGGTAAACGATTTCATGTATAATCAAATTGATATATGTTGCTGAGGCTTAATGTAAGTTATTTCATGCATAATACGAAGTGCATAGCATTTACAGGGACACACAAAAGATTTCAAATATTATATATTCTATCCGAAGTACTGTATATCATTGACTGTTGCATGGATGAAATGCATTTTGAATTATGATATGTGCTTTTAAGTTTCGCTAAATGTATGCATATTAAATGGAGAGTATAAATGGTAATAGTATAAATAGTTAAATTTAGATATACAGGGATACACAAAAGATCTCGGAAAGGTTACTGAATATGAGCGTAATTTACTTAAAGGTGGTTTTTAAATAAAATATACATTTTTATTTTGAACTGCATTTAGTAAACTAAGAAATGTTTGAGTATATATATAAAATGATAAACAGGGTCCCGCAAAGAACTGGATACAAGGTTGTCTTCGGATGATAATTTCTGAAAATGTAATTTAGGAAGTAATAAGAAATATTTTTGTTTGCAATAAATTTTAGAAAGATACTTTCATGTATTAAAGGCACTTGGAAAACTACAGGGCTGAACAAAAGAATTCAAGAATGTTTCTATCTATTAGTATTAATCGCTGAAAGGAAAATTTTGACCAGCAAACAAATTAGCAAATAGGGATTATCAAAAGTTTTATTACCATAAATTCGCGATAAAAAGTTAATTACACATGCTTTTCATCATCGAAATTTTTTGCTTGATTGATCAATTATTTCTTCTTTAAATGTTATGTGAACGAAGTCACGGGTAACTGCTAGTCATTAATAATTCAGAATGTGCCCATAGTCAGAATAAAGATTATATGAACCAATTTAGTTTATTACATAAAATATTAATCAATTCTATTAAAAAACAACTACATCTTCACAGGAGTTTTCATCTCTGAATCACAGTAAATTTAATTGTAAAATAGAATATTTAAAAATGTATAAAAAATATGGAGAAATATCAATCAGGAGTATTGAAAACATGAAAAGCAGGAGTCTTGGCAAGTCTGTATAAATGCATATTAAAATATATTGCACAATTTTTCTAAATTACAATAGAACGAAGCAAACTAATGTTCATAACTAACAAAAAGTTTTAATACCTTCCACTGTGCATCTGGATTTCCAGTAATAGTGACTTTTCTTTCTGCTTGACGATCAATTGGTTCATCTTTGTTTGTTTGCGCAACCTGAATAAACGAAACAGTTAAATGTAATCATACACTAAAATAAAGGAAATAAGAATCTTAATATATCATATACAATACAAATGCCATGTCCATTTACAATTTTATTAAATTACAATAAAGAAATGAATCAAAAGATAAATATAACTTAAATTTTCATATTTTAATAACAGGTTGTGAACAAATATTCTTATTAACTAGATTATAATTAACAAATTACAAAACAAATAACAAGACGTTTTCTTAAAACTTGACACTTAAAAATTGTTAAAACTTTTCAATTGGCACTGCCTTTAAATATTGAAGTCAAAATATTTACATTTGCTTATTTTACTTATTTTTCAACTGTTCAATTAATGTTTATTATAAAAAACTTTTGTAAAATATTACTATTATGAGGTATTCAACCAATTTCCTAAACACCATGCAAAATTCAAAACAACGATTGCCTTTTAATTAGATTTGAGGAGATTCTTTAATTACTTGAAAACACCTGCTTTGTAATATCACTATAGACAGGTTGTTTTCAAATTGCTTGTTTAATTTTGAATATTATTAAACTTTTTTTTTCATTGGATAGCTGAGCTTGGTCTCTACTAATATGGTTATTAGTCACTTTTCCCAATTTCAGTTGATTTTAATAAAGGTACTTTCAATTTTAAAAGTGGTTTTGAATGTACTTTTATTTTTAAAAAATCTACAACTGAAATTGAAAAAGTAAAAACAGTCATAATCGAGCTTAGCTATTCTATGGGGGAGAATTAAAAATTAAATGAGAAATTTGTAAACTTGCCCATAGGATTAAGATTATAGCATAGATGCTTTCAAATCAATAAGACTCTCCTTGATATGTTTGGCATGGCATAAGAAGTACACTTCCTGTATGCTATAATACCTTACTGAATCTATTAATTCATAATATAATAAAACTAGGAAGAAAATAAGTCTACACATTTAAATTTAAATATTTAGCAATTAAATTACTTTCTAAATGCTTCCTAAAGTAATATTGAGCCTCCATAATTTTGAAACATTTGACTCAAATTTAAACCTGCACAGGATTAAAATGCATAAATGAAACTATACAACTTGTAATGAATCATTTACTTCAGAATATACTGATTATGTATGCGGTAGCAGATGTTTTTTGTATCAATATGCGATTAAAATAAATACAATTAAATAAAAAGTCTTTTTGGTCTTAAGGGTGTATTCGAAAAAATGATTTTCCACCTTCAACAGTTCGAAATTTTCAGATACAATTTTGGACACATTTTTATAAGTAGAGACATGAAACTTGCTGAGGGAATTTTTGAAGTGGCATACAAGGTGCCGTGTGATGTCACTTTTTGCTGATTTAATTAGAATTTGATTTATAAGCAATTATTTTCTCAGCATGATCCCTTTTTTCGGTCGCAGACCTTCCGCTTCGGAAAATTTGGTCCAAAATGCCGTTTTTGACAGCATTTTTTGCAACATTTTCAACATTTATTGTTGAAATGTTGGATTGATAATCAAGGAATTGATAATCACGGCACCGTGTATAGTTTCTAAATAAGAATTCTAAAGTTTATTGCATTTTAGAATAAAAACGAATCTAAAAATAAATCTGAAAAAAGGCAGTTTGGATCAGAATACACCCTTAAATAGCTTTCACTAATTTAATTTTGAGGTTTTCTTGAATCTGTTTGCTGCTTTTGGAATGCTGTATAAAAAAGAAAAGTTTTTAAAAGTTTTTGCAGCTTATGACACTTTTATAGCAATAAGAGCATCTATTATTAGAAGTTAAGTTTGTTAATTTATCCCTAGCAGATCCTTGGACTAAATTTAAGCTATTCAAATTTTCTTCAAAATTGCAACATTGTTAATTTTGTGTAGATATGAAGGATTTTGTTCTACGACTCAGTTTAGAAACCGCTGAAATAAATTAGATTTCGAGTTTTCATAAAAAGAAAATCAAAATGTAGCAATGAGACTAAACAGCAATACTAACTTTAATGATAGCACCAGAGGAGCTAATCATGTCCCGTATTGTACTACCACCAGTACCAATAATGGCACCAACGGCAGAGTTAGGAATGTAAAGGTGCACTGTTTCTTTGAGTGGTTCCATATTTGGAGGTGGAGCACCAGGCGAGTACATCATAGGTGCATTGTAAGGGGGAATCTGGGGATTGCCGTACATTCCATAAGGGGGTGGGGGAGGAGGTGGACCGCCACCAGGGCGATTAGGAGGGTAGCCTTGGTTGATTGTAGAAAAGACATTCATTGGGTGAAGTCCAGGAAACATCATGGCAGAAGGTGCCATAGCAGCCAAGTCATTTTCATAACTCTGCCGTAACTTGCTACTGATCATTTGTTCAGCTTTGCAGATATTTTCTAACTTGCCTTTGATAGTGATGACTCTCTCAAAATTGAAACTATTCACATCGTGAATGCTGCTGTAAATGAAAGAAAAACTTTGGTTAACGGAAATAAGTGACAGCTAAGATAATGTATTCTGCAATTAATCCTTAAATTAAGGATGTGAAATGATTAAATCCTTAGGGAGAAAAACCAGAACAAAACAATTTTGTAAATAGTACATTTTATATATATTTTCAAAAAATTTAAATAACCAGGAAACACTTTTAAAACTATATTCTAAAAATTAAATTTTGCAATATCAATAACATTCCTGTAAAACTGTGAAATTAAAGATGTTAAGATAAACTAAAGTCTATATTTGTTATAGCACTTTTGTTAAAAATAATGTCATGCTAAAGTTTTTAGAAATCTAGCAATAACTCCACATACTTGAACACTTAACACATTTTTATTGCATTGATTTTCATTAAAATATTCTGAAAGCTTTCATAATGCTAAAATCCCTGTGCCTTCCCTCCCCCCATCATACACACGCAAATTTAATCTGTCACACTAAATAACAATTAAATTCGAAATGAATTATCCTTTCACAAAATACTTTGGCTTTTTACTAATCATATATAAATGAAATCTCCCAGCTTGCTGAGAGCAAAATTACACTACTCAAAAATATTGAAATTTCCAAACTATTGATAATATTAATAGAAATCCACCCTTTCACACACAATAGTTTCTTTAATAATTTATGAGTGTTTCAAATAGTTTCCTTAAACTAAACAACGAGAAATTAACAACTAATCCACTTCAGCATCACAATCTTGTTTTAAGTCCACAACTTTACGTAAAAAGGGTAGAAGTGAACATTTCAGGGCAACTGTTGGGGATATTTTAAATGATTTATTAGTTACATTAATCGTCAGTGGCAAAAGTACATCAATGAGTTAAAAATTCTAAACTGTGCATGGAAGGATGAGAACATTTTTGGAAGAGGACTTACATGAAACAAACTGAAATTTGTAAAACCATGAAAGATTTTTCTAACTCATCATGGGACTCGTAATTTTAGTTTTTTACACTGATGATAGCTGATCCGAAACAGTTGTTTGAACTGTTCTATACATATTTTTATATTAGAGCTATTTTCACACAGTCTATTCATTTCTTAACACCTGAAATTCACTCCCATTTTCAGGGTTTTCAAGTTCACTGCTGAAAAAGCATGAAATTTTTTAGCACAAACTTGGATCACAATATTGGCAGGGCTGACTTCTGAAGAGACAATTGAAAAGAGTTATCGAACAATCTTTAAAAATAAATGTCATAGTCAAAAAAGTTATTTGCTAAAAATAACATAGTATATCTTTGCACAGAATATCTACATAAATCCTTGTAAAGGAAAGTGGGAAAAAAAATATTTACCTGGATACTGTAATTTTTGTATCTGTTGTCTCCATGATACGTTTGATTGTATTGCCATTTTTACCAATTATCCTTCCTATTAGATTATTGTGAGCTAGAATTTTTAATGGAACTTCTCTAAAGGGGAGAAAAAACAGGCATGAGAAATTTATTTAAACAAACAAAAACAGTTTCAATATAGTACATTAACAAATAAGAAAGAAACTTCTAGAATAATTTACCCTCTATTTGTGTTGTTAGCTTCTTGTTGCATAACTTCAAGAATCTTTTGGCAAGCCAAGGAACAATTTTCAGGATTACCATAAATGGTAATTACTTGAACTGAATACATTTCATCCTATAATAAATTGTTAAAATGTTTCAGTATATGTCTAAAAATTTACATTTATTATTATTATTTTTTTTTTTTAATATATGAATTAAACAGAACCTACCTTATCAAATGCACCAGAGTTTTCTTTCCTATGAACATCAACTCTGGCACGGGACTGTTGAGTTATTTGACGAATTGTTCCACCAGATCTTCCAATAATAGCACCTACCATATCACTTAAAACTAATATCCTAAAATTGAGAACAGATATCAAGATCAAGTATTTTATTAGTAATTGAAACAAGCAATAATGTTTAAATATATGTATTTTTAAAAACAAGCAAATAAGCTACACATTAGTTAAATGCATGCCTGCAAAGGTTAGAACATTGCAAACTTTGCAGAAATTTAGGCTTGGTCTAACAAACATTCGAAGAATAATCTCAAAAATATATTATAAGAAAACTTTCACAACTTTTTAAAAAGAAAATCTCTCATAATATAAACCACAGAACCACTTTTAATATAGTTCTGAATTTGGTTTAGTATAATCTCAAAATATCTAAATTTTTAACATTAAAACTCCTGTTCTGTGGGCTAAGACACTCGAGCTAATGCTAACCATATGGGATGATTACTTTCCAATATCTTATTTGCACTAACTTTTATTATTTTTTTTTTTCCCTTTTCTTTTTGCACTAGATAACTGAGATCCATTTCTACATTGTTCCTTTTTTACTTAAGAAATTAATTTTGTTTTTGAAACTTCTGATAATGAAAGTGTCATTTAAAAAATTTATCTGCAATCAATACAGAAAGAATCCCTGTTTTAAAATTCTATTTTTCAATCAAATATTTTTGTTGAAACTAACAAATATCAAATATTCCAATTAAACTGAATTAAAATTTTCTGACAAGATAAAAATAGACAAACTTAATTTTTCACAACACTACATGGATGAATTAAAAATATTTAAGATTTATTACATCTAAATCTTTTACAACTAATGCAAAAATGCCCCCCCCCCTCCCTCCTCTTTCTAGTAAAAGCTCAAAATCATCTTAAACTTTTGTATTGGTCACATCCCAGCAGATAATTGCCAAAAATGCCAAAATTTTCATATATTCATAGCAGCTTTGTTAAATAAGGATGCCACTTAGAAAACAGCAAAAAAGAAGAAATTACAAATATAGTAAAGTCCATTAAAAATAACCCATGAAATAACATTCAAATTAAAAAAATATTTTATTCAACAAAATATGTTTAAGCTAAGAAATATTCCACAGATTACAAAGTGTATTTAAATTATAATCCTATATACGTGCTTTTCAAAATGGTATGTGAAAATAACTTCACTTCACCTGAACAGGAACAGATTTTAAATATAAGTAAAACCTTGATTCATTTTATAACAAAATTTCTTTTAGTAAAATTGTCTGTGAAACCTCAATCATTAATTTAGCAGTATTAAATATCTCCCTTACCATTTATAGCTACTAAAGGTAATTCATATTATATATATATAGGGTGTCCAGCAAATAAGACCACGATTTAAAAATTAAATCTCTCAAAAACAATGATCGATAGTTTTATGCGGTAAATGGTTTGTTTATTAGGCAAGATGTAAAAATGTGTTATACAGAAGTTTCGAATGAATATTTTGAAAAGATTGTTCTGATTACAAAAAATAGCTGACAACTTCGCATTTTTCTTGTTTTAGATTGCTTGCAGAGAATTAGCTTGTCAGCATACAGGGCCATATTTTAACGATTTTTTAAACTTTGAAATTCCAAAAATCATTAAAATATGGTATTGTACACCAAAAAACTTTCTCTGCAAGCAATCTAAAACAAGAAAAATGTCAAATCAAACATTCTTTGCAATCAAAATCTATTTTTTCAAATTATTTATCGTTCAAATCTTTTGTATAACATTTTTACAGCTTAGCTAATAAACAAACCAGGTTCTTATTCACTGGACTACCCTGTTTGTATATATATGATACATATAAAAAGACACATAGTCCCTCCAAAAAAAAAAAGGTAAAAATGATTTAAAATTTGACAAGTATGAAATATTAGCTACTCTGCCAATGAAACTTTTCTGGGACGAACCTTAAAGGAAAATCTGAGCCACGTAATGGAGAGCCTTGATTTCCAGAATATGGCATGTTTTTGGGGTTGCCACCGCGACCACCTCCTCTAGGACTTCTTGAGCCAGGACCTCGATCCATGCTGTATTCCACTTTGAGCAAATAACCTTGTACGTCAAACCCGTTTAGTTTTTGAACGGCACTACAAAATTAAAGTATGCTTTTTAATACAAAATTATCATGCAGGCAATCAGCACAGAAATAGTGGTTTAAGTAACAAGAGAAAAAGTTTTATATATGTAACATAAGTGTATTCAAAATAGATAATCCCTTAAACTGCTAATGAACAGAAACATTTCTCCAATTACAGACAGTATACACAATAGCTTTTTGGGCAGTGGTTTGAAAAACTTTTATTAGAACAAAAGTAATTTTATCAAAACTTTAGGGAACTACATATACATTGTTTAAAAAATAGAGGCTATACAGTACTTTTCAAAAGTATTGCTACTTTTAGATTTTATCAAAAGATTAAATTTACATATTGAAACACGGAATGCCGCTGACATCTTAACTCTGGCTGGTGATAGTTAAAAAGTTTCGATTCTTAATGAATATAAACGATATAAACAGTTTAGAAGTTAGCTGGTATAAGGCTGAATGATATTATGAAGTAATTTAGAGCATGATACTACATCAAATTTAAAACTGATAATATGAATTAAGTGAGCCAGCAAAATATTTACTATTTATTTGTCAAGAAGCTGAATATTTGGTATTCAGCCATCACTGCCAGCGTACATTTTAGGAGATGGTCCAGAGGGACATTCTCTCCCCCCCCTCCCCTCCCCCAACAAAAATTGAGATTTTGTGGTTTCAAATGGTAAAAAAGTGTAATCTTCCCCCCCCCCCCCCCCCCCCCAAGAGCCACAGAAATCCATTATGGAGAAAATTTAATTACATAGTGATTACTGCTATTTGATGCATTCCTATAAAAAAGATGTATGAAATGCTGAATACTGCAATCAACAGAAATTTCAGACTTCCAACATTTATATACACAGTTAGGGAAGCTAAAACAGCAACAAATAAACTATCTTGGAGCAAAACTGTGATTGTCCAAACTACTACTTGTAGTAGATTAGTAATTTGTGTTTACACTTATTTATTCGTTAAAGAGTGACATTACAACAAGCCAACTAGTTTTTCATTGATAATAGCTGCTTTGACATTTATGTCTGCAACCACCAGGAAAATAATTTCTTATTAATCTAATGTTTAATTTATAAAATGTTTATTGATTCACAAAAAGAAATAAAACCATTAGCTTAATTTAATATGAACAATTAAGTTAAAAATTTAAAATGTAAGAAATACTGAATACTGTAATTAACAGAAGTTTCAGACTCCCAAAATTAATGTACACAGTTAGGGAAGCCAAAACAGCAATATATAAACTATCTTGGAGCAAAACTGTGATTATCATCCATTCATTACAAGTAGAAGATGAGTAACGCATATTTAAACGTAACAATCACAATATGCAGAAACTAGTTTTTCTTTGAGAACTGGTTTCTTCACTATTTGTATCTGAATGCTTTTTGAAAAATTACTTTTTATCAATCTAACCTTGCATGCACAAGATGTTAATAAAATTCATACAAGAAAACTTATATAAATATGAGCAATTAAGATAAAAAATATGTATGGAATGCTAAATGCTGCAAATAGCAGAAATTTCAGACTCCCAAAATCAATATACACAGTTAGGGAAGCCAAAACAGCAATAAACTATCTTGGAGCAAAACTGTGATTATCATCCATTCATTACAACTAGAGGATGAGTAATGCATATTGTTTTTAGTTAATAACTGGTTTTTTCCGCCATTTCTATCTGCATGCTTTAAGAAGAAAATACTTTTTATCCTCTAACCTTGCATTTATAAAAATGTTTATCAACTCATTATAAGAAAACTTATAAAAATATAAGCAATTAAGATAAAACATTATGTATGGAATACCAAACACTGCAAGTAGCAGAAATTTAAGACTCCAAAATTAATGTACACAGTTAGGGAAGCCAAAATAGCTATGAATAAACTATAATGGAGCAAAACTGTGAGTATTTAAAAAGAGAGAAGGAAAGGCTGGCTACACTGCCTAGTGGCTAAGTTCGCATTCGTTGCTTTCATTCATTAACAGCACAGAAATTACTTCTTTACATAGGATATATTTACAATACATAACCAAAAATTACTGGTTAATTTTTTCACACATTCACATGTTACTAGAGATCATTCTAGAACATTAAAAGGAGCAGGGTGCATATTACAGAAAAAAGAATTTTATCAAAAAGGAAAAAGGGCACATTATTTCATAAAACGGGCATTTTTACAATAAATGCATGTTGTATTGGAAAACAATATTATTTTTACATAATCTTTAAAACACTATGCTTTCATCTCAGTCATATTTAGAAAACTTTTTTTTGCATTAACAGGAAACGGAAATGATAGAATTATCAAAAATAAGAGATGTATTAATTATGTATTTATTCTTATATTACAAGAGATGGATTAATTATCAGGTGACTTGAGAAGTCTGAATTTGATTCTGTTGATTTAACTTGATAAAAAACAAGTCGAAAAAAAATAAAATCTTTAAAAAAAGGTCCCCCCCCCCTTTTTTCCCCTCTTAAGCAAAAATCCTCAAATTTTAAACTTAAGTAGAAATGCAGAAAAATTGTATGCATAGTGTATTCAAATAACACAATGGCATATAGTTAAATCTTGATTTGCATATATAAATACACAATCAGTCTGCCAAGTCCTATTCTTAGAAGAAAACATCTAAAGACTCATTTTAGCAGTAGACCATTGTGTTTTCTTGCTCCCAGTCCTCTATGTTTTCATGCTTTTTGGTGGAAGAAAACAATGGTAAATCTGAGTCAAGTGCTAAAATCGGGTTTTTAGGTATTTTCCACCAAGATAGGATTTTGCAAACCGATTGTTTTAATATGTGAAACCGAGATTTAATTAAATTTAGATTTTCATCCATGAACTTAGTAAGGCTATTCTCTGTGCTGCCACCTCCCGGTCTTAAAATTAAGAAATACTTTCGTTTGAAAATTGAGACTAATTCAAAACACATTACTTTGTTCATTTGGAAAAAGCAATCGGTAGAGCAAGAAAAGCTAGCTTGTTATATTCTAAGTGTTGCAAATTGAAACACATGAAAAAATTTTTTTGATGGGGGTAGTAAGATGTTAGATGAAAAGCAACTAACTTTGTCATATTTTCAGTTATTTATTACAGACAGGGGTGGGGAATTTTTCCATATTCTTACCAGCCAAGGAATTATTTCACCAGCCCGCAAGATGCAACACACACGCAGTTGAAAATAGTTATGACAAAATCGCACACGATTACAGACAAAATTACTATTAATACAATGCACTTTCATAATTCTTTTTTCTATAACATTAGGAAATATACAGGGTGTCCGAAAAGTCTGGAAACGGCCGAATAACTCGAGAAATACATATGAGATTGAAAAACGTAAATATATGCGTTAAATATTTTTAAATAAGCTACTCTGTGATACCAAATTTGACCTTCGAAACCGACCCCCTGGGGGTCAGAGGGGGTCCAACTTTGAAATCTTAAATTATAACCCCCATTTTTTATTGCAGATTCGGATTCTACGGACAAAAATACGTAACTTTTGTATTTGATGTTTATTTCAAATCTTCGTTTATCACGGTGTAATCGAGCATATTAAATCGATACATATTCCCACTTTTCCAACGGGATTTTCCCTAATCGAAACTGATTGGGCAGAATTCTTGACGTCAAATTCCTCGTCTTTTGTAGGATTAGCGTTTCCTGAAAATCACCCGTGGCGATTATTTCAATAGTGCTACACTGTTAAAAATTTGACCCATTTGCTGCAGCATCACTCCACAGCTATTATAGAATATCTCTTTTGTGACCAATGAGAATGCTCCATAACACAGTAAAGTAATCGTTTTCTATAAAAGCGGTGGAGTGACGATGCAGCAAAAGGGTCAATTTTTTTACAGTGTACTTTACTGTGTTATGGAACATTCTCATTGGTCATGAAAGAGATATTCTATAAAAGCTGTGGAGTGATGCTACAGCAAATGGATCAAATTTTTAACTGTGTAGCACTACCGAAATAATCGGCACGGGTGATTTTCAGGAAACGCTATTATTGCAAAAGACGAGGAATTTGATGTCAAATTCTCCCCAATTAGTTTCGATTAGGGAAAATCCCGTTGGAAAAGCCG
The DNA here is from genome assembly GCA_964019185.1 of Maratus speculifer. Lineage (NCBI taxonomy): Eukaryota > Metazoa > Arthropoda > Arachnida > Araneae > Salticidae > Maratus > Maratus speculifer. The sequence continues at coordinate 30,708,816 of OZ025289.1, forward strand.
AAATATGTATCGATTTAATATGCTCAATTACACCGAGATAAACGAGGATTCGAAATAAACATCAAATACAAAAGTTACATATTTTTGTCCGTAGAATCCGAATCTGCAATAAAAAATGGGGGTTATAATTTAAGATTTCAAAGTTGGACCCCCTCTGACCCCCAGGGAGTCGGTTACGAATGTCAAATTTGGTATCACTGAGTAGCTTATTTAAAAATATTTAACACATATATTTACGTTTTTCAATCTCATATGTATTTTTCGAGTTATTCGACCGTTTCCAGACTTTTCGGACACCCTGTATATAACAGAGGTAAGATTAATATTAGATAGAACTTAATGCCATATTTACATTGTAATAATTTGTAAAGTTAAAATATCTAGATTAAAAAAGTGTTTCTGATAATGTGCCTATTGCCTACTGTTTTTCAAAAACTAAAAATGCACTCGCTTTGTGAGAAAATCCACTCGCCAATGGCAAGCAAAATGATGTATTTCCCCACCCCTGATTACAAACATATTTTAAATTAACAGTATAGATTTTAACCTTAGAAAAAATTGTAATAATTATAGGCTAGTTAGAGAAGAATGCTTAAAGATGTCACTTACGCCTGAGCGTGTTCTGGAGTTTCGTATGTTATATAAGCACCAAATGTTTCTTCTTGCTTTCCACTGAGATCTAAAGAAAGTAAAATATATATGAAATATTGTTTACACTAAATTAGTAAAACAATTAGCAACTGACCAAAAAAAAAAAGCAGAAATAAAGCTTTATTTACAACTAGCAGTTACCCGTGACTTCGTTCACATAACATTTAAAGAAGAAATAATTGATCAATCGAGCAAAAAATTTCGATGATGAAAAGCATGTGTAATTAACTTTTTATCGCGAATTTATGGTAAAAAAACTTTTGATAATCCCTATTTGCTAATTTGTTTGCTGGTCAAAATTTTCCTTTCAGCGATTAATACTAATAGATAGAAACATTCTTGAATTCTTTTGTTCAGCCCTGTAGTTAACCAAGTGCCTTTAATACACGAAAGTATCTTTCTAAAATTTATTTTAAACAAAAAAAATTTCTTATTACTACCAAATTTACATTTTCAGAAATTATCATCTGAAGACTACCTTGTATCCAGTTCTTTGCGGGACACTGTTTATCATTTTATATATATACTACAAACATTTCTTAGTTTACTAAATGCAGTTCAAAATAAAAATGCATATTTTATTTAAAAACCACCTTTAAGTAAATTACGCTCATATTCAGCAACCTTTTCGAGATCTTTTTTATAACCCTGTATATCTAAATTTGACTATTTATATTTTATACTATTACCATTTATACTATCCATTTAATATGCATACATTTAGCGAAACTTAAAAGCACACATCATAATTCAAAATGCATTTCATCCATGCAACAGTCATCATCCATCATATACAGTACTTCGAATAGAATATATCTTTTGTGTGTCCCTGTAAATGCTATGCACTTCGTATTATGCATGAAATAACTCACATTAAGCCTCAGCAACATATATCAATTTGATTATACATGAAATCGTTTACCATTAAAATATGTCGGAAACTGTTCCTCCCTTTATTTTTATGCAATGGAATTCTTCTATGTAATCCTGTAAATGAATAATAAGTGTCCTTTTCACTACATACTTTACAAAATGCATATTTTAGTGCACTTTGTAAATGCATATAAATTTGAATATGTTTCACAGGGTGTAACATCGTTAAATTTAATTAAAATGATTTTTCCCATAATGCCGTAATGTAAGGAAATTTTTTGACAATCCCTGTAAATAAACTAATCATGGTAGAAATGTTATTTTCAATAGGTATTTGTGCTAGATAAACGTTAAGAACGTCCAAAAATTTCATGGAAATCTGAGTATATTTACGAAAGTTAGAAAGCGACCAGACAGACAGACAAACCGAAAGCATAACTTTTCAACTTTGTTCGAAAGTGTTAAAAAATCGAGCCAAAAATATATTAATCAGTAGTTTTTTTTTTTCTGCCTTTTCCCCTTAAAAAATTTCTTTTATTGATAATTATGAGTTTTGAATAAAAATATTCATTTGTATGTAACTTATAACTTATTTAATGTAAGTAAAAAATATTTCTGAATCATTTTAAATATGACGTCATTATTTATCTCGCTTCATTAGCTACTGATATTCATACCCCTTGTATTTTTAATGACTGCTATAAAGTTCCTGTTTTATTTCAACTATGACGTCACATTTTCATAAGTGAACCATTTTATTAAAAATATAATTCTTTTTCATTCTTTTTACTTTTAATTTATGTCGCCATATTTTACACAAAAATTCCCATTAACTAAAGAAATATCCTTGTTAAATACATTATAAAAAATACACCTTTTATTTTTATTTCAAACATGACGTCATATTTATTTTCTTTTAGATTATTTTATTATAGTTTTTCGCGTGGAAGTTTTTTATTAAAAATTCATTGCCGCTGAAAAATTATTCCAATTTTTTATTTTCTTGGCAACAGGAAAGGAAAATGGTTAAATTTTATCTGAAAAATGCCTATTGATTTTGCATGAAATAATTAAATTTTGAATTAAGGAAAATATTTGAATAAAATAAATAAAAATTAGCCTGTGTTCATTCCACTCCTATAATCTATCCATATGCAAAGATTCAAAGACATTAATCCATCCGTTTTGAAGCCAAGTTCATTCCAATTTTTCAGACACACTTTCACATTTATAATATACTAGCAGGGGAGACCGAGCTTAGCTCGGTCAAAATTAACTTTGTGTTCAACTCGATATAGTATTTTCACTGTATCATTAACTCTGTATTATTACTGTAAAACATGTTTATAATAGTATTATTTAGAAAAACAATCAATAAGAAAACTGTTTTTATGCGCATATTTATAAATTTTATTTTAAATTTTACAACGAAAGGACATCGATCTAAATCACTTTTTTAGCTCGACTCTGATTGGTTTAACCATGGATCTCGAATCCTCTTAAGAATGTATAAAAAAAGTCTTTACATTCTGAAAGAATATTTTTTGCTAGATATAGCCAAATTTGGAGGCATTCTTTTCATTTGGCTCCAAATACGTGTTTTGGTTTTCGTAATTTTTATAGTCGATTTTTTGGCCATATGTCGCCAATATTTTGTCATATATCACCAAGTTATTGGCTTTTGCCATATTCTCGTGACCCTGACCTGTATTACCCAAAATGAGCCACTAATCAAATTTGATCAAGTATGTGACATAGCTCAATCGTCTTCAGGTAATCAAAAACAGTAGAATATAAAATTGAATCAAAATCGTTTAAGCCATTTTTTAGGTAAAATTAGCTTGGCAGCATTCAGCAATGAAGCGAAATGACCCACTAATATAAATTTGTTTAACATGCGACTCAGCCCAATAGTCTTCTCGTGACAAAAAACGTTTTATTTAAAAATTTAGGGTAAAATTGATTGAGTCGTCGTTATATACAATTAGAATGACCCTAGCTCATTAAGACCCAAAATGACCCACTAATAGAATTTTCGCGAGCATGTGTCCAAGCCAAATGGTTTTCGCTTGCTCAAAAACGATATAATACAAAGCATAGTCAAAATGGTGAGTACCATTTTCTATATAAAATTAGCATGACCCATTATGACCAACAAATGACCCTTATAATCGAAATCTCTCGAACGTGTGGCCTAGCTCTTTAGTTTTAGCATGCCGAAAAACATTAGATACAAAATTTAGATAAAATCGATTGAGCCGTTTTTTAGATATAGTTAGTTTGACCCTGACCCCTAATAATCCAAAATGACCCATTGATCAAATTTTCTCAAAAATCTGTCCTAACCCAATGATTTTCTTGTGACCGAAAACGATAAAATGCAAAATTTAATCAAAATTGCGCGAAACATTGTCTAGATAAAATTAGAATGACCCAAAAGTGGCCCACTAATTGAAATTTCTCGAACAAGTGACCTACTCCAATGATTTTCTCATGCCAAAAATTAGGCCGTGGGGCGATCGTTGAAAAGAGGCTTAGAAACAGATTTCCGTTGCAACTTTGGGGGGGCAACTTAACTTTACATTCTTATCCTATAAAATGTTCTCAAACATTGAAATTGTCAAAGTTCTGGACGTAAAAGTTGCTCATTAATAAGAAAATAAACAAAATATATAACGAATTATTTTCTCATAACATCTAACAGTCGATTGGCTCAATCTCTCCCTTCGCTTACGTATTAACCAATCGGAAGCGTCCGTTTAGGAATTCGCCGTGGATAGCGTAAAAAATTAGCGAAAATTTCACTTTTTTTGTTTAAAAACTAACTTACAGTGCTCCAAAATGAAATATTTCGACAAAATAATTTTGAAATCATATGCTATGGTATATTTGCAGTTTTAAAAGTACACCAAAGGTGATTTTATCAACATTTTACTCTAGATTTCCATCTCAATTTTATTTATTATGACTTCTTTAAGTACTAATATCAAAACAGCCGTATGCCCCATTATGCAAACCGTACATCTGATTTTTTTTACATATATTCTTCACAATATTGCAGAAAAAAAAGTATTTTTATATGAAATATATATATATATATATATATATATATATATATATATATATATATATATATATATATATATATATATTTTTTACAAATCTTTAATATTTGATGGACAATTTTATTTAAAATATGCCAGTGATGGATACCCTTAAAAAATCTCTTAAAAATATTTTTTTAATTAATAATTATATTTCAGTTTTTTTCAACATATTAATCTATTCATTCTCATAGTCTCATTACCAATATTAATCAAAATTTAATTTAAATAATAGAAATATATTGAAACAATTAAGATTCCAATAATGGATGCCCCCCCCCCCCCCCCACACACACACAAAAAAAAGTAATAAATAAAATTGTTTTATAACTGTATTTAGTAACAGAATTTAATGAAAGCTTACTAAGGAAACAAAACAGTTATTTTCAAATAAATTTAGCAATTAATTAGTTAGACATTTGTGAGAATTATTTATTGTTCAACTTAATTATTGTGATTATCACATTATGAATATTTCAATTATTTTAGATGTTTTAACTTACTAAATGTCAGGAAACTATAGAAATTAAATTGAGAGAGTTGAAGGAGGGATAATAATAAAAAAATAGCAATAGTTAGTTTTGCATAGATTCATATATTTCCCACAATTTTTAGGTGCGTTCGTAATTATATAATACGTAGCACCTATAGTGGTCGTTCAGTCCGTCCGTCTGTCCGTCCGCATATAACAACGCAAAAACTACCCAACCGAATCGTTTGAAATTTAAAATACATAATTATTACATAATTTTGTCGAGTCATTTCAAATTTTATGAAACTCGGATGCATAGATCAATTACAGGGGCAATCAAAAGTATTCATTACATTACGGTCAATGTGGAAAAAAGTTTCAAATGCATTTTAATCGTTTGAAATTTAAAATACGCAATTATTACATAATTCTGCCAAGTTATTTCAATTTTTTTGATAATCGTGTGCATAGATCAATTATAGGGGCAATAAAAAGTATTCAATTACATTATGGTCTATGGGGAAAAAGTTTCAAATATATTCTATACGTTTGAAATTTAAAATACATAACTAGTACATAATTTTGTCGAGTTATTTCAAATTTTATGAAAATCGGATGCATAGATCAATTACAGGGACAATCAAAAGTATTCCGTTACATTACGGTCAATGGGAAGAAATGTTTCAAATGCATCTTAATCGTGTTACACTCACGCGAACTTAATAAAATTTCTATGCAACTATAAAGTACATATTATAATATACATCTTACATAATTTGTGGTGCAAAGAACATTTGTTATTGATTTACAAGGCCGCACAAAAGTATTCCATTACATAATGGTTTAGGGAGAACATTGTTTGATGAGCGTTTTAATTGTAATTCACTTACAATTTTATGAGATTGATATATGAAAGTAATTTTTTTAAAACTTCGTTATCGTACGAACGCACCTAATTTGCTACGCTTCACGTGCAATTTCCAACTTGTTATATTTGATCTCCTCAAAACTATTTGGTATATTAATAGTAGTGTTTAGCATTACAACTATAAAAGAAATGATACTGTGGTATAATAAATACATAAGGTTGAAATTAAAAAAATATATATTTAGCTTTTCGTATACTCATGCAGCATGAAAACTATAAATTTTATTCAACTTGACATCCATTTTTAAAAACTTTCAACACATTTTCTTATTACTTACCAAGATTTTAAAGTTGCTCAAAACCTTTTCATTATAAAATTTTTAATTTAACAGATTTTATAGTAAATTACTTCATTCGAAAATAAAGCACCATCTGTATAATTGTAAACAAGCATTAGTTTAAAAAAAATCTTATATACTGTGTACAACAAAAGCATAATTTAAGGCATGTTACATAAAGTGAATGATTTTTTTTTTTTTTTTTTTCAGTTGCAAAGTATTTATTAGAAATTTAATTCTATCTTAAATATAATATTTCTCGGGCCATTTTTGCTTTCTGCTTAATATGGCATTAAGATAACATTAAAATCATAAAAAAGATTATTGTCAAGGAATTATTTGATCAGATTTATAATACAGACATTATAATACAGATTTATAATACAGACTTCTCAAAGCACGCTTGGATTGAGAATGCAATTCATTTTCACTATCTTTAACAGATACTGGCTTGTTTACAGATTCTTTCTGAAACCTCTTTTCAGCTGCTGAAATTCTTGTGATATCTGTAAATTTGCAATAACATTTTTTATGGTATCCAAAAGTATCCAGTGGCAAATTTGATGTTTCATCAAGTGGAATTTGATTCAAAAAATCTGTTAGACTACCTTCAAAACCTCCAAGTGCTTTCCACTTATCTTTACAATCGGCTATTTTCTGCCAACTTTTCTGAGAAAAGGAAATTATCCTATCATTTTTTATCCTCCAAAATGTATACAACATGTTTTCGGTTTCGACATGATGACACGATAACGTTTTTATAAATATAAGTATTAACTAAAAGTTAAGAATATCAATAAATTGTATAAAGATTTAAAGAGAAACATATTGACAGTCGTTTTCGCTTTTCGGCTAATCGACGACAGTTTATGTTTTTCATCGGAGAAACATTTGTGAGATCGCTTTTTATTGGCTGTTGGGGTAAAAACGCACCAATCGCAGATCGTTTTACAAAACCTATCAGAAAAAGAGTTCCCTGTTTTTATTGTAATTATTAATTAATAGACAACTTTCGGATCCAGAACTTTTGTGATTTCGAAAGTTTTAACGATTGTTATAATATTCATGCAGGAATTAAGTTGGCCCCCCAGTGTGGCAATGAAGTTCAACGATAATGCTCATCGCCCCACGGCCTAAATATGTTGTATATAAAATTTCGTTAAAATCGACCCACCCATTCTTTAGATATAGCTTGACCTTGACCCATTAAGACCCACAAATGACCCTTATAATCGAAAGCTCTCGAATATGTGACTTAGTCCATTAGTTTTCTCGTTTCTAAAAATTGTTACATACAGAATTTCGTTAAAATTGATCCTGCAGTTCTTTAATTATACATAGCTTGACCCAGACCCTTTATGATCCAAAATGACCCATTAATCGAAATTTTTCGAACATGTAACCTAGTCCAATGATTTTATCGTGCCAAAAAAATGTTGCATGCAAAATTTCATTAAAATCGATCCACCTGTTCTTTAGATATAGTTTGACCATGACCCATTATGACCCATCATGATCCACAAATGACCCTCATAATCAAAATCTCTCAAACATGTGATTTAGCCCATTAGTTTTCTCATGTCGAAAAACTGTCACATACAAAATTTCGTTATAATCCATCACGCCGTTCTTTAAATATAAATAGCTTGACCCAGACTCTTAATGACCCAAAATGACCCATTAATCGAAATTTTTCGAACATGTAACCTAGTCCAATGATTTTATCGTGCCAAAAAAATGTTGCATACAAAATTTCATTAAAATCGATCCACCTGTTCTTTAGATATAGGTTGACCATGACCCATCATGACCCACAAATGACCCTCATAGTCGAAATCTCTCAAACATGTGATTTAGCCCATTAGTTTTCTCATGTCAAAAAACTGTTACATACAAAATTTCGTTATAATCGATCACGCCGTTCTTTAAATATAAATAGCTTGACCCAGACTCTTAATGACCCAATATGACCAAGTGAAATTTTTTCTCGAACATGTAACCTAGCCCAATTTTTTTCTCGTGCCCGAAAACCATAGAATGCAATTTTTAGTCAAAATTGCGTGAGAAAATCGCTAGATAAAAATAGTATGACCCACAATGACCCCAAAAATGACCCATTTACCGAATTTTCTCGAACATGTTACTTAACCCAATGGTCTTCTTGTAATCCAAAACGATAAAATATAAAATTTGGTCAAAATCGTTAGAGCCGTTTTTTAGATAAAAATGGCTTGACCCATAATGACCCAAAATTGACCCACTAATCGAAATTTTTCGAACATGTGACCCAGCCTAATAGTTTTGTTGTGCCAAAAAACGATTGGATAGAAAATTTCCTTAAAATCGATCCAGTCGTTCTCTAGATATAAATAGCTTGATCTTGACCCATTATGACCCAAAACGACCCAATAATCGAATTTTCTCGAACATGTGACCTAGCCCAATGGTCTTCTCGTGCCCGAAAATGGCAAAATCCAAATTTTTGCGAAAATCGTTAGAGCCGTTTTTCAGATAAAATTTACCCACACACACACAATTTTTGCTCGCATTATAGTATAAGATATAAGGATGTGTAAAGGCTAAAATAAACATCTCAAAAATCAAACCATCCTTTGTAACTGATTAAAAATGAGTTTGGGTTCTGTTTTTGAAGGCCAAGAATTTTGTTTCATTAAAGCTTGAGCCTGTCTAGGCAGATAATGGAGATTGATATTTCTACTGCATACTGAAAGTAGGCAATAGAAAAATTAACATTTTAAAATTGCTTCAGGATTAATTTTCTCATTTATTTTATTGTTTATAAAAAGAACTATTAATCCTAAATATAATTATGTTCCTGAACAACAAAAAAAAAAAAAGGTTTAAAATGCAATTTTTGTTTTTATATCGAACTACTAGCAGAAATCTGCATAGCTCTTAATTATTTTAATGTATCAATTTAATTTTTGTTATTTTGTTTTGTTAAAATTGTAAAGTTTTTATTTAGGAAATTACAACTGAATATAAAAAGGTAGCATACTTTACTATTCAAATGTTTATGTTATGTTAAAGGTCTGCACAGGCCAGAATTCCCAGTCTCAGCCAGAAGGAAAGTTATTTTGGTCCGACCCATTGTAAAACTAAAAAGTTCAGCCAGGCCCATCCCGTTTATATTTTTTACATTTCTAGGCCCGCCTGACAATTTCTACTATTTTGAAAAAATCAGATTTTTATCATTTAATTAAGATTTCTTTAAAGAGTACTGCATACATATTTATGGGATGATTTTGCAGAATATTTTACAGAAAATACACAACAGCAACATTAGATTCTTTCACTTTCAATATTCAAATAAAGATTCTTAAAAAACGAATATGGTTTAGAATTAAAGAAATAGAGTTAAAAAAAACTTTTGAAGCTGTATAATAAAAATTAGATTTATGAAAATTTCTATATATCATTTTATTAAAGATTCTAAATCCAAATTCATTCTCAAATCTAAAGGAGCTACTTTCCGGTACATTTCTTTTCGGAAACACAAAATTAGCAGGTGTTTTTATTCAGAAATTATGCAATCAAACGCATTATCCTTTTTTAATACAAGAAATTTAAGAAAATACTGTCAAAGTTAATATTTGATTCTAATTTCCAGAAGCAACAGTAAGAGAAGAGAGAAAAAACAACATTACATAGTTAATATGCATTAATTTTGAGCATGTTTTGTTTCCTGTTGGTTTCTTCTATTTCTTCCAGTTTCTTTTAAACCCAACCCTGGAAAATTATGATATTTTTAATGTTAAAAGGGGAAGGGACGGGAGTGTGCAAAACTTTGCCATTTTCATTACAATTTTTCATTTAGACAGTATATTTTATTCACCCCCCCCCCCCCAGTACAATTTTTAAAATATAATGGTAACCTTATTTGTAAAATATTTAATGCAAATCCAAAATTAACCCTATGGCAGTCTTTCAAAACGGTAAAATCTTAATTTTTCTTTGAAAAAAAAATTATCAAAATTGCACATATATAAAAAAACGAATATGAGAAAGTAACTTGTGAATATGGAGGTAATCATTGAGAATATTGAACATTGTTCAATGTATTGAAAAAGCATTAAATCAATAGAATTACATAACTTAAAAAAAAGGCTTGTATTACAGTGAAACCTGAATCTCAATGAATTTATTAATACAGCTCGTCAGGGAAAGGGTTAAACAATTTTACGAAGTTAGTTTGAGTTTTGCTTAAAAAACTATGCCTTATAAACTGCAATCTCCCCCCCCCCCCCCTCAATGATTTAAAAGGATCTTAGCATTTGTAGGTTTTAAACTTTAAACTTTCATAATATTCCCATTTGATTGAATCACTTGCCAACTCCGTAATTCAAGTTACTACAGGAAAACTAAAATATATTGCCATAATTGGATTATTATTATTACTGTTCTGTTAGCCAGACAATATATGGGAAAGGGGGGCACATGTGTACAGTGCATATCTAACCCTTAATATGAAGTAAAAAAAATCCAAAAAATTAGCAATAGATGACAGTTCTGGTAATAATCTGTTCTGAATTTTCAGAACAATCAGCCATTTTGTTTCCTGATGGTCGTAATTTGTTTTAGAAGGTGTTAAAATAAAAAAAGCAATTATAAAGTTATTGAAGTAAAAAAGTTATTTAAGACATTTTTTAAAGATCTTTTTATAGTAGCATTAATTAGGCAAATCTACAAATGTTTTGTTTCCTTATTTTACTTAAAAATCTTTGAGTCTGATTTAAGTTGATAGACCCTTGTGAACAGAACATATTTGGGGGGAGGGGGCAGATGTGAACAGTTTGTTCACAAATGTATTTTTAAATCTATGAATGCTTGTATAATTATCCTCAACTATAATTTCATGTTTTTAGGATTCCTAAACAAAAGTGATAGTGGATTTTTTTTTAATTTAATATGTTTGTCATATTTTAACGATTTTCAATATTAAAAATTTATTTCATTTTTTTTAAGCCCATAATTAAAGTATTAGTAAAATACTTTATGAAAGTAAAATTTAGTTGGCCAAAAAAGCGACAAGTAGTATACCATACCACGGCCGAACTCGATCTGTCAGTGTCACGCGCTATACGGCCTTAACAAACACCAGTTTTCGCTGGAATCATTAAAGTGTCAAATAAATCGATAGATGGCGCTGATTGCTCACCTCATCCGTACGATTTAAAGGGCTAAATGGAACATACTCTGCGTATTAAATGACATCTTATTATCTTATTAAATGACAATTAAAAACAATCTAAGCACAAAATTTTATATGTCTGAAGAGTTTTGCTCCATTTATTTACACAGAACAATTAAGCATTAGAAATATTTAGTATCTTTTTTTTCTTTCTTTTAATCTTCAAATTTCTTGCTTTTTAAAAAACTCGGAAAACAAGAAACTACAGATACTCTTTGAAATTCACTGTATTTAACATCATCTATATCATAACCTTTATCAATTTTAATCTAATCAACAAATTTAATAGTTGAATAAGTGTTTTCCAGTAAAAATACTTGTTTTTTTTTTCTTCTATTCAATTAATTTAATATTTGTTATGAGGGGAAAAAAAACTTAAACCTTTTTTTTTTTAAACTGCATTTCCTTTTAATAAAAACACTTTATGGTAAAAAAAAAAAAAAAAAAAAAAAAAAAATCTTTACAATTAACCAATTATAGAAGGAATTTTTTTAATTGAAATACAGAAAATAACTCTTTACAACATATCAATTACAAGAAAAAAAATGCTTTCCCATTCAAATACTGATTATGTCTTTATAAAAATTTGCTTTGATGCCTGTTGAAAAACTGGTCTTTCCTGATTTATTTTGAGATGATTTTTCTGCTTCATAATCTATTATATCATTAGTGGAGGAGGTCTCTTGAGTTTCTGTATAAGAATTTGAATCCTTCACTAATTTTTGAAGCTTTTTATTGAGTTCAGCTTCCACACTGTAGGGTCTTTTAGGATTATTTATTTCCGCAGTAGTGTCATTACGAATCAACTGCCGTCTGCTTTTCAATGTAGGAATTTTACATGACGGATAGTTTTCAAAAATGGAAGGCACTGCATTCGAGACTAGTTTTTTAATTTTCAATCCAGGAATAAAATCCTCTTGCTTGAAATGTTTACCACATACTACAGATGATGGCGATTTATCATTTACCGTAAAATGATCCCGGGAAATAACTTTCAGCCACTCTTTAAATAGAACCGAATTTGCAGGAAACTGGTGAAACGAAACACCTTCTTTATTCCTAGATGATGAGCGGCAATATGGTACACAATAATATACCATCTTTATTATAAAAATAAAATAAATAATACTAATCTTAACACTAAATCATTTGTAAAAGCTAATAGCAAACGTAAACAAGGTTCAAACAAGGCTTCATTCGAACTTGACGCTTTGACGCCGGTGTTGACTGAGGTGGGCATGCAGTGCCAAATTCTAGCAGCGGCCGCAGCCGGAACTATATTTTGATTCCTTCCCTCCTATTGTATTCCGCGCAACTGTTATAGCCTGTAAGATCGAGTGAAGCCTTGACCATACTAATCAGCAATTGCTTTTTATACCACAATTTTACCTTTTTTAAAATCATGATTTTGTGATACACACTGCACAATATTTAGAATAATGTAAAAATACGATACCAATATTATTCAATTATATAACAGTAATACAGTTTTGTTATGCTCCATTCAAAAGGAGTAGGTGTATATTGGTGCATAATTTTATGATTAATTTCTAGTATTCTTGAAACAATTATAGATTATTCACACAACTAGAAAGAGGGAATCTAATTAGTTTTTATTCAAAATTTGTCTTATTTATGCTGTTCCCCAAATATGTTGACTGCCCCGACACGTGTAAACAAATTTAGGCAATTTTTAGAATGATGATATAAGTTCAAAAGCTTGCATTTAAAAGTTATACATTGATATGCATTCAAAAGTTTCACTAAAAAGAACAAAATGTAAATATGCAATAAATCAATTTGTTTTAATAGCTCATAACACTTTTAGGAAAAGTAAAAAATTGGTCACATATGTCACCATCTCCCCTACACATGCAACACTGCACCAGCACCTGGTTAATAGAAAAGTGCCTTTTTTAATTGGGGGGGGGGAGAGGAGAAGGGGGTGCTGTATAACACATCTATTAAGAGAAACGCACTGACCTTTTTCAATGTGCACAATGCGTCCATAAGAACCAAACAACTTTTGGATTTCATCCCAGTTAATGGTAACTGAAATGTTGGTTACATGAATCTTGTTGGTACGATTTCTGGAAAAGAAAAATATAGAAAATTAGAAACTGAAAAAATTAAATTTAAAAAGAAATCTAATGAAAATATATTTCGCATACATGGTTAAGATGAGCAAGCATAAAGATTAAACTGAAAGCCTTACTAAAGCATTATTAAAAATTAAATTAACGAGTAATAAACAGGAAACATTTCAAACAATTACATACAGAAAAAACTAATCCACTATTTTAATAATATTTTTTAAAAACATGAGTAATATTCTGCAATTAGGTCCACATTCAAGATTGGTTAAAAAAATGTATGAAAAAATAAATTGGTATAGGATTCCCTAAAGTGTGCAGAGCACACCTTGTTAGAAGATACACCAACAGTCTTCACATCAACATACCCCCCCCCCCCCCAAAAAAAAAAAAAATGCTTAAATGAAGGACTTGTGGACTATTTTTAAAACAAAGATTTGTACTTGCAATTCCATGAAAAGATGAAAAACGCAAATAATCACATTAAATCATCTTATAAATTAGGGATGATATGTAAATACCAATTTGGTCAAATATTCAGCCAATTCTTGGATTTTTTTTTTTTTTCTTTAATAAAAGAAAACTATAAGCTCAATATGTTTAAGTTCAATAACAAGAAAAATAATAGTGATGAAATTGTTCACTTGTCCCCCCACCTCTCTTCCGTGTTTTCCATCAACCTTAAAAAAAGGAGGGGGGGGGGGTGCCGACTATGATTTAGTGCTGAGAAAATGAACAATTAAATTACTTAAAAAAAGATAGGTTTTAAACTGCAATCCTTGAAACTACTAAATTTAATATGCTTACTTAAGTATCAGTAAAGCATTACAGAATCAAGTTTTATGCCCACGTTGGTAACAAAGTTACTGCCACTCTTTTCAGACAAAAAATATTTACATTAAAACTCAAAAAATAATGGAACAATGAAAATTTGGACAAAAATTTCTGACTGGGAATTCTTTTAGTGCGGAAACGGCGATTTTATCCACTGGAAACTCAATGCTGTTTTCGCAAACTAGGTATAAAAGGCACCAGAAAACTGTTCTCACAGCAAATTGACAAAAACAAATGGCGCCAACACCGGGTCGTCAGAAACATCGGTACCCGCATTTGTTCAATATCGGCGAAATATCTCGCATTTTCAATCTTGAAAAAATATCCCCCCCCCCCGCCCCTCCTCCCGAAGCGTGCTAAAAGAAAACTGCGCCAGCGAAAGTTTTAATTTTCTCCCTACACACACAAATTTCTTATGACAGGCCAAAAAATGATGTTGGTTGTATAAATTTCGGTGATCCGAGCGACCGCTCCCCCTTTCGCACGGCGTAGCGCTCCTCTCCGATTTTTATTATTATTTCACCACAGAAAATACAATTATCCGAAGCCCATTTGCAACATCGTAAAATATGCCAATTCCCGTGTGATTACGAAGATTAGCTTATTTTCGATAAACATTATTAGATTAAATATCACATGCTAATTTATACAAAAATGCATAGAAAACAACCACACAAGCATTTTTTCATTTTGGTTATGTGAATGCAGCAACTTTGAAAGAAAAAAAATTACGTTTAAAACTTCAGCTGTTAAAAATGTTTGATTCAACTATCTTAATTTTCGCTAAGCTAAGCTTCTTTGTAATGAATGCTACAACTTTAAAATGCTAAGATTCCACAACAATTACAAGGATTATCTTACCATCATATAGAAAATACCAATATAAAAAAATATTTTCCTGATGCAGCAATAAGTTGATTATTTTGGTAAGCGTACGAGCTAAAATAGACCTGGAACAAAGTTTTATATTTATTTATGTAATTTATCTACCAATAAGATAAGCAAAACATTTAGAAGTTTATAATTAGTCTGATTCGCTTTCCATGTTTATTTTTACAGAGAAGAGAGAAAAAAAATTTAGTCAAGCATGTTCAATTAATATATACTGCGAAATACAAAAATTTGTGATCAAATGGAAAACGATTTAATACAGAATAGCAAAAGATAAAAACTCATTAATTTTGAAAAGAAATGTTATGGCACAAAGAAAACTACTGATATAACGTTTGCTTAAAAAGGAAAAAAGAAAAATACATTAACGCACAAAAATTACCTGAATTCTCCAAAACCTCTCATTGTTTTATAAATATTTTATATGTTTTTTAAGCTATAAGATGAAAATGGCACTAATTTATGCAGAAATTTATATTCTAAAGAAATATTTCAAGTTACCTAGCAACCGCATTCGCAGGAACATTAATACGCTGAGATGAATAAACTTCAAATCAATTTTATTTTACTAAAATAACGTGGAGAGGGGGGGGGGGTCATCATTTAAAAGAAAATGCAGGATACAATAGTTTGATTAGATGACTTGGGCAACAA
The DNA here is from genome assembly GCA_964019185.1 of Maratus speculifer. Taxonomy (NCBI): domain Eukaryota; kingdom Metazoa; phylum Arthropoda; class Arachnida; order Araneae; family Salticidae; genus Maratus; species Maratus speculifer. The sequence goes on from OZ025289.1 coordinate 30,724,806, forward strand.
AATCAAGGCTTACAAATTTAAACATTATAAATTATGGATTATTTTTAATTTAATGTTTCTAAACACCATAAATCAACATACAGGAAATTGAATTTTGGAGACTACCGGATGTCATAGTAATAACTAATCAAAGTCATTTAAAAAGAGAAAAAAAAATGTATTTGCATTTATAATAAACATTACCTAGATGACGCAAAGATGAAGATCTTTTCATTCTGACCGTACGTAAGATGTTTAATGAAATATTTTTATTAGCACTTTACAAAAACTTTGAACATTCGGTTTGTCTATCCGTCTGGCAACGATCTAACTCCCGTAATTATACTCGGATTTTCATGCAATTGATAAAGCTTATAGAGGAACACCAAAGCATGTTTTGGTATAGCACCAAAGCATGTTTTTTGAATATGAAGTATGTATGATTAATGGTTCGTTTACAGGGACACTCAAAAGAATTCGATTACATAATGGTAAATAAGGGGAAAATCATTTGGAAACTCTTTTAATGATGTTACGCTATTTCAAATGTTTTGAAATTGATATATCATTTAATTTCACTACGATTACGTTTAAAACGGAGCATTCATAGTTTTTATTATTATTATTTACAGGGACACGCAAAAAAATAGATTACAAAACTGTCTTGGCGTAATAATCCCTGGAGAATACGTTTAAAAATTCGGTATACGCTTTTAAATTTAATTAGTTTCTTCCATATTACTCTTTATATATAAATTATATATCTCATATACATAGTTGAACAAAAGTATTCGCATTTCATTCTCCTTAGAGGAAATTGCGAAGGGGAATCTTCAACTGAAATATTTGTATCTTTTAAATTAACTAAATTTTGGAATGCATATTGTTAATAGATAGAAATCTATATCATAAACAGGACTGCTAAAAAATTGATATTTTTCCGATTGTAGATTAGAACAGCTTAAATTCTGTTTTAAATGCGTTATACATTTCCATATGGTGAAATGAGGCTTAATTTTTTAAAACACTACAGTTTTGTTTCATTATTCTAAATATGTTTCATGTGCTTCATCTATGCTTGAAGCATGATTTTTTTCTTTGTTTTTAATTGATTTAAACAATCACCACCGGCATTAATTTTGGACGAATGAAATACATCCGCCAGTGCAAATGACGTAAAAAGTTTTCAATCACAAAACTAAAATATTAGTCAAAAGTACAGCAAGTGACGAAAATAAACTTTTCATTCCGTGGGTACCGATATTATGGCCTTGGGCCGGGAAAGTGAAGAGTAAATCGTGAAATACAAAACTTCTATTGGTAAAAATTATTTAAGTACGGTCATTCTAAATTATCTACTTTGGCACATTTGCGAATTCATTTTTAATCTTTAATGAACGAAACCGATGTTTTCTGATTCATAAACTAAGAAATCTAATAATGTTTTTTATCTTTCAATAAAGTAAAACGTCTCGCAGAAAATACAGAGAAAGTTTGTTTTAGGGTTTCATCAGAAAAAAGGGTAATGAGACATTTATAAACAACTCAAATGCAACACATTTAGGGGAAAATGCAAGCTATATGATTTGTGTATAAAAAGAGACAAAATCATGGTTTTGCGTGGTTGAGAGGGATGTGTGTTTTCTTTTTGACAATCGCCTCTAAATAACTATACTAAATTAATATTCATTTTTTATTCGAATTTCACATTACATTCCATCAACAGTGATAAGGTTAAACCTTCTTAATCTACTAAATGACAAAAAGTAAATTGGACGATTTTTTCCCTCTCTGGTTGCGTCTAAAGATAGAATCCCATAATCCGTAAGCGACCGAAAACTTGAAACAAAGTCCGTATTTATCGCAAGAAGGCTCAGTCAATTGTTTGATGGAAAAAAAGCTGCCATACAGCAAACCATCTCCTGAACAAAACTGCTAAAAGTAAGAATTACAGTAAAACCCCGATAATTCGGATTAATTGGGACCGGACTTAATCCGGATTATCGGAAATCCGGAGAATTAGAAAAAAATGAAATAAAACCGAACATACTTACAGAAAATCACCTTTATGCTAAACTGATTGAATATTTACAATCAGTAAAAATGATCACTTTGTTTAATTCTTCCGAAAATATTTCAGAAAAAGTTTTCAGAAAAAGTTTTTTTTAATTCAAACTACGACGACGAAACAAGTCAATGTTCTGGAAATTAGCCAATCACTTCTCAAACTTGGAAAAGAAAATGATCAAACCGATCCGAATTATCCGGAGATCCGGATTATCGGGGTCCGAATTATCGGGGTTCTACTGTATTTTGTATAAATATTACGATTACTAAAATGGAAGACAATAGCTTATTTTAGTGAGAAAATATCAAATTGACTGTCAAAGAACAATATATACTTTTATAACACTTACCAAAATCTTTAGGGCAAGCATACTTTTTATTTTTGAAATACCATTATTTCCGAAGAGCCATATAATGCCTTATCTAATCGGGGGGTGTGTGGGGGGGGGGGGAATTTTGCAAGTAGTATACTTAAAAATGAGGACCATGCGCAATCTGAACACACAACGCCCATACCTACGGAACCTTAATTTTAAACAGCTGTAAATTATAGGTTCCTGCTCAACGTGAAATATTTTTAAACGTAGGCATATCGAAGAGATTTGGAATCTTTCTGAAATATTCTTCTTCCCTTTTTCGGTAAATAGCTGGATTTAAATGTGTTCTTAAAAGGGGACAACTTCGTGACATAAGTTTTTGTTTATTTTTGTTCGGAAATGCATGACACTAGCGCGTGTTGTTCAGAAACTATCGATTCGCACTCATTTTCCCGTTTATTTTCAAACGCCATAGATTTTTTCGAACAAGCCGTCAAAGATGGCGTTTGGAATTGCATTTCCCGACGAAAGTAGAAAAATCAGTCTTACAAAGGGCGGAAAAGGCGGGATCATGTGATCGAAAATGTTTATTATTCAATAGGTAATTGATTATCAAAAAATGAAAAGCTGAGTTCGATTCCAGATAGCTTCCATGGTAAGGTTTTGCAATTTTATATCTTTTTGTTGAAAAATGAATTTGTGAATGTATAAAAACGTTTTGCGCTTGTTGAGCAAAGCAATTGAGAACACCCTTAAGCGATTCTTGTCACGTGGCAAGTTTCTCCCCTTTTCCGCACTGCCTCGTTAGAAATTCGGTTCAAAACGATTTCAACTGTATTTCTGAAAGATCTGCTTTTACCAAAAAATAAAACGCCATTCGATGACTTTTTTTCTAAATACTTGCCAATTTCAAGCGTTTCCGGGGAATTCAGAAATGTGTCCAAGTAGCTGCTTTGGATTTGAGAACAGCCTTGATTTCACTTCCACTAACTTATTTGATAACTTTCTGGTTCGAAACACGTTAAACCATAGTCAAATCAATCCACATTTTACGAAAAATTGATGGAAAGTTGGAGGCATGGAGTTGAAATGTAGATATTTTATTAAAGTTAATTTTTTCAACAATTAGGCCTTTCGAAATGGTTAGATATTTTTGAGAGTGATGCATTTCAAGGAATTGATAGAAGACACATTTACTTCTAAAGTAAAAGTGATAAAGTCGAAATAAACATGCAGGACAAAAATACAGGGCGACGCAAAATGAATGGGACAAGAATAACCTTTTTGGCCATTCATTTTGAATTACCCTGTAGAACGGAACTGATTTTAAAAAATTCTTAGGGTTGTAGATGGTCGCGATTTTTCTTTGATAAAACCTTTTCTCGTGCAGAACCAAGGAAAAAAAGCTTAATGTCGGATTTTCAGACTGAATATTCGAAAAGATTAGCACTGCGATCTATATGTATTTCACAATTATAGTACTTAGTTGGCATATGTATATATATTTAAATATTCGAACATTTAATACCAAACACTGATTTTATGAAGGAAAATGATTTAATTTTACGCAGAGTCCGCGTTACAGATATTCTTTTTCAGAAACTATTCAGTTGCGCTTTTTACTGTTTGGTAAAGGCAGATCTTTCAGAATATAAATCTAAGGTGGGCATTTTGAACAGAATTCGCGAGCCGAGGGAACAGCATAAGAACGAGACACATACACGTGACAAAAATCGGTCGTAACTTGGTAATTCATTTATCAGAAAATGAGAATAAATTATTTCCATTTAACAAGTAAAACTTTCTTAGCCTGCTTTTTTTTAACGTTTTTCTGAGAAATTAATGAACACTTGAGTTCCAGAAATTCTCTCAGGACGACATATCTTATCCCTTTTTCTGCGTTATCGCGTCAAATTCCGCCAATTTCACAGCGTTTCTGTAAAATCTTTACATGGGTACTAATATTTAAAAGGATTCTTAAATTCTTTAAGGCTGTTTGTTCTCAGCTGCTTTGCTCAACAAGTGCAAAACTTTAACCCTAACTCCTTTTCCAACGGAAAGATAATTGGAAAGTCCGATTATGGAAGTAATTTGGAATCTAACAAAATTTTCCATTTTTTGATCAATAAATTACCTAATGAGTTATAAGCGGTTTCAATAACATGAGAAGCAAGTTTTTCATGCCAGTTTGAGTGGTTTTTCTTTCGCTCGGAAATTCGATTCAAAACGCCTACTTTGACAGGGGGGGGCGGATGCAATTAGGTAGTTTCTGTAAAACAATACCTGCTAGTTTCACGCACTAAAAAAATAAAAATGAATAAAAAAAAATTAAGTTGCCCTTTTTGATTTAAGAACAGCCTTAATCAACAAATACTAAACTGACACATTTTCTGTAAAGATAAAACTGGCAGTGCTGTTTATTGAAGCTCTTTGGAATTTCCCATTCTGTAATATATATATATATATATATATATTTCGAGTTAATTGGTTTTGTCACGTAACGAGTTTATATTTTACAGCGCTGTTGCATCCGGAAGTTCGGTTCCAAAGGCCAATTTTGACACTATTTTTTGAAAGATATTTAGTCAATTACCAAGGGAATAAAATAACTGAAAACGCTATTCAATTGCAGTTTCTACATAAGGACACTTCATATACGTAAGTTTCCGAATAAAAATTAAGAAATGTGTTAGACAGTAGATCATTTGGATGGTAAAACAGACTGAAATCCTATGGAAAACATGGCAACTTTAAAATCGGTTTCCTCAGAAACTACGCGGCCGATTTCGATGACATTCGGAATCGATATTCACTGGATTGTGATCAAGACTTATGGCATACAATTTTTTTTCTGCGACTAAACCTTTATTTTAGTGCGATGGCAATTCCTTAGAAATTTTCTATTTTCAGAAAGAAAAAAAAATCTAAACCATCGTTTTAGAACTGCCTGCCACATATAACATACTCTATCACTAAAAGAAAGAAAAAAAAAAAAAAACCGAAATCGTTGCGAGTACCTTATGAATTAATGGGATTAATTAGCTGAAAAACAATTTTTCATAGAGCTAAAAAGCTTACCAGAGCCGTCCTTAGGGATGTGCGCGACAGGTGCGGCCACACAGGGCCTCGCATTTGGACACAAAATAGTTTTTCTTTAATGAAAAGATTGTATAACAGAAAATATTTAATATAACCTTATGATTTTAATTCAGAGAACAAGAACAGTGGTCTTGACATAAAATACAGCCTATGTTGGAAAAGGGACTTTCACCATCAATCTGCCATCATTACATTTGATTTTTTTTTTCCCAGTAGTTCCAAAAAAATATCCCTACAAACACACAAAAATGCTACTTCTTTATAATGTTCAGGGGACCGAAACGTGGCTCCCCGGGTCATAGTATATAGGTGAAAACCATTCTTTTCTTTTTATTATTAATAGCATAGTAAATAAGATTATGTTAAGAGTCTGGAAGAATAAGGGCCTCGCATTAAGCCGTCCTCCATAAGGACGCTTATGCTGTTATTGCAGTTATATGACACACATGAATTAAAATATATATAAAATGCTTGAACAAAATTTTGTTGCATATAATAAATGAGTCTAAAATGTTGGAGTAAAATTAATCTGAAGGGGCGGGGCTTCCCTTAAGAACAGGCGGGATTTTCGGACCCGACAACGCGGGAAGGAGAAAAAACTTGTCATGAGAAGAGGATTGTTTATAACAAGTAATTTATCCCCCCCCCCCAAAAAAAGGGGGGTCGCCATTCTAATTTTTCGTTTTTTGAGTGGGAAATTTAACAAACGCACCTGCCATTTGATGTATTTGCGAACAAGAATAAATTAAAAAATGGGTCAGAAAGTAGCTAGTTTGGATTTCAGAACAGTCTTAAATGTACTGAATTATAATTCACGAAAAGTTATACTTTAAATTATAATTAAGAAAAGTTTATGCATCAAACATGCTTGATTTTTTTTTTTTTTTTTTTTTTTTTTTTAAATAAGCGCAAAAAAGTTTTTAAGCGCATTTTCCTCCCAGTGGCCGCCAGTTGTGTATGATGACTGTTTACATACAGGTGCTATCATACGCACTGAAAATTTTAAGAAAGGGATGAAGGGGGAGGGGTAATTTAATCTAGAACATTTATTTTCAGTCACTATTTTTACTTATAAAAAGTGAAATACAACTATGTTATTAAATTGCTTCTCTGCAAAAAAAAATTTGTGCACTTCGATAAAATTAGAGTTGGTCTGCAAACAAATCTTACAATACACATACTTTTATGAATGATTAAAATGCGATGTCAACAAGAAATTTTAAAGTGGTAGGTATGTGTGAAAGATCAATTTTAAGTACCTTATCTTTTCAAAAGCACTCAATTTACACAATGTAGACTACGAACTAAAATTTTTATGCTACAGAAAACAATTCCCAAAACGCTTCCTTAAAAAAAACATAAGAGAGTTACAAGTAGAAACAAGCAACGTGTGAATTTCTATAGGTTATAGCTTATTTTTTTAACATAAGCGTAATATTGAAACGTGCTGCTAATATTTAAAAAACAGAAAGCAGACAGCCGGTTTTAAAATATAGCCTTAAAATTGTCCAAAATTATTCTCAGAACAAGTTCTACACTATTTTCACGAATCAAAAATAAGCTCAGCATTATTACAGAAATTCATGCGTTAAGCGCAACTACACGCCTACCACAGAAAATACCGTACCAGAACTTTAAAAATAGTGTAACAAAGTTTGTCTCGGTTACAGTGTTAAGAACTTTAAAAAATAAAAATTTTCTTAGACTTCATTTCTTAAGAATCGACAATCATATTAAACAGACATTAGATTAAAGTTCAAAAACAATAAATGAGCATAAATTAACTATTTTTAAATTGGGAGCGAAGCGACTCGCAACACAAAATAAAATAGCGGAAATAAAATTTTCGGAGAGGTGAGAGAGCGAGGGAGGGGCGGGGGAAAAGACGAGGCGGATCTAAATTAAAAAGAGCTCATTATAAACAAGGTGCAAGCTTGAAAGAGAAGTAAGAGCACATTTATGACTGAAAATACGAGAAATGCAGAGTGTTAAGAAAAAAAATATGGAAATTTTGGTTAACCTGCTGTAGCCGTCTCTCTCATTTGAACCTCTTCCAATGGCGGCGGGCGTCGTTGCCATCCAACGTTGACTACGGATCCAGGGCGGTTCGTAGGCCTGATTAGGACGCGGATAGTTCATGTTATTAGGATAATCGCGAAACTTGCCATTGGTACGGCGATTTAACGGTGTCACTTTGTCGAAAGTCATAATACTGAAAACCGCTATGAAACTGAAGCCAACGTTGAAATTATTATCGGACTATAACTTTAGTAAAACTCCGAGACTCGGGAAAAGAAAAATGAGTTCCGTTGAACCGAATCACGCCGATGCAAGGTCTCGGCACTCACAGATTCGTGTATTCTGCCGCCAACCAACCAAGAAGCCTCCCTTTGGCAGGAAGAACAACCGCGCGAGCTCGATGATCTGTCCAAGGACAGCCGGCCGGCTTTTTCCTTTCCCCCTGCTTTTTTTTTTCTTTCACTCTCGCAATAATCTAAAGATACATCAGTTACGCACGGCAGGAAACATTTAAATAACAGGCTACTTCATAAAGGCACAGCAAAAACGTATCGTACCTCGAAATTATCACATTTTCAATTGTCTGGCATTTAAGAATGAACTTTTGTTCATTAAATTTATCTCATTAAATTATTCTATTTTTAAAATAACATGCAAATCCACAAAAAACAGGCAAAACATTTTTAGACAATATTTAGCGCCGCTTTTCTCAGTTGCATTTTAATTAAAACAAAAAATTTGTCTCTTAATATTACTGTAGAAATATGAAACAAATTTCAGACTGCAAAACAAATGCAGTAAATAGTTCTGAAAAGATGTATTATGTTCCTGTATATCGCTTCAAAATTCTAAGCTTCTTCAAATTTAAACGGAAAAGAAAATATTGCAGCTTTTTACGGAAATTATTTTATAAGTCATGCAGAATTCTCGTCTTGGGGAAAGAGGCATTTTAAACCACTGCTACTCATAAAATGTACAATTTCGTTGTTTTACATATCCACAAAGTGACTAGTAAAAACCAATGTTAAGAAAAGCACAGGCAGCCATAAAAAATTCACATTTTTTTAAAAGTTTTTACAGTTAGTCGAGAAAAACTAGCTAGCTAACGTTAAAACTTCGAGTTAAGTTCTTTTTAAATTTCTCGTTTAAATATTTTCTTGCATGTAATAGCTAAGATCGGTTTCTAATAGAATAAAGCATTTTTTTTTTTTTTTTTTTACTATTTCAGATTTTTGATTGCATATTTTTTAATGAAGGTGCTTTCACTTAACTATTTCATAAATTTAATATTAGGTTATGAAAAAAAAATAAGCTACTAATTATCTCAAAATTAATTTTGAATCAAACATCACTTTGGTGTAACACTGGTCCTACAGTATGACGCTACAGAATTGATTACAACACTTAACAACCTCTATAAAGCTTGTACGACACATTTGTTGATACTTTAAAGGAAACTGATACTGTACACAGGGTTTGATTTATGACAAAGCATTTTTTTGGAGGGGGGGGGGGACCACAGGCTGTACGGAAACACATAGTTATACATAATTTGTTGACTGATTAAGAACATAAAAATTTTTAATGTTTTAGGCGAAAGTCAGACAGACCATGTTTACTTAATAGGACAATAGCGCTCAAAGACCAAATATAAAAAGAACCTAATAGGTAAATTCTAAAAATATACAGTATACTAAAAGATCCCAATAAAAATCCCTTTACAAAACATTTTTTTTAATTATGTATTTTTAAAGCCAAACATACGGAGCGCTCCTTTTAGAAAAATAAAATGCCAATCAAAAATGGCCTCAAGGGGGGATGGGGATGGAAGAGTCTAGCCTCGAATCAGCCTGAGACCCGGTCAGAGTAATGATTAAAAACTTGAGATCGTGCAGATCTCTACTGCGCACCCCCCACATCCTCTTTTCCTACATACGCGCGCGTTTTAAAAATACAAGTACATCAACCTGAAATAAATTAAATTCTGTAAATAGCACGTTAAGAAAATCTTAAAATGTCCTGAAGTTACAAAAATCAGTGACTGGTATCCACTATCCAACAGGCAATAATCGCACGTATAGTTGGCCAAGTCTCAATTTTCTAAGCCTAAATAATAAAAATGTTAAGATAAATAACTCTACAGAGTCAAGGTCGAAGTCAAGTCTTTAACCTCCGGTGACATTTTACATGAATCTAATACTGATAGGATATATACATGATCTCAGAAATTTGTGTTATTTATAAATTTATTTCAATTGACAAAATTTGTTTTTCGTTGAGTTGGGGAAAAAAGAAAAAGATTTGAAACTAGGCTAGACCTATCTGCAAACTTTTTTTTCTCTCTCTCTCTCTTTAGATTTTCTCCTCTTCCTTTCTGCAATTAACTATACATACCTTGAACCAGAAACTGTACCCATTTATGAGACCAAATAAGAACTATTGAGCAATACAGGGCCGAAACTAGAGAGGGGCACGTGCCCCGGGCGCTAACAGAACAGAAGGTAAAGGGAGCGCCAAATTAAGATTTTCTTTTGCGAGTTTGTTATAAAGAATGCATATATGTGCAGAGCCCGATCAAGCTGAAGTTGGGCCCAGGGCCTGTTAAAAAATTGGGCCCCCCTACCTACCCATTTTCGGCGATACTTTCACATAAAAAAGATTTATTTGATGAGTTGACAAAGTTGTTTGGGTTAAAAAAGCCTAGGATAAAAACTTCTAAAAATTTTATTGAATCATTCAGACAGTTTAAATTTTACATTTCATATTTTATAAAACAATATTATTCGAAAAGTATTTGATTAAGGGAAAAAAAAATCAGCCACATAATTCTGGGCCCCTGAAATTGGTGGGCCGAGGCCCCGGAGGCCCGTGCATTAATCAGGCCCTGTATATGTGTATGTGTTGGGGGGGGGAGGGGGCGCCAAAATGCATGTTTGCCTCGGGCGCAAAAAAGGCTAGTTTCGGCGCTGCAGCAATAAGATACATTTTATTAAATAAATTTTCTTGTTTAAGTATTTATTTTCGTATGCAAAGATGGAATTTTGTAATTTATTTTTAATCATTTTCTGATCTACCTTTATGCATTTTTTTAAACAATGGCAGCACATTTTTATGACATTTTAATTATTTTAGAACTTAATGTTAAGGCATACTTCTGCTAATCCTTTCCGGTAGAGTGGTCCCACTCCGGGCAGTGTATTTCACATATGCAAATGCACATTTACAAGGCGACCAGTACAAATTGTACCTTCTGATTGGCTGTTTACTTTCGTTTTCCGTAGAGCATTTCTACTGCCAATATCTGAAATTTTTAAAAAACGCTAAAGGATAGTTATGCAAAAACAGATTTTCTAAATAAGATATCGATTTGATTGACAAGTGTCTAAAACTTTGAATACCCCCCCCCCAAAAAAAGGGGGGGGAGGATTATTCTGCACGCAGGCAGGCGTATTGTGATTTGCTATAAGAGAAATGAGTGTAATGGCGTTGTTTGTTATTACGTAGATGTTATGGTCAGAGCATCCATCTGATAAGCCCAAGATTGTTGATTGTGTTCTCATTGTTTCAGGCTTTAAGAATTTCATTAATATCTTTATTGATTTATTATTAGTAACTAATTTTTTTTAAATGTATTCTTGTTAATGAAATTAATTTTTAATATTTTATTTATTCAATTATTTTTATTGGTTTACTATCAGTTAATAGAATATCATTTTTAAATCGATTCTTGTTAATGAAACTGATTTTTAATATTTAAATTTATTTATACATTTTTATTGATTTACTATCGCATAACAAATGCATTATAATTTTCAAAAGCAATTCTTGTTAATGAAACTAATATTTTATTTCGTTTATTTTTATACAATTATTTTTATTTACTATCAGTTAATAAAATATTTTTAAATCAATCGTTAATGAAACCAAGTTTAATATTTAATATCACCTAAGGGTGTTGTTTTAATAATTAAAGTGAAAGATATCTTTTAATGCATAGCATCAGTTAAAATTACAGAAAATAATTTTTTTATTATAACTTTAAATTATTGTATTTTATTTTTTTTTTTTAATTTACTGTCCAGTTAATAAAATACTACCAATTTTTATATATAGATCTATTCTTTATAATAAAACAAAATTTTAATGGTGAATATCACCTAAAGGCCAAATTAAAAAAAAAAAATTAAAGTTGCAATATAAAAATATTTTTATGTAATTTTAACAGATGTTATTACTGCATTAAAATAAATCTTTTATTTTAGTTATTAAATATAGCATCTATGAGGTATTAAATATTGAAATTTAGTTTCATCAAGAACTGATTTAAAAAAAAAAAAAATTTAACTGGTTAGTAAAATAAAAATATTTGTACAAATAAATGAAATTAAATATTAATAATTAGTTTTGTTAACCCGCGAGTAGTCGCGACTCTTTTCACAACGTCATTAGTCGCGCTCGGTCTTTTCGCCGCTGGCCCCCCGCATACCAAATAAGTAAAATAAGAAATATTTTTCACCTAATATACGAAAATAACATTACAACGAAGATAAAAATTTGCAGTTTTCTTAAATTATGCATGTTATTCATGAGATCTGGAGTAATTGGAAAAAGTAACAAGAACTGACATTAGTGATTTTTACGTAGACTTTTTCGCCAATTTCAACTTTGTTTCTAAAAATGTACCTGAAAGAAAAACAGAAGTGTCCTGTTACTTCACTAAGGTGGTCGAGAAAGCTTCAAAGTCAGCTACATGGTAGATCTCCGTTGTATTTGTAATGTGATATAAGTTAGGAGAAGATAAGTTATACAGGCGGCGAAAAGACCGACACGCGACTACTGACGGGTTAAGAAGAATAGATTTAAAAAATTTTAATATTTTATTGACTAATAGTAAATCAATGAAAATAAATGTATAAATAACGTTAAATATTAAGTATAATTATAATTAATATAAGTAATTATAAGTGAAAGTATAATTTTTTTAAAATCAATTCATTAACAAGAATTGATTATTAAAAAAATTATACTTTTTTATTAACTGATAGTAAATTAATAAATAAAATATTAAAAATTATTTTTTTTTAACAAGAATAGATTAAAAAAAAACGATAATAAATCAATAATGATAGAAATGAAATTCTTAAAAAGTCTAAAACAACAAACACACAACACCAAATTTTGGACTTAGTGTAGAAGATGCCACCAACTATTACATCAACACCATCTACTTATTTACAATGAAATGCCTATAATATTCATATCTCTTGTAGCAAATCTCAATACGCCTGCACATAGAACAATTTGTTTTTTGAATTTGTAGCTTAAGTGCAGGGGCTAACCGCTTGTCAATTAAAATGTATAGATTAATTAGAAAATTTGTCTTAGTGTGTTTTTAGTCCAGATATTGGAATATTTATAAGCAGTAGAAATGCTCTATGAAAGATGGAAGTAAACAGTTAATCAGACAGCAGAATTGGCACTGATCGCTTTGTGAATGTGCATATATGAAATATACCTCTAAGCACACCTAATTTAATTCCAAACTTGCAAAAGGTACCAAAAATATTTTAATAAAGTTTTGCTTTTTCAATGAAAGCTCAACGATAAATTTTGGTGTCAGTCAAAAATTTCATCATTTAGAAACAGAATTTGTCTGTGCCAGAAAGGGTTAAAGGGAAACAGACGTAAAATAATAATAAATAAACAACAGTAAAATAATAATAAACAAACAAGATATTTAAACATAATTTTTGTTCAAATATTTGCATGTCCATTTCGAGATAAATTTCTGAGATTTGAAATCTGTCATTTTTACCTTAAATTTTATTAATTAAAAATATAAGACCAGCTAATTATCCATAATATAATTAAATTTCAACATAATGTATGGCAACTGTTGCTAGTTTTAAAATTTAAGAGCAAACTCTAGTGCACCACAGCAGATTGCGACTCTATGGGTTTTTGACAGATTTTTGACGGTTTAATCCGCTGCCATGTCAAAAACTTCTTTTTGACGTCAAAAACCCAACCCTGCTGTATCGGAACAAACAAGATTTTTTCGTAATATTTAAAAGGCAATTTCATCAGTATAAAATAGGGACAATTCACAAATTGATGATAGCTTTCTTTAGATCAATAATATGTTGTTAAAAAACATGAAGGAATTTCATCTGAAATAATACATAAAACTTTATACTACAGACTTAGATCCAAAGAGTCAAATTGAGTTTTAAATGATAGAATTAAAAGAAGCATTTTTAATTTGTTTAAGGTAAACAATTTATGTAATATCATCTGTGTTTCCTTTTTTTTTAAATATCACACAGAATTACATTTCTTATTTCATATAATTGACCATGCTTGCTGATCTCCCATTAATTTAAAATGTGGATTTACTTGACCAAGTTTAGACAAGTCTCAAAGCAGAATTTCTTTTTAAAAAACTAAAAAATTGCATGAAAAAAATATGAAATTAAATAAAGATACATCAAATAAATTTCAAGTAGGCATTGGCAGATACGCATAGGTATGGTTTCCCATTCACAGTGGTCCCATTTTATTTTAACTACTTGGGGACCAGCACTTCTTGCAAAAATTTTATTCGGTTGGCAGCACAGTTTCCTTCAATTACATAAATTTCAAAAATGATCCATTTAAATAAGGCAAGTATTACTTTAATTTTATTACTGATGCCAGAAATAAATTTTGTGTGCAAATTTTAAAGGTACGTTTATGCGTTCATGGTCTGTAATAAGTTAGATGCATTGTTAATAAACAAAAATTCTATTTGACCAATATTGTCTGCAGAAATCATTACATTATTACAGTTTACATCTCCAACAAGTAAAATATTAAAAATGTATTACATTTTACATATCTTCTTAAACAGGGGTGGGGAATTTTTCAAAAATCTTATTAGCCAAGGATTTATTTCACCAGTCTGCAAAATGCAACATACACATAGTTGAAAATAGTTATGATAAAATCGCACGCGATTACAGGCGAAATTACTATTACTATAATGCATTTTCGTAATTACTTTTTTCTATAATATTAAGAAATATATAGAACAGAGCGATTCTAAATATAAGATAGAACTTAGTACCACATTCACACTGTAATAGTTTGGAAGTTAAAATATCTAGATTAAAAGAGTTTCTGATAATGTCTATTGCTGAGAGTTTTTCAAAAACGAAAAATGCAATCGCCTTGCCAGAAAATCCACTCGCCACTGGCGAGCAAAATGATGTATTTCCCCACCCCTGTTTTTAAATATGTATGAATAAAAAACTGAATATAATAATCAAGACAAATTCACAAAATTATGACTAGTCTTCACAAATGTAAAGAGTTGTTCACAATTTCAGATTTGAGAGAGTCTACTGTATGTGCTGACAACTCTATTTTGAAAAAGAAAATGTCTAGCTAAAACTTAATGCAGTTTTATAATGACTAGTGGCAAATTCTAGCACTCTCACCATATTTTGCAGAAATCAAAGTATCCCTGTTGAAGAAAAGTCGATTTGACTACCTTCTTTGGGTGTTAATCTAATGATGACAATTTCCAGCATATCTGTTGATATCATAATCATATTTCAGATAAAGCTTAGTCAATTTGTTTAAAATAGTGTTACATTTGCATTATCTTCATTATTAAAGTTAAATGAAAATCCAAACTTGACTTTAAAAATGAGAAACAATATATTTTTTGTGGATTCTTATTCTAATTACCTGAACAAAAACTCATTTTAAGGATGTATTCAAACAAATATTTTTCTACCCTCAACAGCTCGAAATTTTCCAAAAATTTTTAGACTTAAAACTAGTTTTAAAAGTAGAAACATTAAATTTGCTGAGGGCTAATTCCATGAAAAGTGATACTTAGAGAGATTTATTTAATTTTATTTTTTTAAGTTTATACATTTTGAATGTGTTATAGGAATACCTATAATTTGAAAATTTTGCATAGATAACTTTTTAAAATTTTTTTTGTGGCAACAGCAGAGATTCAAAATGGCTGCTGTGCACATGTGAAGCTGTTTACAATTTTGCGCCATTTTCAAGTTCTGAATTTAAAGGTAAGTAAAGTTTTTTGAATAATATTTGTAATGTATTTTAGAAATATAGTATTTAAACTTCTTATTAAAACATTTGGTTAGATTAATACCCTGAATTTATACTTTTTATATGAAAGAGAAATGTACAAATTGAGTTGTAGAGTAAGTCACAGAAAACAAACAAAAGTTTGATTTAAGTTTTTAAATAAAGTAAGATTTTCATGATTTTAACCATTTTCTTTCTTCATATTAATGACTTTAAAACTACAATTTTAAAATTTTAAATAATAAACATAGTTATTGAATATTTAGCTTTTTTATTCCGTAGAGTAAGTCACAGTTATATGCATCATTGATATGATATACATTGAAAGGATTCTGATAATATCCAATTTTTACTTTAGATGGGGAAAACTGCAGCTGAGAGAAAGAAAGAACAGAGAGAAAGGTTAAAAGCAAGTGGGAATTTTGAATCATTTAAAGAAAATGAATCTAAGAAGCAAAAAGAAAGAAGGCGTACGAAGAAAAGAACTATGACTATTGAAAAGAAAGAAGCGTTGAAAGTAAAGAAGAGGGAAGAAATGAGAAGATATAGAGCTAAGAAAGCACAAAAGGTTGTCAAGGATGCACAGAGTACTTCTTTTAATTCAAGTTCAGATTCACCACGTAAAGCATTTAAAAGTCCAGCTTCATTCGGAAAGGCCCTTGCTAGGGTGAGAAAAAATTTGCCACGAAGTCCAAACAAATCCAAAGCATTGGTGAAAAAGTTAGCTTGCCAGTTGATACCAGATATTGTACAACCAACAGCTAAAAGACAACCAACCAGTCATTTGAGTGGGGAAACAATATCAAAAGTAAAAGAATTTTTTGAAAAAGATAGCATTTCCTACCAGACACCTGGAACCAAGGATTACATTATTACGAAAGATACAAATGGAGAAAAGTCAAAACTGCAAAAGAAATATCTATGTATGACTCTTGGTGAAGCATATGAAATTTTTAAAACTGAAAATCCTGATGTTAATGTTTGCCGTTCAAAGTTCTGTGAACTTCGTCCAATTCAAGTTTGTTTGAGACATGAAACTCCATCAAATTTATGCCTTTGTATATATCATGAAAATATAAGACTTTTGTTGTCATCAATTGATATTTTACCAAGCAAAACATCTGACTTGGTAAATTTAATTGTCTGTGATAAGGGCAGTGAAGAGTGTTTTTATCAAAACTGTGATGAATGTGGAAATTTAAAAAAGCTACATGATATCACTGCTACCATAAACGAAATGGATTTAGATAAGGATATAAAATTCTTTCAATGGCTAAGCGATGAAACAAAAACAGTGTCACGACAAAGAATTTCTTCATCTTTAAGGGAAGCAATTGAAAAATTGGAAAAAAAACTTCCACAGTTTTTACAACATGTTTATGTGAAACGTCAACAAGAACTATTTTTTCAGGACATTAAGAAACACATACCTGTAAATACGCTTATTTTACACTTTGATTTTAGTGAAAACTACAATTTCATTTCTCAAGATGAGATTCAGTCGGCACACTGGGTATCAACATCCTGCACACTATATACAGCAATGGCTTATTTTGTTCATGATGAAATCTCTCACTCCATTCCAATAGTTGTAGTATCTGATTATTTACATCACGACAAATATGCAGTTTTTAAATTTAATGATGCTATAATAAGAAAAATACAGGATGAATTTCCAAACCTAATCATTTCAAAAGTAATGTATCAGTCAGATGGTACAGGTCAGCATTTTAAACAGAAGTTTTCAATTTGTTTAGCAATGTTGCAGTCTCGTGATGTAGAGTGGCACTTTTCAGCCACAGGTCATGGCAAAGGACCTATTGATGGCATTGGTGGGATTGTGAAACGCAGAATAAGAGAGGCCACACTTGCAAAAAAATTGATCCTCGTTCTGCTGAGGATTTCTTTATTTCAGCACAGAATATATGTAAAAATATTACTGTATTGCATGTTACTGCAAGTACAATCCTTGAAGAAAAATCACAAATTGATAAATTATGTGCACCTTCAGGAAAAGAAATTTTCCAAATTCCAGAAACAAGGAAGATGCACTGTTTTATAAAAATTACAGATTATGAGTTAAAGGTTGCTAATACTTCTATGAGACCAAAACAATTTTTGAAAATCAACCTAATCACAGGAGATGTCCATACTTTAAAGCCTGCAGTCTTTCCTGGTTATAAGATCGACACCAACAAAGAGCTCAGCATTGGCAATTGGGTATTAGTGCCCTTTGCAGGGAAAAAAATTGTTAAGCATTTTGCTGGTCAAATTATAGAGAGAGAAAAATCCTTTGCTAAAGTGAAATTTTTGAAATGGAAAATAAACCATTTTATTTGGCCATCAAAAGAAGACACTTCACTCATAGATATTGATGAAAAAGATATTGTAAAATTGCCAGAACCGGATTTTGATCGAAGATGTAACCTAACGTTTACAAATTTTGATTTTAGCAAATTTTTAATGGGATGATTGTATTTATTTGTCATTGTGTAGTGTAAGTCACAATTCCATTGTAGTGTAAGTCACATAAAATAAATTCAATTAAAATTTTTTTAAAAAACCTACAGTCTTGTTGATTAATTTTTTTTAAACTTCAAACCTTATAGTATAGATTGTATCAATAAAATGTTTCATTGATACACCATTTGGAAGAAATCTTAAAATAAAAGTATTCACAAATTTTGACTTCTTTTCATGTAGTGTAAGTCACAGTATAACGATTTAAGTTATAGATAAATTAATTTAAAGAAGTATTCAAAATTAAATAGGTGGTAAGAAGCATATGTATATATGCAATTAATTTGGCACGCATCACATTTTTTAGCTTGCAACTATTTGTCCAAAATGTATCGTGTAAAATGTACAAAACTGTCTGATGTAGTGTAAGTCACGCATGGAATTAACCTGAGGTGATTTTGAAGAGATGTATAAGATGCCATGCAATTTCATTTTTCGAATTGGAATTTAATTTATAAACTATTTTCTCAGTAGGACCATTTTTTTTTGTTCCCAAATCTTCCATTTCAAAAAATTTGATTTAAAATACCAACTTTGACAGCATTATATTTTTAGCAATTATCAAAAAATCATTAAGCACAGCACATCGTGTAGTTTCTAAATAAGAGAATTTGCCAGTTTTAAGAGTTTGAGAGCAAAAAGGAATTTTAAAACAAATCAAACAACAAGCAGTTTGAATTGAAATACAGCCTTAAGGGTGTATTCCAAAAAATAATTTACCTTCAACAGCTCAAAATTTTCTGATTCAATTCCAGATATATTTTTAAAAGCAGAGACATGAAACTTGCTGAGGTGATTTTTGAAGAGACGTATAAGATGCCGTGTAATTTCATTCTTCGCTCAATCCATTAGAATTTGATTTATAAGCAATTATGTTCGCAGCGTGACCTTTTTTTTCGTTCGCAGATCTCCCACTTTGGAAAATTTGGTCCAAAATGCTGTTTTTGACAGCATTTTTTTTTTTTTTTTTTTTTTTGCACATTTTCTACATTTATAAAAAAATCGACAATTACGGCACCTTGTGTAGTTTCTAAAGAAGAGAATTTGAAAGTTTGGTGCATTTGAAAGCAAAAATGAATTTAAAAATAAATCCGAAACTAAGCAGTTTGAATCGAAATACAGCCATAAGAGGCTGCTTCAGTCACCTGAAAAGACTGGCTCGCTAATGATAGTCCGGGCCGGGTTGGCGTTTTCCCTGCTAAAAAGTGATAAAAAAACCTAGGTGTACAATAAAAGCTCTCTTCAAATGAAATTTGCAGGTGCAGGTCGTATACAAGAACCCGACTCATGCTGAACTCTAATTCTAAGGACATAGGTTGGTAAACTATACACTAACATTTGCACAAACTACATGTAAAATGTGATCTGTATTAACACCAATTGCTTTATTTATTGTGTTTAAACAGTGATTATTCACCTAAAAAGACCTGCTCATAAATGCTAATCCCATGGAAGAAATTTTTAACAAATCTCGTTAGCATTTCAGTATTTTTAACAATTCTTTTAGCACTGGTAGCTGAGATGGACGTAGTTTACTTTTTTGACTTTGTTTACAGATATTTTTAATTAGGACGCTTTCAATTTTGGAACCGGTTTCAAAAGTAAAAGCATCATCTTGAAAAAAAAAAATCTGCAATAAAAAAAAATAAATAAAGGATAAACGTAGAGATTAATTTCAGCCAATGCAAAAAATCATTTAAAAATATTTTTTAAAAATTTTCCATAGAATTAGCAATAATGAAGTGGGTTTTTTTAAGGTGACTGAAGCAGCCGTTTAACTGGGATGGTCGGGAAATGCCTCATTCCGAATAAATGCATTTCCCAAATAATTAAATTTGTATACATTTTTATGAAAAATTTTGGAAAAAGCATAGAAAATTTCAAATTATTATACAATAAGAATAATTTAATTAAAACAAAAGAAAGAGATTAACATCAATTTTAATGTTATTTACATTTATAACCTACATTTACAATACAAAGAAAATAGATATACAGTTTACCCTACTTTTTTGCGATGAATGAAATGATAGAAGTCTGTTTTCATTTTTCATTTACTCTTTCACAAATTTCTCAACATTATTTTTTCAGCACATATGCTTTCATCTTCTTGTTCCAAGCAATTAAGGGTGTTCCTAACTGATCTGTTCAACAAGCGAGAAAGTTTTGACACAATTTACAAATTCATTTTTTAACAGAAAGTTATAAAATTTTAATGCCTGACTATAAAAGCAGTTTCGAATTGAACTTATTTTTCCATTTTATGATAATTAAATTACTTATCGAGTTATAAGCTATTTTGATGACACAATCACTAGTTTTCCCCCTTTTTTTCGACCGGTTTTTCTGTTTTCGTCGGGAAATATGCTCAAAAACATCAACTTTGAAGGCTTGTTATGAAAAATCTATTGTGTTTTTTAAAAAACAAAAGAATGAGTGCAATTAGTTTGTGAATAACAACACCTGCTATTTTCATGCATTTCCAAACAAAAATAAATTAATGCATGTGTCACAAAGTTGCCCTTTTTGATTTAAGACCACCCTTAACCAATGTCTCAATGTGTACTAACGTGACACCATGACTTAATTTTGAACGAGTTACAATACTTTCTTCATCACTTTCAAGACATTCTTTGAAATTCCTTTTTTCATTGAACCATAAGAGACATGCGACTCAAGACCAATGTTAATCAATTTTTGCATTTCTTTTGCACTTTGGCCACATTGTCAGAACTATCATAAATCTGAAATTTTACTCTGGAAATCGGTACTATCGTTGCCTTCAGTAGAAATTTCATTTTCTTCATTTGATAAAATTGCCCTTCATGATTTATTATCATGATTTTTACTAACTTTGTACAGCATCAACATGATAAATTGCATATAAAACCAGATCTTTATCATTGCAATTAATCTGCAACCTGGGTTGGTCAATCGAGAATACTGCATATGATTGACAAAAAATTTTTGTACATAGTATGATTTTAGTTCAGACACAAAACAGTACTACTCATCAAATATTTACTAGCTATTAGCCAAAATTTCTCATTTTAAATTTTACACATAACTATTCCATAATGCAGAATGTTTTAGAAACATTTTTTCTCCAGTCAGTTGCTTGTTCCAGGATAGTAAGAATGTCGTCTCTAAATGTCGTGTTTAAACTTTATACATGATTATAAAAATTTTTAATACTACTAAGCAATAGTCGCACTTTTTTACCTCAACCCACATTTTCACAATTTTAATTCACGTTTAACATTCCGTTACAAAATAAACTAATATAAAATTCAATGAACATTAAGAATTATATACTGATACAAATCTTTGAAACAGAAGCAGCAGCTAGTTATATTACTAAGGAGCTATTTCATACAAAGATACTCGCATGCTAATGGTAAATTTATTATAATACACAGCTTGAGACCAAAAGTTTTGCAAATTTTACCGGTTTTTGGTCACTGCTTTGCTTATTTTTTAAACAGCAATTTGAATGTAGCAGTGCATTAAAAATTATAATGAATGCTTGCAATATAGTAAAATATTAAATATAGTAAAAAGTAAGAAAATTTAAAAATTAGTAATTACCTTTACTAGAACAAATAAATATTGTATAATTAAATATGCATATAGATGAGATACATTTTTCTTAATTTATTAAATGAAACTTTCCTCATAAAAATACATTAATTCATATCAGAATGACAAATGAAGTTTTACTGCAAGATTTTGCCAGTCATAATAATCAAAACAGCTTAATACACAAATATATTTGGTATAAAGATTGTGATTACTAGTGATTATATATATCACTTTTTTTTTCCATAAATAAATTTACAATTGGAACAGATATAGTATTAATTCGGAGTTTGCCATCTTGTTTCTTTGTTGGTCACTTATGACAACTTCACACTTAATTTTTAAACAATTCAGAAATTAAATGTAAACAACAAATTTTAAAACTGAAAATCAGCTCTACAAACATTTGTAAAAAAAAAAAAAAAAAAAAAAAAAAAATGAGAGGAGGAATTCATAATTAGCAAATAGTAAATACCTAAATTTTAAAATAAATACAGGAAATATTCATTTAAAAAATATATATATTTCGATACATTTAAAAAACCAAAAATAAATCAATAATTTCAAATACAGAAATTGAAAATCAGGGGGGGGGGGGGTTGCCACCTCTGGGCGAATATTATATGATAGCCACATTTTCTTCATGAAAAACCATAAGTTTAGCCATATTATCAATAATTCATATTAAAATGTACACAAAATAATATAACACATTCTATAATATTATACCTACATGTGAACTGAAACTTTCATTGTTTACAATTTTGATGAGTGGATTTTAAGAAGTCTACTTGCCATGTTTGCATTTTAATTTATTCATTTATTTGCATTGGATAGCGCTTTCTATCAAAAGGTTTTTCAAATCGCAGTCTTTTTTTTATAAACAATGAAGATATTTTCATTTTTTGAGACAGTTTTGAAAATGTTAAATCAGGGTTCCCAGCAAAACATGACGGACAAATTCCCTGATTTTCCATGACTTTCCCTGACCAAATTTCAAAAATTTTTTTAACCAAATGGGAATACAGTAAAATTTTATACTTATTTTCATAATCCTTTGTCAAAACTAATGTTTTTTTTTTTTCCTTCAGTTGTTCTTCAAACTTCTAAGTTTTTTTTTTTTCCTTTTGCAACTTTTTGATGAATTTTGAAATTTTTTCTAGAGACAACTTGATGACTTTTGCGTCATTTTTAATTTTTTCTCAAAGATTTTTCCATGACTTTTTAGAAAATCTTTTTAAAATCCTTGACTTTTCCTATATATTTTGAAATTTCCATGACTTTCCCTGACTGTTTTGAATTTCCCTGACGCTGTACTGCTCGCACCTATCATTGAGATCGGATTCTTTTAAATATGCAGGGGAAATATAGTCGGCTCTCATTAATAACTCATTGGGACCACAAGAAATGTTCGAATTATGGAAAATATGAAATTAAAACATGCTTAATATGGTATTACAGTAAAACCTCTAAACAACGGACACCTCGGGAACTCAGAAATTGTCCGCTATTCGGAGGTGTCCTCTACTGGGAAAACCTCAGAGATTCAAAAATTGCTAAGAAATGTTTAATGTTTCATTAATTTACTTTCATATGTCCTAAAACCTCTATTATATAATTAATCAGAAATTAAAATTATTTTTAATCAATAAAATTGAAATAAATTTGTGCACACTTTTATCCACTGTTAATTATATTCTCGTGAAATAATCTGTTACAAAAGTTTACTTTTGCTTGCTATTATATGTAATTTGTTTTTCTATGTGACGTTATTGGACATTGTAGAGTTCCGGACGGGTAGGGAAAGATTGCACTTTTTGACCTTTAAAAGAATAAAATCTCAAAATATTCTTGGGTGACATCTCAATGGTCTGGGAGATATTCCTCCCGGCCAACACCCTGAATTAGCACTGAACGTGGAAGGAGATTTTACCCAACTTTTTATCTACATTTATCTGTGATCACAAAATTTGTGACACATAGTCCTGATAAGTTCAGAGTGCTTTTTTCATTTTTTTTCTCTTTAAAACATTTTTTCATCCTTTATCGCCGAATAAATGCGGAATGTCCGTTATTTAGAGGTTAAGCGTACAAAAAATTAGGTTTTGGGAGTGGGGATTGAAAAACTGTCCATTAAATAGAGGTGTCCGCTATTTGGGAGTGTCCGTTATGGAGGTTTTACTGTATTACAAAGGAACTAATATTATAGTGTTTTTAAACTTTATTTCGTCTATTATCATTAGAATATGACTTAATATTAAATTAGAATGGATAAATACATAAACTAATAAAACGATGAGAAACAAGTACGATGGAAGAAAAATTTAAAGCGTCACTGATGGACAGACGGGGCACTAAAAAAGTGTATATCAAATTCATTGGATTATATGTATACTCGTTCGGAACAAGTTTCACAAAAATAAAAGAAAGAAAGTTATTCAAATGATCTGAAAATTGTGAAAAAGAAAAGAAAAATTGGAATTCTCGTTAGTTTGAATTAAGCAAAGTCAAAAGAAAATGAGTTTGAATTTTAATGAAAATTTTTAACGTTATTCTGCCATTGAAAATTTTGGAACTTCATGTTTAGTTCGAATTAAGCGAAGATTCGAATTATCAGATTTCGAATTAACGAGAGTCGACTGTACATCATTTTGCTCGCCATTGGCAAGTGGATTTTCTGGCAAGGCAAGTGCATTTTTACTTTTTGAAAAACTTTAGGTAATAGAGGCATTATGAAAGACACTTTTTCAATCTAGAAATTTTAACTTTCCAAATTATTACAGTGTAAATATGGTACTAAGTTCTATCTTATAATAAGCTTACCTTGTTACATACATTTTTTAATTTTATAGGAAAATAGAATAACGAAAATGTATTGTAGTAATAATAATTTTGTGTGCGATTTTGTCATGACTATTTTCAACTGCGTGCGTGCTGCATCTTACAGGCTGGTGAAATAAATCCTTGTCTGGTAAGATTTTTGAAAAATTCCCCACCACTGTAAATACGTATATTAGGAAGTTTGAGAATCAGTAACTATTAGACTATTAATAAAGAAATTTTTTTGAAGAAAATATTTAAAAATGCAAATTAGTTAAGTATAAAACATTGAAAAAGTCATTTCATACCCAGGGGAAACTAACAAGGAAGGTCTCCATTGGGGGCATACTCAGAATTTTTTGAAAAAAAATACGAATTAAACTACTCATGTAGGTAATAAAGGATCAGTGAAAATTAGCGGCGGAATTACATTATTAGATATGTAAAAAAATAAAATAGTTTGGAATAATTGGCGTGAAAAGCTGAAAGCGACGTGGGATTTGGCGAGCAGTGCATTTCCTCGCCAAAAGCAGACGATTTTAACGAATCTGAAAATTGATTTTAATTGACTTCACTGTTAAAAATCTGCAGCATTTACTGCAACGTCACTCCACTACTTTTATAGAATATCTCTCTTCTGACCAATATAGATGAAAACTGGGAAATTTGATTAGTAGCCAGTGGCCGGTAGACCCAGTTTCATTAGTGGCCACTTTTGAAAAGTTAGTAGCCACTTTTTAAAAATAGGCCAAAATGGCTTTTTTTATTTATTTAGTGGCTAGTGAGTTACAAAGTTACACATATTTGGTTAAAAATAAAACTGTTTTTCCACTGAATGGAAAAATATGAATTGGTGATTAATACTGCAGATAAAATTATAAGTGATAAACTATATTTAAATATACATTAATGCATTTTATAAAACAAACAGGAGAATTGTATTTTAAAATTTTAAATTTAAAAATAATTTCACTTCTTTCTTGGATATTTTATTCTTACTTAAAATTGGTGGTAATTATTAAGTTTGGCGAGTGTACAAATAAATATAAATATTCTTTGCTTTGGCTGAGATTTCAAAACTCTGGATGTTTTATTAAGGCAAAATCAGAGAGTGCCAATGTGTTGGTGATGTGGAGGAAGTTTGCTTGGTAGCAGTAAGGTCAGATGCTAAATTTGCAGTATTACTCGCCTAAGTGGCGAGTGCTAATTTTGTCCTATATTTTTAAAGTAATTGGCTATAATGTTTCAATCTTTCTTGACACCTAGATAAACTTTAATCATAAATTTAAAAAAAAAACTGTACCAGCCATCTATTACTGGTAGAATTAGTGAGCATATGGCAAAAGTGAAAGATTTAAGATACAGCAATGTTCTTAAAATCTCCTTGCATCCAGAGGTAAAAATGGTATAATTTATTTGAAATGCATGTGGAATTAAAATTGATGACTATATTTTGTAGGAAAAAAACTATTTCTTGAAAACATAATCCGAATAAAGAATTCATGGTAAAAAGCCAAAATATAGAAAACACAACAAAGTTGCTAAATATGCTTGCATCCGATAGAAAGAAAGAATTAACCAATTCACTAATTAGATGCAAACAAAGAAGAGATGCATATATTCATGAAAAAAGCTGTATTTCACAAAGCAAATTAATAAGTTTTTTTAATCGCCGAGTGGCGACTAAGGTGGCGATAACGGGGATTTTTAATTTAAAGAATTAACCAATTCACTAATTAGATGCAAACAAAGTAGAGATGAATATATCCATGAAAAAATCTGTATTTCACAAAGCAAATTAAAAAGATTTTTCAATCGCCGAATGGCGACTAGAGTGGCGATCGATGGCCGATTTTTAATTTAAAGAATTAACCAATTCACTAATTAAATTAAACAAAGCAAACATGCATATATCCATGAAAAAATTGTAGTTCACAAAGCAAATAAATAAGATTTTTTAATCGCCAAGTGGCGACTAGGGTGGCGATCGATGGCCGATTTTTAATCGCCACTTTTACAACTTTAATCGCCACGTGGCGAGTGGCGACCGTTAATTTACACCTATACTGACCAATGAGGATGCTCCATAGCACAGTGAATTGACCGTGTCATACACTGTTAAAAATCTGCTGCATTTTGTTGCAACGCACTCCACCGCTTGTATATAATATCTCTATTTCAACCAATGAGATAGCTCCATTTCACGGCCAAGTAACCATTTTCTATACAAGCAAGGGAGTGCGTTGCAACAAAATGCAGCAGATTTTTAACAGTGTATTTTTCAATTTGGAACAACTTTAATCAATTTAAATTGTGTTTTAAATGATAAAATATATTAATTTCATTTTGCTATAAGTACATATAAACGTATATGACAAAATTACACTTAAAGTAAAGTAAAAATGCAAAACTAAAATTACTTAAACTAAACTTATTTAAATAAATTGAACATAGAAAGTTTTTTGTTTAAAAAGTATTTGAAGCGTAAAAACGTATTTTTCAAAATTTCGTTTTTTCGCCAACCGGAGATAAATTGCCAAATAAACGAAATTTTTATTATTTTTTTACAGACGTTATAAGGAGGTTCCGCCGAAATTTTTTTATAAACATGTATAACTATATGAGAAGAACAGTAATTTTTTCAGATTTTTCTGAGTATGCCCGTATGGAGACCTTCCTTGTAAGAGCTTTCTGGCAAACCTAGCAAAATAACCATTGCTGCTTGTCATGCATGACTAACTCTTTGGACTTCATTAGAAATTGTAATGGCTACTCTAATTAGGTATATTTATACAGTAGACTTCTTCAAATCCGCAACTCTCTAAAATCCGCACATAATTTACAGATGTAAACAATGAAACATTAAGTACAGATGTAAGGCCAAAATTTGACTGTTTTATTTTTATCTCAATTCTATACATTTTAATTTTTAATTTTCATTAATAATATTCTATGTTCTTGGACACAAGAGTCCCAGAACCAGTTTCAAAATTGAAAGTAACAGTCCAAGAACTCTTCACTTAAGAACTTGTTCCACAGTGTGAAATTTATGGGCAGATTGTTGTTAAATTCCTCATTTAAATTTGAATATTTTACTTTTTTTTGCATGGGATAGCAGAGCTCGATCTCCAATTGAACCATTTTGCATTTTTTCAATTTTGGTTCCAGATTTTTTAAAAAATAAAAATATAATCCAAGAGCCTACAGTGCAAAAACCTAAGGTATGGAGCACAAGAAAAAAAACTTTATTTTATGGAAGAGTAATAATAGAAGACTCTAATGATCCATGTCTGTTGAAAGTGAAGGGGTGCATAAGCAAAAAATTAATTATAATTACCACTAGTGGTTTATCCGTAGGTTTGTCATTGTGTTTGACATACAATACAATCATTTCATACACAGACTTGTATAAAACCAAAAACTTTCTGTGCACATAATATTATGTCAAAAATTTTCGGCAAATTAATGTTTAATAAAATTGCATATTATATTATATTGACATGGATGAAATTCACTTTTATTCTGCAATTCGTGGGTGCAATTTGAGTCTTCTGTGCGATTCATGGATGTAATTTGCACTTTTTATGCAATTTATGAATGTATTTTTTTTTTTTTATTCGATACATGGATGTAATTCGTGTTTTTTGAGCAATTTATGGATGCAATTCACATTTTTTATGCAATTTATGAACATAATTCATGTTTTTTACCCGATTCATAGATATAATAGGTTTTTTTGAGATATCTGTCGACAAAATTCACATTTTTTTTAAGCGATCCGTCGACAAAATACCTGTCTTTTGAGCCATTTATGGACGTAATTAGTGTTTTTTATGCGATTCACGAACATAGTTTACACTTTATACACTATTTATGGACGTAATTTATGTTTTTTTGAGAGATCTCTCAATGAAAATCGCGTTTGAGCAATTTATGGATGTAATTCGTATTTTTTGAGCAAGTTAGACATAATTTGCATTTTTTTTTAGAGATTCATGGACGGAATTAGGTTTATTGTTAGAGATTTATGGATGTGATTTGCATATTTTGAGCGAATCATTGACATAATTTACATTTTTTGAGGAATTCATGGACGTAATTTGCATTTTTCGAGAGATTTATGCACGAAATTCGTGTTCTTTACGTTAGTCATGTTTGGAATATTTTTTCGTGCAGCCTTTGGACGAAATTGGCATTTTTTTGGCAATCTTTGGACAAAATTTACGTTTTTCATACAAACCTTTGTTGAAATGCATTTTTTACGCGATTCTTTGTCGAAATGTATGGTTTTTACGTGATTTTTTGTTGAAATTCGCAATCTTTTCGAGGTCTTTTTGACAAAATTCATGTTAACAGTAAATAATTCGTACATAAAATTGATGGAATATTTTTATATTTTTGCACAAAAAAGTTGCAAAAATAAAAATTGTTTCTTTCCTAAAATTTTCTGCAAAGTTCGTAAAATTTTCTGCGCACGGCATGCATCTATATTATACAACTCTGTTCATACCTTTGACCACAATGTTAAATCTATGAGTGAACCACTAATGGTATTTTTGGCAGACATGGATCATTAGATCCCTTTATTACTACTCTGTACTCTCACATAAAATAAAGTTTTTTTTTTTCTTGTGCGAAGGTTATGTTTATGTTCCTTAGGTTTTTGTACTGTTGGCTCTTGGACTATACCATTATTTTTAAAAAATCTGCAACCAAAATCGAAAAAATACAAAATGGCTCATATACAAATAGAACTCAGCTATCCCATGCCAAAAAAAGAAGTAAAATATTCAAATTTAAATGAGAAATTTAACAGCAATCAGCCAATAAATTTAGCATTGTGGAACAAACAAGCTCTTAAGGGTGTTCTTAACTAATTCGCTCAATAAGCGAAAAACATTTTGACACATTTACAAATTCATTTTTTAACAGAAAGTTATAAAATTTCAATGCCTGACTATGAAAGTGATTTCGAATTGAACTTATTTTTCCATTTTATGATAATTAAATTACTTATCGAGTTATAAGCTATTTCGATGACACAATCGCCCGTTTTTCTCCTCCTTTTTGACCGGTTTTTCTGCTTTCGTCGGGAAATAGGCTCAAAAGTGTCAACTTTGAAGACTTGTTATGAAAAATCTATTGTGTTTTTTAAAAAACAAAAGAATGAGTACAATTAGACAGTTTCTGAATAACAACACCTGCTATTTTCATGCATTCCCGAACAAAAATAAATTAATGCATGTGTCACAAAGTTGCCCTTTTTGATTTAAGAACACCCTTAAAGTGAAGAGTCCCCTGAAGATGAGGGGGAGGGGAAATGAAGAAAACATTTGAATAAAAGTAATAGTTAACTAACACTAGGATGCAGGCTTGGATTACAGGAGTGAAAAAATCAGAATGGCCATAAACAAAGGAAGATTTAAAAAAAAGATTAAACTTAATATATCAATAACTTATTTAAAGTTGCAAACTATTTTGGAAGCCATCAGAATATGACTGCCCCCACTTTGAGATGGCATAAAAGAGTAAAATTAATATTCTAAATATTTTTTTAATGATTATATTTAACATTTATTAATGTTTTACTTGAAGCATCAAATTAAGTTATACAACTAGGAACAATAAAAGATTTTCATAGGGGGCTACTCAGTCAAATGAAAAGTTCGCTAATGCTAATCCTGTGGGGAAAAAAATTAAAGATATCTTTATAACATTTCAATATTTTTAATGATTTTTTTGCATCGGATAGCTGAGATGGATCTGAATGTAGACCAATTTTTTACTTTTTCTATTTTGGTTGTAGACATGCTTTTGCTTTCCAAACCATTTCCAAAAATGAAAGCATCCTCATAAAAAATATCTGTAAACAAAATCAAAAATTTAAAAAACGACCTGCATATAGGTCGATCTCAGCTATCCAAGGCAAAAAAACTTTTAACCAAATATTAAAATGCAACTGAGATATCTTTATAAGATTCTTCCTTTGGATTAGTATTAGCAAACCAGTGTTATTTGAATGAAGTAGCCTCTTAAAAGGTTCTATTGGCCAAAAAGACGAAAGTTTCAATATTCAGGTGTAAGGTTGCTACAAGACACCTAGTGTCCATGATTTGATGGGGCCTGCAATGAAAAAATTGCTGACTCATCTACTTTATTATCTTTTTGTAAAATGTTAGATATCAATTAATTTCACATATTTTTCATTAATCGAAGAGCTAGCACTCTCATCTATTTCTTTTATAATTATTATTGTCTATCTCAATCTAACTTATACATTTTAAGATAACATTCTTTATAATAAATCGTTAGATTTATTATAAAGAATATTATCTTAAAATATATAAGCTAGATTGAGATAGTGTTTTTGTTTAAATCGATAATTTATTATTTTTTTCTACCTATTAGTAGCTGTTATAATTGGAACATTATACACATCTCAATCTAACTTATACATTTTAAGATAACATTCTTTATAATAATCGTTAGATTTATTATAAAGAATGTTATCTTAAAATATATAAGCTAGATTGAGATAGTGTTTTTTTTTTTTTAAATCGATACATTTATTATTTTTTTTCTACCTATTAGTAGCTGTTATAATTTGAACATTATACACCGATTTAGATTTACCCTTTCTTATTCACTTAAATATTTTTTCTTTACATCAGAGCAATCAGATTATCTCTATGCCATTTTTTAAACTTAATGTAATTAATTATCATGCTCTGTAAAATTATAAAATGGCTTATTATACATATATATATATTTAAGTCAAAGGCCAAAATAAATAAAATATACAAATGGACGCATATTTTGACATAAGAGACAGCGGTTGCCTTAATCAAGAGGATTTTGTTAGAATTTTGAAAAAAAAATTATCATTAGTTAATAAATATTTTCCATAATGAAAATATACATTCTGATTGCGTTATTTAATAATCTATTTTGGTAATTAATAGTTTTATCAATTTATTGCAAAAGTTTGAAATCGGCGATCACGTGGTACCAATTAGGCATAACATCAGTCATAAGTAGGATGATTGAAGTAAAACATTAAAATGTGCCAAAATTAAAGCGAGAAAAAAAATTTAAATAGTTTAAAAAGACATATAATGCCGAGGAGCTAAATAAGGTGCGATTGACAATTTCTGAAAGTTTGAATCATTTAAGCGAAAAATTAAAACTACATTAAAGGAAAAATACATAGCTAAAGGAAAGCCCAGAACTTAAAAATACGATTACCTTTTACAATCAATAGAAGTTCACTTGATAAATATTTATTTTTAGAT
This sequence comes from Maratus speculifer, assembly GCA_964019185.1. Classification (NCBI taxonomy): domain Eukaryota; kingdom Metazoa; phylum Arthropoda; class Arachnida; order Araneae; family Salticidae; genus Maratus; species Maratus speculifer. Next base: position 30,756,601 of record OZ025289.1, read on the forward strand.
TACAATACTTTTAAAGTTTAAAAGGATATACAAAATTGCAGATTGTTCCTTACTTGAAACTACCACACATACAAAAATAAAGAAAAAAAAGACAGATTCATTTGTAAAATAAAGTAAAAAGTTTAGATGGATGATTAAAAAGAAAGATCAGTACCTTTCAAACACCATAGCAGCAGTAGATGTTCACAAACACATAGAGAAAGCCAAGATCTTTAGTACAGGCTGCGCACCGGACACGTGAAGGAACTATTTCCAAATGAATCTTGGGATAAATGTGCATCTGGCACCCGGCAGCGCAAACTCTAGCCAGATGTTGGCGGAAAGCGCATTTTTGGCCGATTTCATCATGTTTTTAAAAAAGAATTCTCTTTCGGTCCAAAGAAAATTTGCGAATGAGAAATAAAATACGTACGGTAAATATATATAAAACAACTTTGTGTTACTTTTAAATCCCTTAGGCCTTACCCTTAAACTTATTTTTTAACAGCTTTATCAATAAATTAAAAAGTAAAATGTCAAAATATAATATTACAGTATTTGCTTATATTATAAAATTGCACTTGAAACAGACACATAATTTTCAAACGCTTTTTGTAGTTATAATATGTATTATAGAATGTATAATATACAATTAAATTTTGAGCTATATTACTCAAAAAAAATTGCATTACGTATACACATTATATTTTTTAAAATATGTATATATTTTTATCGTGTTTTTTCATGCATCAAATTAAATATGTTACTACTACATATAGAAAATATTATACATTCTGGAAAAAAAAAAAAAAAAAAAAAAAAAAAACAGATCGTGATACAAATATCTACAATGAAATTTTAATAAAATAAGTATTACTATAGAAAAAACGCCTTTATGGACATTTGAAACAAGTATGATTATTATTGTGGCTCTTAAGCACTCTGAAAAACTTACACAATTTAAACCATTTTGATACTTAATAATTATTATATAATTAATAATTCACTTGTTAATTATTATATAATTAATTAAATTCTGGTAACTAGGAAATTACAAATACTATGCACTTTTCTTATCTACGATGCTTTTGAAAGCACACAATATTTGTACTACATAGGGGAAAGAAAATTAGTGTTTCAAGAAAAACGTTATCAATTCGTTCGAAAAATGTTTCCGAGTTGTCGATTTTACGAAAAGATTACAGTGTATATATTTACGAGAAGAATAAACATTTAAGTATATAAATTTAATTATTATATGCCACTATTTGTTACAAGGAATTTTATGATTAGTTTGTCTAACTACAGTAAAATCTCCCTAAAGCGACCACATAATGTTCCAATAAAAATTCCGAGAGGTGGTCTGTTAATGGAGGTCATATTTGAATTTAGATTTTAATTGTTGAAAAAAGATAACAATTAATGTTACTTTTTTTTTTTTTTTTTTTTTTGAAATTAGAAAAAAATAAGTATTAAAACAAAAGTTAATCAGAGAAGTTAATTTCTGCAGAGTTTAAAAAATGAATATGTTTGCTTTTATTTTGCGATTTTATCTTTTATCATTTTTCTTCCAAATACTTTCGAAGTTCTGTAAATAAATGCAATTTTTATAAATGCAACGAATAATGATGATTTCATTATTTTATCTATTTCTTTGAGAGTTTCCTAACAGAATTTAGCAAGAAAGTTTATTGACAATCTTTCATAATTTATCATCAGAATAAAATTCATCTCCTAAAATAGCATGAAAGAGAGAAAATATACAGATTGCTTAAGTTATATAAAGGAGTTTTGTTCGGTACTAAGAAAAGAAAAAGTATTTTAACTGATTATTAAGATATTTAATTTACTATTGACGGAGCTAAGAATAAAAACTTTCTCCTACATAAAATCCAAATGGCGAAAATATTGTTAATGCATTACATATATGACTGAATATCAATTCTACTTGAATAACGTAGCACAATTTGAATGGAAGCCCCCAAATTTATATTTGCCAGGTCCCCAAATAACCATGATCGGGGTGCGACAGTAGGTGATACAAGTTAAACATTATTATATAAAAATCGTAAAATAATTCGATAGATTCGAAAACTATTCTATCAATTCATTTATTTCTTACTTCGAGATTTTAATAAAATAAACATAATATGAATATTGATATTCAAGATGGGGATGGAGAAGGATGGAACACAAGTCATAACACGTTCGTTTTTTCGATGGTAGATGGGCGACAAAAATAAGAAATAGCGAGTAATCCGAAGTAATACACTATCTACCAATAAGTGTTTGAAAAATTTCGATTTTTGACATTTTCTCAAATATTTAAAAATATACTTGTCGGATTCTTCTGAAACTTCAGGAATTTGAAGATTATGTATGACCTCATATTTATCAACATCCATTTGATAAGCAGGGCAATTAGGGGGCCGACAAAAAATTAAAGAATAACAGAAATATTTGGGATCCCCCTGTACATGAAAATGCACGAAACGATTTATCGCTGCAGAATACAAATATGTGGATACTGCACAACATGTACACTGATTTTTGTAAGAATAGCATATATATTCATGGAAAAAGTGATTTTTAAAAAAAAATTCAAAAATTCTGGTATATTTTTTGTTTATATCATGCAGGGTTTTTGACCAAATTTAACGCAAATTTCAGAAATATTGGCAAAATCTATTAGAAAAAATACAGCGCAATTGGAATATAAATATATTAAATATTTTATGAAATATGAGCAGTTTTATGAAATAATTTTTATCTGCATGCGCGAACGATAAAAACGATTCTTTTACATCATTTAATAGTCAATTCTATGGAGTAACTTATAAAAATAAATCCAATCAAATATCGTGAAAATTCAAAAAGATATCATTATTATAAATAAGCTGTTTTTACATGGCTCTCTGAAAAGGGCTGAATGATAAGGGATTCTCCACAAATTGACATTTTTTATTAACTGACTTTTAGGAAAAAATTAGTATTTAATGTATACAATATCTAATACAATATTTCTGTTAATAAGTATCTTGACATCTGTGATAGAAAAGAATAAAAACTCTTTTCCTTTTCTATCACAGGTGTCAAGATTACTTATTAGCAGCAATATTGTATTAGATATTGCATTCATTAAATAGTACCAATTTTTTCCTAAAAGTCAGTTAATAAAAAATGTCAATTTGAGGAGAACCCCTTATAATTCAGCCGTTTTTAGAGAGCAATGTAAAAACAGCTTACTTATAATAATGACACTTATTTGTAGATAGTGTATGTTGTACAGTAGGTGTAAGCATCTCTCTTTCTAGTTTATTTTACTGGTGACTGTTGATAAAAGAAATACAGAAGAAACATTCGTGAAAGACGAAAAAGATGATTTTTAGGGGAGGGCGTTTAATTAATATTCCTGAATACTCATCAAAATTTCAAATTACTTTCAAGATACAAAGGTGCTTTAAATATATATATATATATATATATATATATATATATATACAGTAAAACCTCCATAACGGACACTCCCGAATAGCGGACACCTCTATTTAACGGACAGTTTTCCAATCCCCACTCCCAAACCCTAAATTTTTGTATGTTTAACCTCTGAATAACGGACATTCCGAATAGCGGACACTTCATTCGGCGATAAAGGATGTAAAAATATGTTTTAAAGAGAAATTTTTTTTTAAAAAAAAGCATAAAGGCCTCTGAATTTATGTCAGGACATTTATTATCAGGACAACGTGTCACAAATTTTGTGATCACAGATAAATGTACATAAAGAGCTGGGGACCCCACCCCCCTCCCACGTTCAGTGCTAAATTCAGGGTGTTGCCCGGGAGGAATATCTCCCAGAGCATTGAAATATCACACAAAAATATTTTGAGATTGTATGCTTTTAAAGGTAAAAAAGTGCAATCCTTCCCTTCCCGCCCGGAACTCTACAATCTCCAATAACGTCCATCCAATGTCCTACAATGTCCAATATGCATATATATATATATATATATATATATATATATATATATATGCACATAGAAAAACAAATTACATTTAATCGCAAGCAAAAGTAAACTTTTGTAACAGATTATTTCGCGCGAATATAATAAACAGTGGATAAAAGTGTGCACAAATTTATTTCAATTTTATTGATTAAAAAATAATTTTAATTTATGACTAATTATATAATAGAGGTTTTAGGACATATTAAAGTAAATTAATAAAACATTAAGCATTTCTTAGCGATTTTTGAATCTCTTAGGTTTTCCCAATAGCGGACAATTTCTGCGTTCCCGAGGTGTCCGTTATTTAGAGGTTTTACTGTATATCAGCCTGTAGATTGCAGTTATTACGTTCTGATCAAAAATACAAAAATTAGATTTTTTTTTTTTTTTGTACATTTTGATGAGCATACTTCTTTAGAGCTAACATCTAAAAAAGATAGTTCCGATGTGTCATAATTACATGCAAATGTTGCAAAAAAAAAAAAAAAAAAAAAAAGGTTTTGTAAAAATGGACCAAGTAGTATATTTCAATTTTAACGATACAAATTTCATTGATACTTTTTTTTTTTTTTTTATAAATTAATTAAATACATTATATATGTACTAGAAGACAGCCCGTCAAAATGACGTGTTTTTTAAAAGGATGATAAAAAAATTACAACTATGGTCAATCAGCCACTTTAGGCTTAACAATTTTATAAAATACAGCGATTAAACATGGGGGGGATCTATTTAAAAAAAAAGAAAATTTTAACAGAAATTTGCATTTAAAACTATAACAAAACTATCTGGTGGATGGGGGGATTGTAATGAACAAATTATAAATACATAAATTTTAAAAGAATAAAGTAAGGCAAAAAATCAATTATAAAAAAATTATAGTGTGAAACTACAGCCAAAAAATATATATAAATACTGAGAGAAAATAATAAAAATATTTAAAATGTATAAAAAGTTTCCTATTTTGGCCCATTTTTTAGCTAATACTTAAAAGAAAACACTTTATAAGATCGAAAACAAATGTCAATAATAAAGAGTAAACAATGGGCATGTTCGGAAGACACAAGCGCTGCGCGCGCGAGCTCAGGAGTACGCTTAGACGCGAAGGATTCAATCCCACAATCTCTTGTTTCGAGTTCAACGCTCTATCCATTCGGCCATGAAGCTCACCGTTGTTTGTCACAGATTATCTTTATAATTAGCACCGTCATTAATCGAATCCATGGTCTGTTGTTAATGAGCGCACAGTACCGAGTACTATATTTGCTGTAAAGTCCACTCCATGTACCTGTCTCCTGAGCGCGCGCGCATAGCTCCCGAACGCGCCCAATCATTCCTGAGTCGCGATGTTGAGTTCATCAGTGGTGATGTCACAACTCCAGAAATTGGGTCAAAACAAACCACAGAGTTCAGAAACGATAGAGTTGAAAGGTGTTGTTTTACCGTGAAGCTAAAAATTCAACCCTGAAACTGATTTAAATAAGTTACAATTCGGCCCAAACACTTGCGGATCGCTTTTAAAACTTCATCCAGTTCAATGAATTCAGCCTTTGAACGATATCTGATTTCATATTGAAAGCCTTTTTGATGGTATATAGTGCATCTCTATCATACTCTAAACTCTCTCGGTTTGTATTGACCCAGTTACCATGGAAATGCGGGGTTGAGTTGTCTATGACGTCACACTGATGAGCTCTATGGAGTCATTCTAAAGATTCATTCATGGAATTTGTCATTCTTGAATGGCAACAGTATTAATTTGCTTACATTGTTTGTTTTTCTCGTAATTTAACGTTTGTTTTTTCCGTAATTGCTGGTTGTTTTATTTAGAACTTAAATATTATAATTAAATAGTTTTTGTAGGTTTTAAAGAAAATGAGGAATGAATAAATCTTTTACATGTATATTTTCATAAGTTGAACAGTTAGAATATTTGTGAATGGCTCGGAATACTTAAGCCTAATGTGGACGCAGTTGCAATAAGTTTCTTTTTCTCGTGGATGGGATGACCCCGGAATCGGAGGGGTTTTATATATATAATATTGGAAAATGCCTTTGATTATTCTCTCTGTAGATATAAGTAAAATTTAAAATGTTTTATTAAATGAAAACATAAAAAATAATATATAATTGATTAATTAAAATATTAAAAATATGTAAAATTTGACATGTATGAATCATTATAATGATTCCATATTTAAGTGCACAAAATAAAAAAAAATAATAATAATTAAATATTTTTATATATGTCATATTCCAATTACTTAATAAATAATTAATATAACGATAATTATTTGAAAACCAATATTATAATGTTTAGATATTTAAAATGAGAAAAGGTGGAAAGAAATAAAGATTGAAATTAATTTCAATTAGTGTGACCAGGGCTGCCAAGTTTCGGCCGGGGTGGTTAAAACCAGCGGTTATAATCGATTAAAACCGGCATGGCAGAAATAAGTTTCTACCAGTAAGTGGCAAAAATTGGCAGAAACTAAGAAATAATTCTAATGATAAATTTAATTTGCAATGATTCATAATTCATTTATGCATTTAATATATAAAGAATTTAGTTAAAAAATTAAAATAAAGATTATGAATGTTATTCAAAATAGCAAAAAGTTTCAAAAGGATCATATAAATATAGTTTGTTTACATAATAATTTTCTGCCTCTTGGAAAACAGAAATTTTCATAACATTTATCTGATGCTGTGCAAATTTAACTATTGATATTATTGTTAACGATTGAATTTCTATTTAAAGGTTTAAAAAAAAGAAATTTACAAAAAATTCTATATTTTAACATCATTTTTCAGAGTATTTTTAAATATGTAATACACTGCAATAACTTCAAAATTATCTACTACTACATACAAAGAGAAACGGTTCTTGTGAAACTATATAAATAATTGTAGCATAAAAATAACAGAAAAAAGATTTAATGAAATATTTCATACAATTGTTTTACAATATTGAAAGAACAAATAGTTTTTTTTTTTTTTTTTTTTTTTTTTTTTTTTTTTTTTTTTAAATAATATACTAAGAACATATCATAATATAGGATTAATTTTCCTAACCTTTCTTAAACCGAGACTGTTTTTTAATTTGTTCTGTATGAAAGAAAAGTTAGAAAATAATCTTTCAAGACCACCATTACTTGCTGCTAATGGCATTCTTTCGGATGTAAAATTTGAAAAATTCTCATTGTCATTGGTATTTGTTTTTAAAAGCGACCACCCACAGAAGGAAAGACTTTTTCTAGGACTTCTTTGGAGAAACAAGTTTCTGGGAAAGCAGTCAATTTTGCTACACGAGGTCATTATAAACGGCAAAAAATTTAGAATAATATCAAAAAGCAATTTTCTTGCCCTTTCTCTATGCTCAAATGTCAAATTTGATTCCATATACTTAGGATAAAATAAATAAGCTAGCACTGCATTAAATGAGATTTGAATCTTGCATTTGTGAATATCTATATTTCCATCATTAAATAAAGTTAAGCAAATTTTATAAGCAGCTGCAACAAAACTGTCATGTTTTTTACCTTTATCTAAAGCAATAGCAATAGATCTTATAGTATTTGTACTAAGTGTATAACTTCTTCATAAATCACGATATTTATTTACAGTTTTAATAACTGCTATGCCCGTCCTTAATATCATTTTTATGATTTTCAATTATCTGCAAATATGACTGATTCTTCATGAAAGATTCAAAATTATCAAATTCTAACACAAATTTATTTATTTTTTAATTAAAACTATTCACAATATTTTATTTATTATTTATCCTGAATAAAATGTATATAAGCAATATAATATAATTAAAAAAGTGTCAGATTATGTCATGAAATGAGTTTGTGCCAGTTATTGCCAGTTTCCACCAATTAAAACCACTTTTTGCCACTGACATGGCAAAAACCTAGCCCTGAGTGTGACATTATAACTTAAACTTAAATAATATAGTAGTACAAGATAAAACAAAGAATACAATAGTTAATTAATACATGCGTATAATGCACTTAAAAATAATATTTTACATATTGTCAGGGTTCGCTCAAGTGGGCCCAGCCCGAAAAAACCCGGGCGGGTTTTTTCGGGCGGGCCCACTTGAAAAAACCCATTTGTGGGTTTTTTCAAATTTTTTCATTTTTTCACAACTGTACAATTATTTAATCTAAGATATGAGAATGTAAAATAAATGCTAATTTAAATATATTTTAAAAGAACCAGATTTAAAGGAATTTCTAAACATTGGTAAAATGACCAAAAGAAAGCAGAAATTACCTGATAAGAAGGAAGATTTTCATGCCAGTATTTTAAAATGCATCCAAGTGCTTTAAATCTTAATGTATAACCTAAAGGTGGCATTTGAAACTTGAACCCCATTTTGATTGCTTGCATTGTTATAGCTTTAAGATTCATCATTCTATTTATTATCCTGTTTCAATGTTTAATGAAAGTGTTATAAAGTAATTTTCAGCACAATGACAAATTATAACCAAAAAAATAAAAAAGTGAAAGAGGTAAGTTTCCTCATGGATTTTGTCAGTTTTTCTTTTTATTACATTCAGCACAAACTATTTCTATTTCAATCGAACAATACTTTTATACATTTGATTTGGTTTGGAGCAAATGACATAATCATTTAGGAGTTTATTAAGCAGCAAAGCTAGTAAAAATGTATTTCCATTTGTGATCTAAATTTACAAATGTCCTTGACACTGACTTCTATGGCAATCTAATTTAACATTTAATACTGTTGCAATATATGTAGTAAATTTTGCTAAAATTTTCAAAAATATTATTATAAATCTCCTTTAAAAAAATTCTACTGATTTTTGAATTGAAGTGAATGAAAGAAACTATATAAATTTAGCATGTTTAATTTAAGGCAGAATTTTTGTGATTTTCCTCAACCCCCAAAAGGCTTTTTTTATGAAAAAACCCATTTGGGTTTTTTCAAAATTTCAACTTTAAATTACATAAGGTAATAAATATATTTCAAAATATCAGTAAAGTTAACACCCCCTCCAAGGGGGAAAAAAAAGTCTTAATTCTCCCAATGACAATTTTTAAAACAAGTAATTGCAACTTAATTTTCTATAAGTATGTGTAGCTATCACAAACACTAAAACTAATTTTTGTCTATTAAAAAATAAATAAATAAAAAAAATAAAATTCCATATTTTTAGCACAATAAATATAATGTCGTTTTAAACTGATTTCTGATTGAAGGAAATGAAAGGAATAGTATAAACTATTAGTCTGTTTAACTTATGTATGATTTATATAAAGAAATTCAGTTGTACTTGGCGTAATATATCATTCTTACAGTAATCTAGTTCCATGAGATACAAAATAATCTTTTTAAATATACTTCTTTTTTTTTCTTTTTATATATTTCTATTTATTGTTAATTCATACTTAATGCAAAATTATACCCTTGTTTAACTGATAAATGAAAAATTTAGATATTATGCATATAAAAATTAGAAGTTTGAAGAGTTCTTTAAAATTTTTTAATAAAACCCGAAAAAGCCCGGGTTTTTTCAGAAAACCCCGGGTTTAGACAACTGGGCCCAGCGGGTTGGGTTTTTTAAAAAAAACCCGGTTTTTTTCAAACCCTGCATATTGTCCAAATTGCTAAAAGTTAGATACAGGATACAGGTTAATCATTAACATTCATTATTAAATAATATTAATGGATTTAATTAATACTATTCAATTAATCATACATATGTGTTAATTCAACATCCAGTATAAAATGTATTACAGTAAAATCGCTCGGATAACCGAAGTTCCAAAGGAATTTTCAAATAACCGGGAGACTAGGGTGAAATGAATTTAGACTTGTGATTGTAATTTAGAACATCGTTGTAATAAAATTGTTGTGATATCGTATTCAAAGCACCGTCAATGAGAAACCAAATTTACAAGTCCTTCCAGCAACAAGGTGATAACTTATTGGTTAAAATCGAAGATCAGCTGTTATTTAGAAACCATGTGACATAGCAGAAATCCTATAATAGGAGTCCTAATTTAAACACGTGAAGAGATAATTTTCTGCACCTAGGAGAAAAATGTGCGCACAACACAGAGCCGCGGAAAGCAAATACAAGTGGTAAATTTTATAAGTAAAGGATGAAAAAGTACGTGAGCCAGTAACGAAAAAAAAAAAAAAATGCACAATGCAAACTTAAATTAAATCTGTTTATTTATTTCATAAAGAACATCTTTTTTGTAATACTATTTTTACCAGTATCCAGTGTCCAATATAATCTTTCAAAGTTTTGATTTTTACTTATTTTGCTTTCAATTTTTAAATTTAATATGTATTGAAACAACTCTTCGCTGCATTAAAAATTATTGAGAATTGTTTTAAGCTAAAATTTACAAATAAAATAGTAAAGATAAATGAAAATATGTTGAAAGGTGTCATCTAACATCGGTAAAATTAATGTTGACAGTAAAATTTTTCGCATTTAAAAAGGACTTTGAAGAATTTTAAGGTCTTTCGGTTAAGCCGATCTTCGGATAACCGGAGTTCGGATGAACGGGATTCAACCGTATTATAATTTAACACATGCTCTCTTACAGTCTTTTTATTAAATAATTTAACCATTGCACATTATCCAGACAACACCGCCATTCTTTATACTCTAATATCTGCCCACCCAACCATCCTATTTATATTTTTATACTTCTTTTTTTATTTTGCATCTTTTTATTTATTATTATTTGTTTATGTTTTTATAATTTTTTTACGCAATTTGTTGATTACTTTTAAGATCATATATAATTACTAATTGTATATTAAATAATAGGGATGGGACGAATAGTGATTTGGCCGAATAGCCGAATACCGAATACTCGGCCAAATTTTAGGCCGAATACTACCTTTTTTTTTCAGATTAAAAAAAAAAAATTTGATTATGTATAATTTGAAAAATAGGAGCTCATTAATAATTGTTACTCTTAATTGTGCTTTTAAATGTATTTTTAAATTTGAAAAACTTATTTTAACGTTTAAAAAAAAATTATGAAATTGCATTATATTCTTTTATTCTAATGTACATCAAACTGATTTTCAGTAAGTCAGGATGGTAAGATATTTCCATTCAAATATGAAGAATGTACTTCACTTTTACTATCAAATGATACTTTTTACTCTTTCTTCCATCCAAAATAATAATATTCTTAATCTTTCTCTCTCAGAACTCACGAGGAGATATTTTCTGAAATAACTTTTAATGAAGGAAATTTGATCATTTTGAGTTTGGGTCCCTAATGATAAACAAATTCATAAGAATGAGACTGTTCTGAAATCAGTTGCCAAGCTTTAAATTACAAAAGGTTAAGCAAAAGGTTATATTTAAAGTAGAATGCATTTGCTAACAAAATGTTTGACATTTGAATAGGTGGATACAATATTTAACTTCAATATTTCACTTATTTACATATTTAAGTCAGTAATTATGCAAATAATTATTTAAAAGTGGAAACTATAGAATAAAAAAATTGTGTATATTTTGTTCAGTATATGTGTTAGTTATGTGTTTATTTTGTTCAGTATTTAGAATTTATTTTTAAATATTTATAAAACCATCTGCATAAAGCAAGTTGTGTCATCTAATGCATATCTACTTTAACATCAGTTCTGTTTTCAAATGTACCGTTGTATTTGGGATAGTGATATTTGAAGTTAATTTTGAAAAATACACCTAGTGAATGAATTTTTTCATTTCTTACTTTATAGAAAATGAGTTATGAATTTCATTAGAGCTTTTTTTTATATGTGCATGGAATTTGCAGACATTAATAAATATTCGAGTGTTTTAGAATAAGGCAGTGGTTTTTTTTTTTTTTTTCTCGCTAAGTGTTTTTATATCTTGAATTGTAATATATATCATTCTCTAATGAAGACATTTCCCGTACAATTAAATATCCAACTTGGACAGCATTTTCTAAAATATCGCTAACTTTTAAAGGAAATACAGAAAGGCTGTATAACTTATAGTATCTGAATAACTGTATATTTTGTAAGTAAGAATGAGAATGACTTCATGAATGAAGTAACCAATTTGGATTAGAGAAAAAAAAATTGCAAGAAATGAAATTCTTTAAATCCTAAATTTTTTTCGCAAGATATGTTTCACTATTCGGCCAGATTTTAGCAATATTCGACGAGATATCTCTAAATATTCGGCTACAGGTATTCGGCCGAAGTATTCGGTCAACAAACCTTCAATATTCGGCCAACCGAATATTCGGCAAAAGGGCCGAATACCGAATAGTGGCCGAATATTCGTCCCATCTCTATTAAATAATATATGAATTTTTTAGGAAAACCATTATTTAATGCATCATAAATTGGCTTTTTTATACTTGTATTAATAAGCTGAGAAGAACAAAAACATTTTATTCTATATAAATGATTAAGGAGAATATTACGATACGATATACAAAATTATGAAGACAGGATTTAAAATTAGTAAATGTATTAACTTTGATATTCTTTACATTTGCCACAGATATCACTTATTAATTTGTTTTCTTTTAGTATAATTTTAAGATCTAAAAAACTAATACTAGTATTGTTAGAAAGCAGGTTTTCCGTAAATTCTAAATTAGCTAGATAATCTATTGGAAATTGAGAAATATTAGTATTTTCAGTGGCAATTAAAATAATATCATCAATATATCGATATGCATTTTATTTTATTATTAATATATTTACGTTCATAATGATATAAGTCTGAACTAGAAGTACAACCACATTGCGGTATACTTTCTGTAGGACATTGTGTTATCTTGCAATATAAAATGATTATAGATAATGAAATTCGTTCAAATATGAAAATATTCTATATCTGTACTTGTTGATAAATTACATGTAACTTTTAAGGAATACGAAAAGTTCTCTTTTAGTGTTTTTAACGCTTTATATTATTGTATCTCAATGGTCTTTTATAGTTATAAATATGTTCAGGCGTAATGCTATTATTTAAATCAAATCATTAATTATATGTAACATTTTAAAAAGCAATAATATTTATTTTGAACAAGTCCATAAGAAAATGAATAATAAATTAAGGATTTTAACGATATTTATTTATTTCATAAAAAACATTTTACTATCATCCTGTATAAAGATAGTCCAAATTTATAAAGTTATCACAAGCAATATCCTTTCTTTTTCTTTTTTACTTTTTTAAAAGTTGAAATTATTAAAAATTTTGATTTCCATCTTCTGGTGGATTTACTCGTTTTCGGATTCCTTAATAACCTTTTGGAAAGAACACATTTTTTTTTTCCTTTTTTTTAATAAAATCTACATAATTGTTAATCTACAAATCTGTTATTCTGTTAAATGCACATTTAGCAATCGCTCTATTTCAAGAGCTAATGTAATGGATTTAGTCAAACTTCAAAGCCAGTTCCGGTTGAATCTTGGTTACTGATTAGGCATGAGTGTATATATTCCCGACAGACGGCGCTGCTATGCTGCATTTTTCACGATTTTTGTGATGGATTCGGGCTCTTCCTGGCTTTGTTAGCTCACAGGCTATCATAGCCTGAGAGCTTATGTGCCCGTCCGTTCTGTATGTACGTTCGTATGTTCGTGCGTAACGCGATAACTCATGATAAAAATATCCGATCCATTTGAAATTTTGTGTGTAGGTATATCCTGACAAGGCGCTTCCCTGATTAGTTTTTGGAGTTCATTCGATATGTATAAGAGGGGGAACGGGGGCTCATGCCCCTCCCCTTAGTTGATATAAATGGGATTTTCATGCAGAATTAAGTTTTCGTTCAAAATTTAGATTAGGATCATTCTGATGAGGCGATTCCGTGACTCTTATTAGGTGTTCATTGAATAAGTATAAATAGGGGGAGCAGGGGTTCTAATGCCCCCCCCCCTTAATTTATATAAATGGGTTTTTCAAGCAGAATTTTCAGATTTCGTTCAAATCTTTGAATAGTTTTGGAAGTTTAATGGTTAAGTATAAAAGAGGGGGATAACTCCTTTTAAATTATATAAATGCTAAATGGGTTTTTATTAAGAATTATCTCATTTGCTCTGAATTTTGGATATGGATTTTTTTATATGATAAAGCATGTCTTTGATAGTATAGGAGGTTCAATGATTAAGTATAAAAAAAGAGGAAAGGGGAGAGCTGTTTCCCCTTCTTAATTTTTTTTCGAACGGAATTAACCCTTGAAAATATAAGGCTTTAATGTACAATTAGTATTTGTAGCCTGTGAGCTCAATGCCATCAGTTTAACTGGGCAGTATTCTTTATTTTATTATTATTGTTATTATTTTTGACTATTTTATTTTATTTTATTTTATTTTTTTTCATATATATACACTGAAAAAAAAAAGAGAGAGAGAAAAGTTATTGTAGTATTTAAAATACATTTTTCCTGTATTTCCATTTTATGAATTCGTTTTTACTTACCCATCATACGTAGTTTAGAGTAAGTCTTGCAATCGTTTTGAAAGTCGAAAAAATTTTTTGACGGATTTACACGTTTCAGATACTGGAGATTCCGAAAAACATATTTTTTTGAAAATTTTTTTGCCGTCTGTCTGTCTGTCTGAAAACGCTCTATCTCCCGAACAAATTGAGATAGAGACTTGAAATTTTGTATGTACTTAGTATGTAAGAATGGGACGAAGCCTATTTAATATCAGTAACCTCGATTATCCGGAACTATTTTTTTTCGGACTCTCAAAAAATTCATTATGATGAAAGGTAGATAAAAATTTTAGAATTTTTTTATTTTAAAGAGTGGATGTAAAGGCAATAAAATAACACAAATTTTGCATAAAGAACGAAGTCGATCGAATTATTAGTTGCTGAGATATCTGTAATCCTGTTTTCCACATTCTTGGATTTTTCATGACCCTGTATTTCATTCAAATTTCATTTCAAAGATATATTTTAATTGGAAATGAGACGCTTCATCCGACGCAGTAAATTGTTAGTTAATATGATTATTATTTTTAGAGTTATAAGGATGTTTCTTTATCTTCAATCCAGTATTACTTGAGTATTTTGGCATTTTATATAATTTGTTGAATTTGGCTCATCAGCAATTCATTAATAAAGCATGATTATGTATATTAAAACTATATAAATTTGCGTTTATATTTTATTTTGGAATTGCAGTGCATTTTATAAATATTTTACAGATGTTTTGTTTTCATATTTTATATTATGCATATCCATGATGGGTAAATATTACGGGGGCCCCCAACGACTAGTTTATTTTTAGGTGCGTTCGTAATTATGTAAATACGTAGCACCTATTGTTGTCGCTCAGTCCGTCCGTCTGTCTGTCCGTCCGTCCGTCCGCATATAACAACGCAAAAACTACCCAACCGAATCGTTTGAAATTTAAAATACATAATTGTAACATAATTTTGTCGAGTCATTTCAAATTTTATGAAAATCGGATGAACAGATCAATTACAGGGACATTCAAAAGGATTCCGTTACATTACGGTCAATAGGGGAAAAAGTTTTAAATGCATTTTAATCGTTTGAAATTTAAAACATATAATTATTGCGTAATTTAGTCGAGTCATTTCAAATTTTATGAAAATCGGATGCATAGATCAATTACAGGGACATTCAAAAGGATTCCGTTACATTACGGTCAATAGCGAAAAAAGTTTTAAATGCATTTTAATCGTTTAAAATTTAAAACATATAATTATTGCGTAATTTAGTCGAGTCATTTCAAATGTTATGAAGATCGGATGCATAGATCAATTACAGGGACAATCAAAAGGATTCCGTTACATTACAGTCAATGGGGAAAAAGTTTCAAATGCATTTTAATGATGTTACACTCATTCGAACATAATAGAATTGGCATGAATCTATGAATTATATACTAAAATATGCATTCTGTACAATCTGTGATGCAAAGAATTTTTATTATTAAATTACAGGGCCACACAAAAGTATTCCACTATATAATGCTATACGGGGAAACATGGTTTGGTACGTGTTTTAATTATATTCAACTATTTCACATTTTATGAATAAGATATACGTTGCTGAGGTGTAATAAAAGTTACGTCCTGTATATTTACAGAAATGTAAAGATTTCGACTACTGTACTGTATCCGGAGTACGCTCTACTATATCAGCAAGATCTGAATATTTTTTAAACTTCGTTATCGTACGAACGCACCTCATTTGCTACGTTCACGTGCAATTTCCAACTTGTTTTAATTTAAGTTGATTTCTACGTTTAAGTGTAGCGAAGAGGCTTCGTTAAATGGAAGTTTTATTGTATCATTATTTTATTTTATGACCATTTTTCAACCATTTTACAAATTTAACCTATTTTACAAAAATATAAATTAATAAATTATTCTGGATTATAAATTACAATAGAAGAAATTTAAATTACATTTTACAAGTAGTTAAAAAATAACAGTGTGAAATTAATTGGTATTTTATGGTAATCGAATCTTTGTTAAATATGTGGAAATAAAACAATTCAATACAATTAATTTTTAAAATAAATAGCTTGTATAATTTATTTTATTTTGTTTTTTAAACTCATTTTACTTTTACACTTATTTTGATTTCTTCTATCTTTACAAGAAAAAGTATTGGATTAGTGAAAAATTCCAAATTTCGGTTTTCGACGGATTTACACTTTTTAGGAGTCAGAGATTCCAAAAAACATGTTTTGACAAATTGTCTGTCTGTGACTCAGTTTGTATGTGGATAAATCTCGTGAACGCTCTATTTCAAGAACTAATGCACGGAATTTAATAAAAATTAATATTCAAGTAGTCCCTAATATAAATTGACGCTGATTAGTTTTTGGTGTAAATCAATCAATAGATGTCGCTGCTATGCTGCATTTTTTTACGCAGCAGCTATATCTCAATAATTAATAACGGATTACTATCAGACTTCAGATTCAATTATTCCTTGATATGAATTGAAACTGTTTGCATTTTGATGTAAATTTTTCAACAGATGGCACTGCTATACTGCATTTTTCAGGATTTTTGCGACTGCTCTATATCTCAAGATTTAATGCACGGAATTTTATAAAAATATATATTCAGGTAGTCCCTGAAAAAGATTGATGCTGGTTAGATTCTATTGTAAATCGCTCAACAGGTGGCGCTGCATTTTTTACGATTTACGCAACAGCTCTTCCCAATAACTAACACACGGATTTCTATCAAACTTCAGATTCAGTAAGTCCTTAACATGAAATGATGTTGTTTACATTTTGGTGTAAATCGCTCAACAGGCGGCGTTGCTTGCTGCATATTTGACGATTTCTACAATAGTTCTATTTCAAGAATTAATGCACGGATTTTCTTTAAACTTCTAATTCGGTAATTCCGTGATATGAACTAGTTATGTTTATGTTTTGGCGTCAATAGCCTAATAGGTGGCACCGGGGGCGCCGCTATGCTGAATTTCTCGACTCTTGCAATAACTCTTTGCCAAAAACATCTTTTGTACATCCAACTTTAGATTCTGGTATAGCTTGATAAATATTGCTGTCTACGTTTTGGTATAAATCGCCCAGGAAGTGGCGTTTGTATGTTGCATTTTTTCCAAATATTCACAATAGTCTTATTTCAAGAACTAATGCACGGAATTCCGTGCCTTTAGAATCTTCAGGATGAGCATCATTTAATTTTGATACTGCGGTAGCGATTTTTGAAGTGTCAACATGCATGAGATGGACAGTGCCCGATTAAAGATGTCTGGGGCCCAAGGCCCATGATCTTTTCGAAGGCCCCTTAAAGTCAAAACAGTAGCAAGATTTTTTTTCATTAGGGAAATATTTGGAGTTATTTGATAAAGCGATGTAATTTCCAAGCTAATTTCTTTTTCCCTTTAGTTTTCGAGCAAATAATAATAATAAAAAAAATACATTTTTCTAAGAATTAGTTTCAAAATTTTTTTAGTCATTTTGGGTCCCCCATCAGCAAAGGGGCCCAAGGCCATGGCCTAATTGGCCTGTGCGGTAATCAGGCCCTGGAGATAGAAGAAAGTTTTGGGATTACCACATCCGACTAATTTTGATATGTTTCTCAAATAGCTCTAAGGGAATTCAAAATATTTTTAATTATTTAAAAGAATTCTTTAAAATGCGTTTTTGGTATGTTATTAGATATGTGACTGTGAACTCTGTGGTTGTATTCATATGGTAAAATAATATTGCTTTAATGTATTCCTCAAATAGCTTTAATAATTGGAAGAGGAATTCAAATAATTTTTGATTATTAAAGAACAAAAATTAATGTTCTTTTGGTATGTTTTTTTATGTTATTTTAAAATAAAATATCCTTGATATATTTTGCGGTGCTGCCATCTATTGGCAAAAAAGATAACATATTATTCAGTAGCGAACCCGGGCGCAAAATCGGCGCAACGCTGCGACGCACGTCGCAGACTATTTTTCAACTGTTAAAATTTAGAGGGAAAAAAAAAGTTTGCTTGAAATTATTTGTCATGTGCTACTGTAATATGATCAGTAGCATATGAGATTGACGAAACTCCGAATCACGTTAGACTATAAATCAGACACGATTCGGAAAAATTAAGGCAATCATTTCCAAAAATTAAAAAAAATCGGTCATAAATTCGGGCATAAAATGTATCGCAAATTGTGACAAATGGTCTCCAAAAAACATCAATTTCATCAATCGTTCGAAGAAATATCATTAATTTCGTCATTTATCTTTGGAAAAACACAAATTTTGTCAAAAGATCGAAAAAAAAAAAAAAGAAAGAAAGAAAGAAAAAGAAAAGAAAAGAAACCGCAAAAATTTGACAAAGAATCGCTTAAAAAATAGAAAATTTCATCAAAAGATCATGAAAAGATAACAAATGTTAACAAGAGATCACAAAAAACGTCAAATTTTGTAAACAGATCGCAAAAACGGCAAATTTCGTCAAAAGATTGCGAGAAAAAATCAAATTTTGTTCAAGTATCACGAAAAAAAAAAAAAAAAAAAAAAAAAAAAAAAAAACACGAATTTCATCAAAAATTTGCCAAAGAAAACACAAACTTAGTCAAAATATCTCGTCAAAAAAACGTTAATTTCGTTAAAGGATAGCGAAAAAACGACAAACTTCGTCAATAAATCTTTAAAAAAAAATGGCAAATTTCGACTCTCGAAAAAAGGCAAAATTTTTAAATCGATCGCAAAAGACAATTTCGCTTATATTTCACAAGAAAACAGCACGGAGAGTTTTTTTTTTTTTTTTTTTTTTTTGAGCATTATTATATTTTGAAACGGTGCAGCGCCATCTATTGACAAAAAATTGAACTATTTTTTCATTTACAGTACATGAAATTTAAGAACCACCAGATATAAATCTCACTCATTCATATACATATTTATCATAGTTGATAAATTATTGAATTTTCAAAGTGGGACCTTTATTTCTGATCACCCTGCAGAATTGGTTTGTGCATCATATTTATACTTATTCCCTTGAAAATCATATCCATTAAAAATGCTTCATGTTTCATCGGCTTCGTTTTAAATTTTTATATCGGGCCAGTCAGCCCGATAGCCCGTTTATTTGTTTGTCGGTCCGGCTCGTTTGTTTTGTGCATCGATCCGACCCAGCCTGTTAAAAAAAAAAAAAAAAAAAAAAAAAAAAAAAATCTTGATTACGTCGTCCTTGCCCGACTTCGGCCTTCAAGCCAATCCCCGGACCATGATGACCTCTGCCCCTTACTATGAAAAATTACTGTTCAAAACTTACCGTAGAAATGCAAAATAAATAAAATCACCTGCGAAAGACTTGGGGCCCCTATCCCGTAGAATACGATAAAATGTTCAACACTTTGAGCCTACGTTTATATTCTCTACTAAGGACATTTTGCACCAAGGTCGAGGCAACTAGGGAAAAAAAAAAAAATCTGCATCCGTTTGACTTCTTCCGCTCAAGGCCGCTCAGTGGTTTCTGGTCATGCAGAGAAAAGAATTAAAAAGAAGAAAAAACTAACATTCTTAAGATCCACCCAACCCTGTACTATACAATAAAAAAAATCAGGATAAAACGATATTTTAAATATCAACATAATAGCAACGAATTACAATGCTTTGATCTAGCATCTTTATTTTCACATTATGTAACATCTAATGTAATAGTTATAAAGGTAGGTACTATTGGAAAGAGATCCCAGCTATAATCATTTCGCAAGTTTCTGCAGAATGCTAAAAGTTTCTGTTCTTTTTTATCTATTTTTTTTATTTTTGAACTTAACGAAAGCTTTACACATCCTCTATTTTTAATGGGAAAAAGAGAGAGAAAATTGGTTGTGTTTATGACGGCCAATTATCAACGCGTGGGATATGGGCTTTAAGGGGAGGAGGTGATCTCTGAGGGGGTATTTCTAAGGGAACCTAACCCATATTTACGCAAGGAAAACCAAGGTTGGAAGAAAACCACGGAATATACCGAACGGTTAGGCCGACGGCGACGGTTATTGATGGAGCCAGAGAGAGAGCACGATTAGGAGCAGATTGAGACGATGTAATGACTGATACAGGGTGCGTACAGTTTTACCACACATTTTTAATGTGCCTATGTATTTATGTACAATTACAAGAAATTCAGACAAAATTTCGGAGTTGAAAAAGGGGGAGAGGGTCAAAATAAAGACAAATTAATTAAAAAAAAAAAAAAAATCGCAGATAGTCTGCGAATGGGCAAATCTTTGAAGTAATTGCATATGGACCTAGATTGGAGAAAGAGATAATACTGGACAATGGTCACTTTCCAGTGATTGACAAAGTTCAACAATAATGTGATTGTAATTCTTCTGCACCCATTTTCTCATGAAATAGAATTCCTTTTAATACAAGAACATTCCTTTTAACATTTTAATCCCCTTTTTAAAAAGAGTTCAACTTGAACATGCTTCTAGATATCTCTTCTAAAAGTCCTACAACTCAAATAGATACTGTATTTTAACAGCCTAAGAAGCTGTTTATCCTTGTAAATTCGGTTTGAATAGATTTTTGAAAGTTTTTCTTCTTTTTTAAATATCATTAAATTGATGCGAATGGGTTTCAAAAGAGTTTTAAGCTTCTGCGGATTTAGATAATTATACAATTTTAAAATGTTGAATTTAAAAAAAAAAAAAAAAAAAAAAAAAAGTCTGATTAGAAACGTAGAAAAAATGTTTACGAATTTAATGAAAAACTATATATATATGTATAATTTTTTTTTTTTTTAAATCCTTAATTACAAACCATTTTTCAACATATTATCATAAATATGGCTCGACTATAAGCGAACATTCAAAATTTTGCTCAAGAATTTGGTGGGGAAGGGGTAGACTTACACACGAGTATCCAAGTCATTATTTTTATCCTTATTTAATTGCTGAAAAATATCATAAATTCTGGCGTCAAAGAAGCCGATAATGAAATCTGCGATTTAAATATTAAATAGACGTTTTCTAATCAGAAAAAATGACCTAAGTGTCCTTGAAAACTCCAAGGAGTATATGAGCCTTGCTCTTGCTGATAAGAGTGCTATTTCGATAAAGATGGTATTCGTGACATTCTAAGTTTCGTTAAGGATAAACTATTAGATTCCGTTTTAGCTATATCCAAAATTTTAATCTTAATTCAGTTCAGACAAGCTCACAATTAATGGCTAGTCTGAAAAAGTTTAAGGAAAAAAAACCCCTCATATAAACAGCATTAGAAAGTGAAAAAGGGTTACCTTTCTTCTAGCATCAATGACATTCTAGAAACCTTGCTTTTAGTCCACTAAAATCACGCCTTCACAGTGGCGTAGCTTAATGGGTGACACCCGTGGGGATATAAATGGTGTCACCCTTACCCACAATGGTGTCAAACCCCCCCCCCCCCAAAAAAATGTCCGGCTTTTTTTTTTTTTTTTTTTTTTTTTTTTTTTTTCAATTGCAATTCTACGTCTAGTACAAATAAAAATTTCAACATTTGTTCGATAACTTTTAAGAATTTCATATTAACAAAGTCATAATATTTTCAGTAGAAATTTTCCTAAAAATTTCATTTTATTTCAGAATTTTTTTTTTTTTTTTTTTGAGAATTTTTTAAGATTATATATTTACATTTTTGCAAACAAAGATTCGGTGTCACCCCTTAGAGGGCGACACCCGGTGCGGACCGCCCCTTGCTAGCTACGCCACTGCTTCTTCATCCCTTCCACGGTTGATATTTTTGAAAACATAAAAAATATCCATTGTAATCATCCACTGCACCACCGAACACTGTTCCTTTCAAAATCAGGAATTTGCGCTTTCTTAAAGCAAAAGAAATGAAAAATATCATTAGATTATATAAGGTATAGATATACCCTTACGTTTCTGGAGTTCCATGTGTTAAATTTCAAACTATGCATTTTTCTATGAGAGAGCTATAAATCAAAAATGTTTGGGGAAAGGAGCCAGAAACAATAATTGCACCTATAGTAACAACAAAAATAAATAAAAGAATAAAAAGAAAAAAACCATGGAAATCAGAGATGCTGCTAGGTTTCTTTTAGGATGTAAAAATACGCTTTCACTTATTTTGGAGACGTGGATTTAGTTTTATAAAATAAAAAAAATACAAAAATAAAGACAGATTCGGGTTTGATAGTGACCAATCCATATGGTGGTTTCCAGAAAAATATTCTGGAAGTGCTTTCCTGGATGGAAATCATTCGGCACTGTTTTATTATTTTACTTTTATTAAGCAAATTTAAAAAAAAAAAAAAAAAAAAAAATATCCTCCTGAAGTTTCAGAAGTCAAGAAGGAAAATTTAAACCCCTTTATCCCTCGTATAATACAGCCAATAGAGCGATATAAAAAAGGCAAAAAGAAGGGGGGGGGGGGAAGGCTGAACTTTCATGCTAATCTTTACGTACTATAAAAATCCAAGGTCTTGTAGAAGGTTTTAATATCGATAGAGATCAGATCACAATAACAAACAATCAGGTGTTTTTTTTTTTTTTTTTTACATTTTTGGATTTTTATTCAGTTATGAATTTTTCTTTTTAAAAATTATTTGTTTCGATTTTTTTTTTCAAGATTTTATTACTTGATTTATTTTATTATTATTATTGATTGCATCAGTTAACTGTTTTCAAATTATAGCAGCTAATTGCTTTCTTGACTTCTAACTATTATGTAAAAATATTTCTTCCATTTATGAGATTTACTTTTTTAAAATTTTCTATATAAAATTAGACATGTAATTAAATGACTTGTAAATAATTGAATACTTACAAAAAGAAAAAAAAAGTTTTATTTTTAGTGATTAGTATACTCTTTGATTTGTTTAAATAAAAATGTAATTGTGAGTAAATATTAACAGTGATTCAATAAAACCCTTTTGAATGTTCTAGACAATTTATCAGGATTCAGAAAGCAATTCTAATGTAGATATAAAAGTAGCTACGAAATTACTAGTTTTCAGCTTTTTATTTATTAAAATATGTAGCTCTAATTAATTTCATTTTGTAACTTCAAATTTTACAATCGGCAATTCAGTTTCTGTAATTTAAAACGTGCTTGCTACAGATTTTTTTCAGCATTTTTACAGATTTCTCTTCCTGTATTGCAAGTTTTATTTTAGCACAGTTTAAAGGTAATTTGATATCACCGTAGATTTCCGGTTCTAATGTACTCGCAGTCACCTTCAGAGATCTTCTATGGGGGGTAAGTTTGAATCCCAACTATCATATTTCCTCACTAATGAGTAATTCCCAAGGGGTGTAATATAAGATTCAGACGCATTCCGATATATTTCCAGTGTTTTATTACAAAGTCCTGATGTCAAAGTTGAAACTGTTTTAACGCGATAGCGTAAAATCTGTAAAAACGGAATCTGAGTATAACGGAATTAAAAAAAAAAAAATCACAATCTAGTACGATGCAACAATATAAGATGATATAATATCTAAGCCTATTTTTTTTTTTTTTTAAATCTCTTGTGATTTCTTCTGTTAAACGACTTCATTAAAATTTGTTTTAGTTTAAAATTTTAACAAAATCTAAATTCGAATCAGGAATTTACCTTGAAAACAAAATTATTTGTTGGGGGAGGGGGGGGGGGATAAACCAACTCCTTTAATAAATCCAAAAATGTATTTTATAAATAACTAATTTCAATATTACCTAAAATCTCTACTAAAACAAAACATGCATGTGATCACTTCATATCTTCAACCTTTTAAAAATCATATGGATGCAATCCGGTGGTTAACATCAAAAATTAAAATACCATCGTCCAACTCCCCATTAATTCTCAAACCCCTTCCCCCCGCAAACCAACACCATCACCGTCCAGGGCCGTAGCTAAGGGGGCGCTATGGGCAGCTTAGCCCCCCCCCCCCCTTCTAAAATATCTTGAGCCCCGCCCCCCTGGAAAAGATTCCAAGGTCACTCAATGAATTTTTGTTCCGAAAATTCAAATGAGATTCTGTTCAAAAATCTGATTTAGTTTTGAGGCCCTTTCACAGTTTTGAAGAATTGCTAAATTGTATAGCTAAAATAAGTGTTTTAATACTCCCTCATCCTATTTGTGCATAAGAAGCTAACATGATGCTTAATTGTGCATCAGTTATACACTCAAAATTTTCATCATCCTATACTTTTCTTAGCATAAAATGAAGTTATTACAACAGTTTAATAAGAAACATAGTACCTACAATGTGAATATGCATTAATTTATCTTTCTGCTTCAGAGAGAGAAAAAAAAAATATGAGCCCCCCTTATTGTTCATTTCTAGCTACGGTTCTGGCCACGTCTAAAAGAAAATCTGCTGAACGATAGCTACAATTCGAATTCGAATCAGTGTATATAACTAAATGAAAAGTGCCGTTTTAATCAACATGAATTACTTTATAACGTAATGTAGTCATTTTGTGATAACACTATTTTACGGTATCAAATGACACTTTTTTAAAAGTTTTTTTTTTCGTAATTTT
Organism: Maratus speculifer; assembly: GCA_964019185.1. NCBI lineage: Eukaryota > Metazoa > Arthropoda > Arachnida > Araneae > Salticidae > Maratus > Maratus speculifer. The sequence continues at coordinate 30,781,576 of OZ025289.1, forward strand.
TTAATGTAATAAGCATAACAGTATATTTAAAAAGATTTGCAATTGTTCCAAGCTAAAAATTACAAATGAAATACCCTAAGTCGAAGTCTTTTCAAGGGTGTCATTTGACACCAGCCGAAATAGTGCTAAGGATAGTGCCCTCGCAAAGGGTGGGGGGGAGTCTCCCGTCCCAAAGAAATTCTAGCAAATGTTGTAACACTGGGCAATTTTTTTTTAACTTTAATGAAAATTATATTGCACTTTCTATTTCTCATACACTTGGCAAATGTTACAAATCTAACAGGGTATACTATTAAATGTTTTACAAATAAGAACTATATTAAATTTTATAATTCAGGTAACTTGGAAAAAACTAGTTGGCCAATACTGAAATTTGATTTGGCAATTTAAGGTTCCCCACCCCCAATCCCTATGAATAAACAGTCTTGGCGATGATTTTAGTTAAGGGGCCTTCTATATATTAAAAAAAATAATAAACTTAGATTTTTCAAACGCCATTATCCACTTTTCGCATACTATTTTAGTTGCTTGGATCAAGACAGTCCGCAAAAAGTTACAGTTTATATACTTTTTCCTTAAATATTATTATGTAGTGGTATAATAAAAAAAAAATGGGTTTAAGTTATTATTTTGTTGGCCAAGTTTCTATGAACTTACTAATTAATAATAAAATAATTCTAAATTTATCATAGTCTTTAAAATGCTTAAAATTTATTAAAACAATTCTTAAAAACGCACTTAGTCGGCATCGAACTTTCTGGTGGTGAAATAGGTATTTCAATAATTATATTAGATAATGAATACTCACCTAATTAAATTTTCACATCAGTTAACATAGGATTTCGCGATTGGCGAGGTTTATAACATGTTTCGGTGAATATTCACTCCTTTCAGTGATGGTGAATTCGAATGTATAAAGAATATTAAATAAATTTTATTCTGTACAAGGTTGAAAAGTTGAGTTGTCCATTTATGCTAAAATAATTTCCTAACATTCTTGTGCCACGAAACACATTATGAACAGTATTTTTCAAAATAATTGTCCAATCGATTTATCAATCCACTATCTTATTTCTATTTTAGATGATAAAAGAAAAAAAATTAACTTATTTCAAATGGCGTCAGCAAGTCGTTATCGTTTGGAAAAGCAGCTCTGCTTATTCGATTGAGAAATACGCATGCATATCAATTAGAAATTTTTTTCATGCCTGATAAACTCCTTTTATATTTAAAAAAAAAAAAAAAATTGATTTTTTTTTTTTTTTTTTTTTTTTTTTTAAGCGGCAACGGGACGCAAGGATTTTGCTTCTATGAAACAACATTCCACTAAAAATTCCTATTTATTCATAACAATAATTCTCTTGAAAAAAAAAAAAAAAAAGAAAGAAAGAAAAGAAAAGAAAAAAGGCAAATGATCGTCTTTCTCATCTGTCTAAAATCTTTTGTGAGTAACATATGGTTATTTTGGTACTTCAACTACAGTACTATGGTTCCGTGAAATGTCGCCAAATATTTGTCAACTAACTTTTTAATGTCGCCAAGCAATTTAAGGAATGCGGCTACATGCAGATGAATGTAAATAAATAACAAATTAAAATCCGTGAAGCCATGAAAATAAGCTTTTTTCATAATAAATAAATAAATAAAATTTAATAAATAGTTTTCTTTCCTATATTAAAAATTCTCGATTTAAAGCTTTTTTTTTTTTTTTTTTTTTTTACTTATGAGTATTATTGATTTCAATATTGTATTATATTAGTCGGATTAAAGCCGCTATTAGGGCAAAAACATTATGTGTCACATTAAAACAGTATTAATTCATAGTTGAAGATAATTTAAATTTCGCTAAATAAAGACATTTCTAAACAAAACCGATAAGAAAAAAAAAACTAGTTTATAAGGGTGATGAGCAAAGCCTGAAACCTGAACAAGTTTTCAATAAATAATATGATATCATTTCTGTTTTCATAAACATATTCATACACAAATTTTTATTTCATGCTTTTAATACCGAAACTATGAAGAATAATTTTAAAAATGTAAAAAGCGCATGTAAAGATGAATTTAAAAAGATCATATCATAAAAAAAGGAAACATTTGGGGGGAGGGGGGGGAGAAAGAAAGAAAAAAAACATTAAAACAATGTTCAAAATTATCCGTGAAATTTGTTCAGTTTAACCAATAATATTTAAAATAATTTTCTGCGTGGATTTAAAATAATAATTAAACAGCAATTAATTAGAAATAATATTATTCTTTTAAAAATACTTTTCGAATAATAATAGTAATTAAAAAAAAAAAACTTAAAAAATAATTTTGAAAAATAAATAAATAAATGAAAGGCAGGATGCGAAGGAATAGATCGTATCACTAACAAAATAAGTTAAATAAAAAATAATGAACCTTTGTAAGAAAAGTCTCTTAAATAATGCTAAAAAACAATCGGTAGCATAAAAAATTGTGCCGAAATGTAAACAAAAAAAGGGGGCGGGGGAGGCTGGTCCATATAATGCAGCATTATCTTTTTTTTTAAATCAAATTTTATTCTATATAAAAGAACATCGGCGAAAAAAAATAGAACAAGAACTACTGTTCTATTTTTTATTTATTTATTTTTAGATAAAGAATATCATTATTATTTTTCAATTGTTTAATCTTAATAAAAGCATTATTATTAAATAAAATGAACACTTGAAACATAAATTTTATTCAATAACATTAAAAGTTGTTATGATGTTTGATTAATTTTTTGATCTTGGACAACCTAGAATTCTAATATTTGGAATAAATAATCATTATTATTTATAACCTAAGGTAAGCAAAACAGTTTAAATTACACTAGCATCTTTTAAAAAATAGTTATTCGAATGTAAGCATATTAAGAATAATTATAATGATAAATCCGTTTAGCGTATTAAAAGGACAAAATAGAATAGCACAGTTAAATAAGAAAAAATAAACAAGGATGGTACACAATAAAGAGATTTTAAATATCGTGCAAGACATAATAAAATTCTTAAAAGCTAATAGTATATTTGTACTTTTACTTATTAACCATGCACAATACTTATTTCAAATGCATTCGAATTCCATATGGAGAACATATGGATTAAGACAAGCAAACGAAATTTACAGTTTCTGGTCCCTTTAATTTTTAGCATGAACTGAGAGCACATATTAAGAAAGAACATCTCTTGAAATAACTATAATAAGAAATTGTTATTATTTACAGATAACACTAAACCCTTAGAATGTACAAAATTAAAGGGACAAGATAGATCAGTAAAGTAGATCAATTAAAAGAAGAAATAAACAATGATGAAGTAATATAGATATTAATAAAGCAATCATTTTAAATATTACGCAAGTTAAAATACAATTCAAAAATTTGTATTTTTTCACTTGGAATATACAATATTTTAATTTAAATATTCGAACACTCCATATAGAGAACACGACACGTTAAAGGTAAATAAAATGTACGGTTTCTGGTCCCTTTAATTCTTAGCTCTGAAGTTTGTGCATACTTAAGAAAATTGAGCCTGTTCACTTATAAAATAGTTGCAGATGTGCGAGAAATTTTTTTAATGAATAAACAAATAAACTCACCGCAGCCAGTTGGCAATCTATCCGTATCGCCACCTTTTCTCCTTATACCAATATGAAACTTTTATCAAAAATCCATCCAACTGTAATTTGGTTACAGTTTTTTAACTGTCAAGAGTTCTTCATTAAAAAATGGGTATCCTATAAGTTTAAGAAAAAGTTCACAGCGCGTTAAAGGAAAACCAAGAAAAATCAAAATCCAGGCTATAATGAAAATAATATTTAAAAAGCACACAGAGCGATACGTTGCTCAGAAAGAACACGCTTACGTTTCGATTAGGGGTTGCCAGAAAATGAGAAAAATTAAAGGCAAAATTTCTGTCGCCAAACACAATGCCGGCCGGCAGGAATTAAATTATGTTTGCGTTTGCGGTTGTGGCTTTTAGCGGATATTCCGCCTTCAACAGAACTGACTCACGTTGCTTATTTATATACACCTTATTAAAAAATAATAATAATTCAACACCGGATTGTCTTTCAAAGCAGAATTAAATAAGGATCTATCGAACCGTTAGAGCCTGGATTTCTAATTCATTATAAAGTTTGTTTTATGATTGAGAAATTTTATTAATTTTGTACTTTATTTATCTATACTAATATTATAAAGAGGAAAGATTTGATTGTTTGTTTGTTTGAATTGAATAGGCTCCGAAACTACTTGACGGTTTCGAAAAATTCTTTCACCGTTGGAAAGCTACACTATTTCCTTAGAACATAGGCTAATTTTTAGTTGATTTATTCAAATAATTTCCTTAATAATTCAAAATTTCATTATTTTTCATACAGAATCAATTAAAATTTTTCCGATAAAAAATAACCATTTTCTTTCCCGTTGCCAAAAAAATCAAAATATGGAAAATAATTTCTCCACGGCAATTAATTTTTAGTTGAACAGTATCCACATGAAAAATCTCTATAAATAAAAGGAATTCTGAGGATAATTAATTAATTAATTGAGGCACAGGGGAAAGCAAATCTTGGCAATGCGCCAACTCGGTCCAGAGGAAGCAAATCTTGGCAATGCGCCAACTCGGTCCAGAGGAAGCAAATCTTGGCAATGCGCCAACTCGGTCCAGAGGTATAAAAGCAAGATAGAAAAAAACGCGCAGGTCTGTGCATTCAAGTACAACCACCCATATGTATATGCTGAAAGTTTGTTCTGACGCTCACCCGACGCACGTGGAGTGCCGATGGTCCGGGGAGAGTCACCGGGGGATCCGTCGCCAGCTGAGAGAGAAGCGTAGAGTCACCGGGGGATCCGTCGCCAGCTGAGAGAGAAGCGTACCATACACATAAATTATTAAATAAACCTTCAAATTAAGCCCGGCGAAGCGGGCTGGGTATGCTAGTTAAAATAAAAAAAATTCAAAGGAAAATAAATATGACGTCATTTATTATATTATCGGAAGTTTCGTTTGCACAGGTATCATATACACATCGAGGTAACTAATGGACACTAAATTGATGTTATTTTGCCTGGCATGGCAACCCCACTATTGTTATTTAATTATTAATAAAATGTTTTTTTATTTCCTTTCTCTTCTTTAAAATTATGTAAACTGTTTTGTTCTATACTTATTATTTAAATACTAATTGTTATTATTTTTTAAATAATAGAAAATAATTTAAATATATATATGAAACTGGTATTCGAAAACGATTTTTCCGCCAAATTAGTGTAAAAAATTATCAGTACATGACAACTGCACTGTTTTGTTTATATATTAAGGATACTTTTATCCGATATACAACATATCCGATACAACATAAATCCGATTACAGAAAATTAGTCAGATTATTTAATTAGAAGTTATTAAATTTATGTTTTTTTTTTTATTATGAAACAGGCGAAGAAAAGAAAATTTACTATTGCTGCCCGACTGGAGAATTAACCTTGATGTTATTTTAAAAAACTATCGAAATGGCGAATTTTTAATTATTTGTTTACGTTTTTTTATTTATGTTATTGCAAACATTTTTCCACTTTTATACACGCATCACTTTGGCGTGATTTTTTTTATGATGCCAATTTGGAGAACACTGTGTTTTCAAATACCAATTACATTTATATTACTTTTATTTATTTTCTATTATTTTAAAAAGGAAATAATAATAATGAACTAAGTCAATAAATAATTATGGAACAAAACAATTTATATAATTTTAAAAGAGAAAAGAAAAATAATGAAATAATTTACTCAAAAATAATCAACTATTACCGGATTACCACGTGAGGCATAAAATCGCAATTTGCTGCAATCGCGCCAACGGGATCCTTAGATGACACCTGCACCTACATATTATTGGCAATATTATTGTTTATACAATTTGTTTATATAATTTGGTAATACTTGATAATCCCATCGACCAAAAAACTATTGCCAAAGTATAAGGTTAAATGTCAATGGATGATCGTAAATGTCATATTCATTTGACATTAAATTTGTTATACGTAATTGTTACTTCATCAACCAATTTTAATTCGATGTTTATTTGTATTTCTATTAACATTTTAGTAATTTATTGATTCTTTGGCTATTTAAAATAAAAATTATGTCCATTTGTATAATTTGGCGAAATTGATCGACGGAATAATCAAGTAGTCGAACAAAAAACTATCATCAAGCTATAACATTAAATGCCAATAATGGATGATCGTAAATTTCACATTTATTTGAGGACAAACATGAAATAAGTCTGGTACATTTGTAACAATATCGTTTCTAGCACTTCTAATGTTTGACACTAAAAATCATAATGGAATCGATTACAGAAGGTAGAAAGATGCAAACTAAAGACTTATTTTTCTACAAAATTTAGTCATCAAGATTATTCTGATTTAACGGCTACATGTTAGCAACTGTTTTATAAAAGGAAGAAGCAGTGAAACTGATGTAATTTTAATGTTATTCAAATAATACAGCTTTAAAACACACTTTTTATGCTTCATTGTTCTATTAAATATATAAGTGAAACACCCTTCTTCGTCTGACACCCCCACGGAGGGCATCCTTTTCTTAGGGCCTATATCTCACGTGTAGATAAATAGCCGTCATAAATACAAACAAACAAAAACTCTTTTTTATCTGTCAATAATTCTTTAAATTTTTTACTCTATGTATTCTTGCTGGAACAGATTAAGGTAGATAGGAATCTACAGTAGACCTGTTAAAAGAGGACGTTTATTAAAAAATGTAACGTGAAATGACATTGTATGTAGACTATCAGAACTACACATAGTGCAAGTTCAGATGTCGGGATTTTAAGAACTAAGAAATGATAATGTACAATCCGAAAGTTAATAGAGTTTGATAATCAATCTCACTAATCATTGCAATGCCCTCTAATGTAATAGTGTGATGACTCGAGAGCATTTTGATTCCTGTTGTCATAACGGTCTCATGTTCATACGAAACTCTACTATAAATGATAAAATAAAAGAGAGGGTGCTTAATTGCCCAAATTTTCGCCAAGACTTACAATAGTACAATATTGCAATGGCGTTGGCTTGATTTTCAGCAATACGGAAGAACATTCCAGGGTGGTCTATACTGCTTTAAAATAAAAATAATAAATTTTTAAATCACCATTTTTTTTTTAGTCAAGGTTCGTTTGGAAATATGGACCAGCGAAGCGGGCATAGCCTGCTAGTCAATCATATTTGTCAATAAATAAAGTAAATGGAGATTTAAAATAAAATCTTGATGGAGTGTATCTTAACTGAATTAATAAAAAGGCAGAATACTTAATTTCTTTAAAATAATTTTAGATTTAGAAGAAAAACGGAGAAAAGAAATTGATTCGTATAATATAAAAGTACTTACGGCCAAAATATTCTATTTTTACGGCGAAAACTCGGATATAACAAAAAAAAAATTTTTAACAATAAAAAAGAAATCAAATTTTTGCATTTAAATTAGAAGAATAATATCTAATAAGTTTTTTTTTTTTTTTTTTTTTTTTCGTACCACTTTTTCTAAATTAACATTTTTGGATAAACTTCTACAAAATAACAAAAAAGAATTTTTTTTTTTTTTTTTTTTTTTTGTAAAGAGTGGAGTGAATACAATGTTCTCTAGTGGTAGCCCTGCTGTAAAGAAACTTTAAAATACATTTTTAAAACCCCGCTTAAATTAATAAATATAAAAATTAAAACGATTTCTTTTACTTTATAAGTTTTTTGTAAATCTGTCTGTGTACGTGTGTGTACGTGTGTGTTCAAAACGTGAAGGGTGATGCAGAAAAACGATGAAAATCTAATTTCGTGAAATTTTAGATCAGAGTACCATAAATTAGCTTGAAAAGCATGCTATCTTCTGGTAAGGTTGGATTTGGGCAAAAAGGAAGACATTCCTTTGAAAAACACATTTGAAATAGCTCTTAAATAGTGGTAGCAAAATATATCGATCTCCAAGTGTGGATAAGATTTTCAAAGGGATGCGTTGGGTACCCATGATAAATAAATAAATACAGTAAAGCATCGTTTATACGACGATCACTTGTACGACGTTTACATTTACACGACGCTTTAATGCGGTCCCAATTCATTCCTATTCATTTTAATGTAAAAATATATCTTTTATACGACGCCCAAGATCGTTTATACGTCGATTTTTCGATTTTGTATAGGTTTAATTTTGTTCATTTTTCTTGTATATTTTAAGAACGAGCGGAAGTTGGCAGCTATGAATGATACCAAAGAGAGTGTTTAAATGCACTCCGCGTTATAAAAATGTGGGCTGGTGTTCGATTTGTCTGAAAAATCAGCTTACGTGTAACAGATTACACTAGGAGGGGTCATTTTTTTTTAGGGGATGGTCAGCTTTCCTGACCTGTTTTAAGTTGAAAATAGAGTATCCTTCTAACTGTTACCAGTATTAGCGACTTTTAGTTGGCCACGCGGACTTTTTGATCTTTGTCTTTAAATGGAAAAGAAATGACGAACTGCAAATGAGGAACCTTTCGGTGAAACATAAACATAAGTGAAACATAAATAAAGGTATGCATATTTAAATTGCTTACTAATCTCCCCCCCCCCCCCAACATTTTTTTGGTTATTTGTTTATTTTGGTTTGTTAAATTTACATATTCATGCAAATCAGCACATTAAACATTAAAATTAAGTGAAAACAAAATTAATTCTAGTTTTGGAAGTGAAAATCGATTATACGTCGTTATCGTTTATACGACGTTTTTCGGTAGTCCCTTCGGCGTCGTATAAACGATGCTCCACTGTATATATATATATATATTTAAAAAAAATATTTTACGATCAAAGCACGAAGGTCTGTAGCTAATATCATTATTTAGTACATTGAATTCAAACATTTTTCCCGAAGAGAGATTTTTGCAGCTATGAAAGAGGGGGAGGGGGATATTTGTCTTTTGTCCATATATAAGTATAAAATACAAAATCTTCCAGGAGGGTCATTTCAATGCTCCATGCAAATTGCATTTTTGCCCATACATAAGCATAAAATTCTAAACCTACCCGGATAGACATTTGGATGTTTCTTTAGAGAGCAGGGGCACAAACCCCTAACAAGCCACCTACTACAATTATAAACTTGCAGAAACAACGCAACTTTCAAATATGATATTATGCGCAGTTGATACTGAATGTACGCGAATAATATACATTAGTCGATATAACAAATAATAATAATAATAAAATTCATATGTGATTTACAGTATAAATTTATATTATCAATAGATTCTCAAAGCGGACACTCTTTTTAAAAATGCACTTAGGTTACTTTTGAATGAACACAAATCTTCCAACATTCTTATAATTTTTTTCGAAAATAATTCTAGAAAACTTTGAAATTATTTTTCTAACTTTTATATCTTTTTTACTCATCTGTTAATTTTTGTATGTTTTTATAAAAAAAATTTCACGAATTTGTATTTTATTAAACGCATTTTTAGGAAAAATTGATGTACATACTTTACTAATTTGTAACTGTTATTATTGCTATTATTATTAATATTATTATTTTGTGAAATTTTTTTAAAACTTTTTTTTCTTTTTACTTTTTGTAATTTTTATTATTTTATTAATTTGTGAATTTTTTAGCTTTTTGTAAATATTGAAAATATTTCTAGAAAACGTTGAAATAGAGAAGAATTTATATAACATTTATAGAACATTTCTAGAAACGTTGTATATTTTTTTCATTCATCTGTTACTTTTTTCTAGAAACTTTTTCTACTTATTTCTAGAAAACGTTGAAATAGAGAAGAATTTATATAACATTTATAGAACATTTCTAGAAACGTTGTATATTTTTTTCATTCATCTGTTACTTTTTTGAGACTTTTTTAATAAAACAATGCAATTTTTCAATAACTTGTGTATTTCACTTTCAATAGTTGAAATTTTACATCTGATATATGAGATTTTACATGACAGTTAATTATTTTAATTGATTATTAGTATTTCCCTTCAGTGATAAATTTTGTATATTAGGTTATTTAATGTTTTATGTATTTTTTTTCCTTTTACTATTCATAGTATTTTATAACATATTAATATTTGTAAGGAATACACAAACACATGTGATAATTACTAAAAAGAAAAGCAATAGAAGTGAACATGTGTAGTTACAAATCGTTTAGTGATTTAATAATTTTCTGATAAATTGGAAAGTTAACTTAGACTGTGGATAAAAATATTTATTAAAATTGTGTAACGTCAAAATATAAAGTAGGAATTAAAGACTGGTGTAAATAAGTACTGTGGTAAAGATCATTCGTTGCTAAAATTTTAAGAAATTATGTGTAAACAGGGCATTTTCTGCAAGGAGTTCTTGCAGTGTCAATTAAAATTCGTATAAAATTAATATACTGGATATCTGCTATTTTTGAAAGCAATTTTGAAATACTATCACACGCTTTAAACTATGGTAAAAAGCAGTTATGTTAATGTTAAAATGCTGCGTAAATGTAGTCTCATATTGAAAAATTCGTGCAGTTTGGTTTTAAAAAAAGTTCATTTGAAATGAGGAATATTGAATTAAAATTAAAGTTTTAATTTGTGTATTATTAAAAACTTTGAAGATAGCTGTAAGACAGTGTTGGATTCATTTAAAATAATCTTTTTTCTTATTTAAAAAACAGAAAAAAAGACATATATTTTTGTTTGTTTTGTTCAATTGTTAAATTAAGGTATTACTTTTCCAAAAATTAATAATTTACTTTTCATCTTATAATTAAACCTCTTACGTAGAAGAGGATTAAATTCTTCTTTTTTCCCTAAAAAATGCCATTTCCTCCGCAAGGGAACATTCTAATTCGTCTTGGGGGCTGCCGGAAAGATTGGGGGAAGGATAGGGAAGCGAGAGGCTACACGGTAGCAATGGCGCAGGAGTAGGACGATGGGTCAATGACTTGGGGAGGTGGCACGTGCTGCGGATCGGTACACCACCATCCCACCTCTTGAGCCCGTAGCCCCACATCTCCACTACTAGTATCATCCAAAGGAAAGCCGCAGAGTGGCAGAGTTTCTACCTGATATGAAAAGAAGAAATGCCATGACTCTTCACTCGAAAATAGGTATCTAAAAATTAAAAGAAACCGACTTATATCGAATTTGAATATTTCCAACTGTGCGAAAAATTGCCCAGGCCGGGAATCGAACCCGGATACTTGGCTTACAAGGCCAATGCTTTACCTGTTAAGCTAACCGGGCGATAACCGGCTGGGATTTTTTCGCTCAGATAACCTTATTGGCCGTCTGGTTATTATCTGGTCTGTCATTTAGACTGCTCGGCAGAATAAGCCGCAGGTAATGGAACTCCATAGAACGATGGATACGTAGATATACTATTATTTTAACACAATCTAACTGATTGGTAAAGTTATCATGCGGATTGAATATTTCCAACTGAGCGAAAAATTGTCCAGCGCTGGTTATCGCCAGGTTAGCTTAACAGGTAAAGCATTGGCCTTGTAAGCCAAGTATCCAGGTTCGATTCCCGGCCTGGGCAATTTTTCGCTCAGTTGGAAATATTCAAATTCGTATGATAACTTTACCAATCAGTTAGATTGTGTTAAAATAATAGTACGATTTATGTCGGTTTATTGGAAGAAAAGCACATCACATGGCCCCTCACTTTCAAAGCGGGTACTTAAAAATTAAAAGAAGTCTGATATATATGTGGGCTCATTTGAAGAAGAGCCCATGGCCATTTACTCTCAAAGTGGGCATCCACAAATTGAAAGAAGAATGGTTTACATCGGTCGTCTGCTTACCTGGAGAAAATCACAACATGTGGCCATTCAGTCGCGAAGCGGGTACTCAAAAGTTAAAAAAAGGTCTTATCGGCTCATTTGAAGAAAAGTCTATGGTCATCCATTCTCATAGACAGTGGCGCCAACTTATATGGGCCCTTGGGGCTTGAGCCCACCCAAGGCCGTAGCTAAGGGGGCGCTATGGGCGGCTCAGCTCCCCCTAAACTATTTTGAGCCCCCCCCCCCCTGGAAAAAGTTCCAAGGTCCCTAAATGTTCCAAAAATTCAAATGAAATTCTGTTCAAAAATCTAATTTAGTTTTGAGACCCTTTCACAGTTTTGCAGAGTTATTAAATCGTATCTAAAATAAGTGTTTCATCCTATTTATACATATGAAGCTAACATGATGCTTAATTTTGCACCAGTCATACACTCAAAATTTTCATCATCCTATACTTTTCTTAGCATAAAATGAAGTTATTACAACAGTGTAACTAGGGATTACAATCCCGAGACTAATTTCTGATCCCGGGATTTCGGGATTGTTTAGATTCAATCCCGAGATCCCGGGATTACAAAAATTAAAATTTCTCCAATATTACCGATTCTCACAAAGCTAAATTTCACAATATTGTAAAAAATAATTAAAGCAAAAATACAGCCTAACTTAAGAAAATATACCAAGTTCAAAATTAATTAATTAATAATAATAAAGTATAGGATAAATTACAACAATTGGAAATTAAAACAAATATGATGTTGATGTTTGACAATGTAACAACAACAACAAAAAGTCTATGTTTTATCTTCCATATAATTTTTTTCATTTGGTGTTGAAAACATCTTTGAATTGGTAAATATTTACAATATGGAAAGATAATTAATAAATTAATATCACTAATTAAATTTTGAATTATTCTCATTACCAAATAATTAAAGATTACAAATTTAGGATATCGAAAACACAAGATTTTCCTCTACATAATGCTTTTTTTTCTTGAAATGAAAATACTTAACACATACTCACATATAACAATAAAAATTAAAAAAAAAATGTATTATTTAAATTTCTAATTAATGATAGTTGTTACAATTTGAAAACATTGCATAACATAAAAATTTATTGCATACCAAGATAAAAAAGAACATTAGTTTGAATAGCTCAGTGTTTCTTAACTAAACAGTTTCTTTGAAAATATGATCTAAGAAATATCAAAGCATCTAAAGTATCACTTCCACGTCGACTTCTAATTTTGTTTGCAATAAATCCTGCTGCCGTAACTGCTCGATCTGCTTCTACACTCGCGGGAGGAATTGTCAGCAAATATTGATAAACTAATTTTAAATGATGACCGCGTACTCCTGCATTTTCAAAAAGAGACATCACATTTCTAATTTGTATTGATAAATCCTTTTGTTTTTGTGTTTCCGGTTCGACAGTTCGCATGCTTTTTTCTATTTCTTATTGTAATTTTTCCTTAAATGTTCGGTTATACGTTTGACGTTTCGCAGTGGGCTCAATATGCGTTATTGCTATATCTTCAGACTTTCTATTCTCAACACTGTTATTAACCTTTCCAATTATTGCTTTTACTTGTTTCTTAATATCAGTTTTGTTAGGAATAGAAAACATACTGCTAGTTCGCACTCAGGTCATCTCGTTTAGGATTATGCAAATTATTTAAAACACCCGATAATTCCATACATCGTCGTTCTCAAATGCATAGTTTTAACACGTCTGTCATTTTATAAGCAAATTTTGATTTTTTTCCTCCGACAATTCGTTTAAAAAAAATTTAAGGCTGCGTCTGTGGCTAAAAAATTAGAATCCCTGCAACAGATTGCTACTGTGATTTGTATCGGTTTGAGGACTTCAACAATTCCGTTTATAAGTAGAAAATCGGAATCGTCAATTCAGATATCATGCTTTAAATCGATTAAAGCTTTCTGTATGCAATCTTTCAAGAAGTGAAATCGTTCAAACATAGTTACCAGCTATTCCATCTAATCTATCAATCTAAAAGAAGGGAAAGTTTTTTCTTTTTTATTTTTTTTCAGATTTAACATACTTTTGAAGAACTTCATTCCTTGTTGCAGAACGTAATCGTTTAAAATAAATTACTAATTTTTGAACTTTTTAAATAAGTTCATTGATATATTCATCAGAGAATGAAAAGCCGTTTTCATCTTCAAAAATTAAAATAAACCACGATTCTAAACTTTCGGAAGATTCAATATCTTCATCTTTATCATCTTCTTCTTGGGCTAAATTTTCACTTCCGCAGCATGATTCAGCTATTGTTTTATTGGAAGATGTTTCTGGCTCTGTATTTCGTTGATTACAATATAAATCATCACAAACTGCTGAAAGAATGCCATGAGAAAAACAAAGCTGTTCACCAGCTTCAATTTCTTTTACGACTTTCAGCATTGCATTTTGTCCATCAGTTACGATTTCAACAACGCCTTTTTTCATTGAAATATAATACTGTTTTAGGCGCAGTGTTAGCATTTCGATACACTTTTTTTTCAATGAAAGATCTATGTATAAGCACACGCCCTAAATTAAAGAATGTTTAATTTTATATTTCCTGAAGGGACATTATATTTATAAATCTCTTGTTTGCAGTAGATGTCCATTCGTCAAAATCAAAGTAATTTTTTTCCCCGAAGTTTTAAAAGTTTGTATTTCTTTTGTAATTAACATCTTTATTATGAAACTATAGTTTATTACACGATTTCGAACTGATATTGCAGATTTTGGCAAATCATTATAGCCTTTAGCTATCAGTAAATTACTTAAATCAATTGAAACGATAAAAACGTTAAATGAAAAACCATCTTTAGCGGTCATTCTCGATAGAATCAAATCCAGTGATTTCTTATCACTATTAAAATAGTCCTCTATTTTCAACTTTTTATGTGTAATAAATTCTGCAATTCCTTAGTCGATCCACCTAATGCTTTAAGCACTGCGCTACACCTTTTACATTTAGCGCTTTTTCCATCTTTTGGCGTTAAATAGTAGTACCATATTGAAGATGTATCATTGTCTTTCCGATGAGCCACGGAATCCTTTTCATTCGGCATCTTTAAAGCAAAGTAAGTCTAAATTCCCGAAAAACGAAGAAGTTCGCCCATAATGACTATCATACACAAATGCCACGCTTATCAGTAAAAGCTAATTGAGAAAAATGATCTTACGAAGTGAAGATAATTTCGACAAACGCAGTAAAATCGAAATAAACAAATGATTTCATTTTTCCTGTCTAAAAGCTGTATGTGTTACATCTGTTTGCAAGTCAAAAGATTTTTACTGTAAAAGAATTACTCGCTTAGAAATATATGTAAAAAATATTTGAGGTATATATTCATTTTCAATCAGTATAAATTTCATGAAAATTGATTTTTTTCCAACCAAAAGAAAAAAGTTTATATATATCATTTTAAAATTCAACTGAATATTATTCCACTAAAAAACAAGACAATCCCGTAAATCCCGGGATTTTTTTCTGACAAATCCCGGGATTTTCGGGATTAAAAATACACCGGGATCCCGGGATTGTAATCCCTAAGTGTAACCCTTTAACGTTCATTGGTTTCGCCACGAAACGACAAAATTTTAATTCCGATATGCAACACTGACACCGGTATTTTTATCTAAAAATATCCCTTTTATTATGTATGTGAAAAATCAAGTTTTCTTATTTAGAAATAAATCTGTTCTTAATTACCGGTGTCATTCATTTATTTCGACTTCTTAGCAATGAAAATGCTTTGATCGTTAAAGGGTTAATGAGAAACATTGTACCTACAATGTGAATATGAACTAATTTATCTTTCTGCATTAGAGAGAGAGAAAAAAAAATAAGCCCCCCCTCCCCTATCGTTCACTTCTAGCTACGGCCCTGAGCCCACCCAAAAATTTTGAATCATAGCGTACCCAATTTTCATTGTTCTAACTATTTATTTCATTATTATTTTATTCTTCATTTTTCTCCTTAGAATAAAATTTATTTTGCCAATGAACATGTGTTTTAATTCTCCGATTGACATCCATAAGTCCCAAATGACTGAAATGTTATGCTGCATGTTTAACTTTTTGCTAATTAGGTGCGTTCGTAATTATGTAAATACGTAGCACCTTTTGCTGTCGCTCAGACCGTCCGTCTGTCTGTCCGCATATAACAACGCAAAAACTACCCAACCGAATCGTTTGAAATTTAAAATACATAATTATTACATAATTTTGACGTGTCATTTCAAATTTTATGAAAATCGGATGGATAGATCAATTACAGGGACAATCAAAAGGATTCCGTTACATTACGGTCAATGGGGAAAAAAGTTTCAAATGCATTTTAATCGTTTGAAATTTAAAACGTATATTTATTACATAATTTTGTCGAGTCATTTCAAATGTTATGGAAATAGGATGCATTGATCAATTACAGGGACAATCAAAAGTATTCCGTTACATTACGGTCAATAAGGAAAAAAATTTCAAATGCATTTTAATGGTGTTACACTCATTTGAATATAACAGAATTGACATGAATCTATGAAATATGTACTAAAAAATACATTTTGTACAATCTGTGATGCAAAGAATATTTATTATTAAATTACAGGGCCACACAAATGTATTCCACTAAATAATGTTATAGGGGGAAACATTGTTTGGGGGGGGGGTGTTTTAATTATATTAAACTACTTCACATTTTATGAATAAGATATACGTTAATGAAGTATAATGAAAATTACTCCCTGCATATTTACAGGAACACAAAGATTTCGACTACTATACTGTATCCAAAGTACGCTCTACTATATTAGCAAGATCTGAATATTTTAAAACTTCGTTATCAACAAACGCACCTCATTTGCTACGCTTTACGTGCAATTTCCAACTTGTTCATTTTGTAGTCATGTTCATGATATCGAGACATTATAATAAACATCAGTGGTCTTCATAAGAAACAAGTTGGAAATTGCACGTGAAGCGTAGCAAATGAGGTGCGTTCGTACGATAACGAAGTTTTAAAAATATCACTTTCATATATCAATCTCATAAAATTGTAAATAGTGAATTAGAATCAAAACGCTCATCAAACAATGTTCTCCCTGTACCATTATGTAATGGAATACTTTTGTGTGGCTTTGTAAATCAATAACAAATGTTCTTTGCACCACAAATTATGTAAAATGTATATTATAATATGTACTTCATAGTTGCATATAAATTTTATTAAGTTCGAATGAGTGTAGCACCATTAAAATGCATTTGAAACATTTTTCCCCATTGATCGTAATATAACGGAATACTTTTGATTGTCCCTGTAATTGATCTATGCATCCGATTTTCATAAAATTTGGAATAACTCGGCAAAATTATGTAATAATTATGTATTTTACATTTCAAACGTATGAAATACATTTGAAATTTTTTCCCCATTGACCATAATGTAATTGAATACTTTTGATTGCCCCTGTAATTGATCTATGCACCCGATTATTAAAAAATTTGAAATAACTCGACAAAATTATATAATAATTATGTATTTTAAATTTCAAACGATTAAAATGCATTTGAAACTTTTTTCCCCATTGACCGTAATGTAATGGAATACTTTTGATTGCCCTGTAATTGATCTATGCATCCGATTTTCATAAAATTTGAAATGACCCGACAAAATTATGTAATGATTATGTATTTTAAATTCCAAAAGATTCGGTTGGATAGTTTTTGCGTTGTTATATGCGGACAGACGGACGGACGGACAGACGGACGGACGGACTGAACGACCACTATAGGTGCTACGTATTTACATAATTACGAAAGCACCTAAAAACGCATGAGAATATAATTTCACAAAATTGCAACTTTATTAAATATGATAGTTTGACTTAAAATTCTCATCTTTCATATCTATCAACCCTTTAAAGAAAAATAAACTGGTCATACTATTTTACAGAAATATTTTTGAGCCCACCAAAATTTTTGAGCCAACCCAATATTTTTCAAAAGTTGGCGCCACTGCTCATAGCGGGTAACCAAATGTTAAAATAAAAATGGTTTACGTCGATTGTAAGTTTACTCACTGGAAGACAAACACATCATGTAGCCATTCACTCTCAAAGCAGGCACTCACAAATTAAAAGAAGTCTGATATACGTCGGCTCATTCGAAGAAAAACCCATGGCCATTCATTCTCAAAGCGGGTATTCAAATATTTAAAAAAAAGAATAGTTTACGTCGATCGTCGGCTTACTTCAAGTAAAGCACATCACATGGTCATTCACTCTCCAAACAAGTACTCAAAATTTTAAAAAAAATTCTGATATACGTCTGCACATTTGGCAAAAAAAACGCATGACCATTCACTCCCAAAGGGGGCATCCCAAAATTAAAACAAGCCTCATTTACAGCATAGTATTTGAAAAAAAAAGTCCCCGATCCTGTATGCTCTCAAAGGGATATACCCAGTGTTCTCGCTGTCGCTCGCCATTGCGCCAAATTGCGACTAAATTCTCCATTTGTCGAGTAAACAAGCGATTAGATTCGCCAAATTGCTAGTGTTCAATGTATGCTTTTTCTTTCTTTCTTTTTTTGTTTTCTTTTATTTCTTTCTTTCTTTTCTTTTTTTTTTTTTTTAGTTTTTATACATATGCATTTATAAATATTTTTAATATATACATATTTTTAACGTATTTGTAGCGAATAGTTGAATTTAGATTAATAACAATCATTGTCGGAGTTATAAAAACCGAGGCTGTTTTTATAGAACATATTGAAAAAAAAGTGGGTACATTAAAGGATTAAAGATAATTTTTTTAGTGCTACACGGCGAATCTATTTGGCTAACACTTTTTTCATTTGGCGAATGTTTTTTATTTTTAATTAGCCAAATTGCTAACGTTGGTCAAATGTCAGCGAGAACACTGGATATACCTAAGCATTCAGCGAAGCTTCCAAAATCGTGAATGCCTTGAGGTCTCAATCTCAAGTTAATAAATCCATTTCACTTTGTGCAAAAAAAAAAAAAAAAAAAAAAAATATTATTATTCTTTTTCGCTTTTTCCGCAACACTCCATTGTATAAAAGGGTCAAAGTTGCCTTGCCCATGTTACTAGGTTCAAGTGCATGCACTCGCGTGTTAAATGTGCAAAATGCAAGTTAAAACTACCGAAAATAATTTGTTCGTTACTCGAGAGGCCCTCTGGGAAGTAAAGGCCTACCATTTAGGTTAGGCGAAGCAACCAAAACGCAGCTATCGTACGTATCATTCCGACATCCTGCTCAGCAGAGAGTATATTTGTAATAATAATCTCCCCACCATTCAATGCAGAAGCAAAATTTCTCACAGGTGTTGCCCCTCTCTCTTCTCACATCATCGACGTTGCGGAAAGTATTTTTCTCTTCTTTTTTGTAAAATCAATATTCTGTCCACTGCTAGCTTTTTTTCTTTTTTTTTCCCTTGCTGCAAAATTGGCAGAAATATATTACATGTGTGCTTGCGTGCATTGCATTCACGTTTTGGCAACTCTCTATTCCGAACTAAAAAAAAAAAGTTTCATCTCCTTATCAAAATTTTGGAATAGACTTTGCAATTTGAACATGTCTGGAGAAGCGCGAAAAAAGGGGGGATAGTAAGAATTTTTAGTTCTGTTGAAAATCATGCAATTATATCTGCTTTTACTAATTCAAAAGAACTGGGCCTGAATAATTCAGGGGCATGAGGGACACATCCCCGAGGCCCTCCTTTTTTAGGGCGAACCCATGGGATTTATCAGGATTTTCATTAAAAGGTGCCAAATTGTTAAAATTGGACCAAATCAAACTTATATAAAACCAAAAACTTTCTGCGCGCGTAAATATTGCATCAAAAACTTTCTGCAAATTAATTTAATGTTTAAAAAAATTATGTGTTATGTTATTTTTACATGGATAAAATTCGCGTATTTTATGCGATTCATGGACGAAACTCGCGCTTTTAGAGCTGTCTGTCGACGAAATTCGCATCTTTTATGCAATTCATAGACAAATTTGGCGTTTTTTACGCGATTCAAGGACAAAATTCGCGTTTTTTTATTTTGCAATTTTAAATATGCGCTTACAGAAATTCATTCGTACATAAAATTGGGGGAATATATTTAATTTTTTGGTAGTAAGAAAAAAGTGTTTTTTCCTCAAATTTTCTGCAAAGCTCATAGAATTTTCTGCGCGTACGTCTATGTTATACAGTTCCAGGGCAAAGTGATCAAAATTTATGTATTTTGAAATATTTAGGAAGGGAGTGCGGTCCCCTTTCTGCTCTCTGCGTCCAAAAGCCTTTCCATTGAAGCAAAAAGAAAAACAAATCGTTAAAAATCTAATGATTAAAATTTTATTATTGCATCTTAGTATTCTATAGTTTTCAAAAGAGATTCTTTATTGACGTTTTCCTCGTGGCAAGTTAAAATCACTCATTATGATCCATTGGGGGTACTTCTTTTAGACATAATATATGTATATAAGTCAAGTAAAAGTTTTAAAACAAATACACTCCTGTCAAGAAATCCATCATTTTTTACTACTAGTATTCTTTTTTTTCTTTTAAGTTGTGACCAGTTTAATGTAATGACCTGTATTCAAATGTCAATTATATCTGGTACGAAATTTATGCATACATGCTGCAGTATTGATGGAATTTAGTACTAGCCATTTCCAATGTTATTGGCGAAAAATGTCTACTGATACATAGAAGAGGGCCCCGCAAAATTACGTTTGCTCCAGCTAGGCTAAGTCGGGCCCTGAAAGGAGTTACTTTCTGGCACATACAGTCGACTCTCGTTAATTCGAAATCGGATAATTCGAATTTTCGCTTAATTCGAACTAAACATGAAGTCCCGAAATTTTCAATGGCAGAATAACGTTAAAAATTTTCATTAATTCGAACTCATTTTTTCTTGAATTTGTTTAATTCGAACTAACGAGAATTCCGATTTTTCATTTTTCTTTTCTTTCTCACGGATATCCGATCATTTGAATAGCTTTCTTTCTTTGATTTTTGTAAAAATTACTCCGAAGGAGTATACATGTAATCCAATACATTTGATATCCACTTTCTTAGTGTTCCGTCTGTCCATCATTGACGCTTTAAATTTTTCTTCCATTGTGCTTGTTTCTAATCTTTTAATTTAGTTTATGTATTTATACATTCTAATTTAATATTAAGTCATATTCTAATGATAACAGACGAAATAAATTTAAAAAACACTATAACTTTAATTCCTTTGTAATAGTACCATATTAAGCATATTTTCATTTCATATTTTCCGTAATTCGAACTTCGGATAATTCGAACATTTCTTGTGGTCCCGACGAGTTCGAATTAACGAGAGCCGACTGTACCTGAATTCATTCTTGTTCAGAAACGCTTGAAACTGGAAGGTGTTGTTATTCAGAAACTATATGAAATCGAAAGGACATTTTACGTTTTTTGGTAAAGGCACAAAATAATGTCAAAGGGGACGCCGGAACCAAATTTCCGGCTGCCACACCGTGGCGATAAGACAAAAAATTGTAGTCATGTGACCGCAATGTCTTCTAAACTCGACAAATAATTTATTTATGAAAAAGCTTAATTCCAGATCGCTTCAACAATCCATGCCTGCCAATTTCATACATTCTACGCTTAAAAATGAATCCGAAAATCAGTCAGAAAGTTTCGCTATACGTTGAGCAGACAATTGCAGAATTTTTTTTTTTTTTTTTTTTTTTTTTTTTTGTATTCAACAACACGAAAATTTCTAATTCATTTTCAGATTCATAATTAAGGGTAAATGCATGAAATTGGAAGGCATGATAACTGAATCAGTTTTTGCATTTTTTTAAAATTAATACATGTTGAATTATAAGCGATAATTATTTCGAAACGACAGTTTATATGCATTTCTTTTTTCTTTTCAGCGGCATTTTGGCAGCATTTTTTTGGAAAATCTTCTGCATAAACGGAAAAAACAGTTCGATCACAATTCATAAAGTTTCTTAAGGATACACAGTACCTTGAAACTGATCAAAATGTCGATTTTCTTTTTTATAGAGTGTAGAAAGTAACTTATTTTAATTAATTAATTTTATTTATTTATTGTTGAAGAATATATTTTGCAACTTTAAATGTTTATTCTGATACATAAAGGTGAGGACCAAACTAATATATATATATATATATTTCTTTTGGAATTCATTAACATTTTTCTAATAATTAGATAAAAATACCACAACTGGTGCGGTTATCTTAGTACATGATGTATTATGACTCTTCGTCTTCATATTATCTGAAGTGTTTCACCGGAAAGGGAAAATAAATGTATTTCCCCATTTCCTATCAACCGATTACCGATAACTTTTCATTGTTTATTTTAAAATAAGTTCCTGTGACAAAAATCCACTTTCTTATGAATAGAGATTTCCATCCACTCAGAGGCTGTGCGAATTTGTTTAATAACAGTATTTGCCAATGATCACGATCGCGGGAATGTTTATAGACGCAAAGATGTTATCAGACGGCACGCTACGATAGATAACTTTTGTTGAAGAGGGTTCGGATTTTTCTCTTTTTATTCGGGGTCGTTTTTAAACCAGCGACTTTTACAATAATTGGTCATTCACATTATATGGCGCCATTTCTTCGGACCACAAGGATTAGTATACATTTCCTAAAAAAAGAATTATGTGAAGGCGCCAGGTGAAAAACGATGCCTTTTCCTAAAGTCTGGATCAAGAGGATTAGATTGCCCTTCATTGCCTGACTGGTCATTTCAGCCCCCGGATCCGATTCGGGGCGGTTAGAGCGGGGAGGTGCTGTCCGTGCTGTCTAGGGCTATTGCTATGAGTTATTATTAGGGTGGTTAAGGACTTTAATTGCTATAGATGTGCTGGGCTCGAAAAAAAATAATAAATAAAATTAAATTTAAAAAAAAATGTAAAAAAGTGTAAAAATTAAAAATATGCGATACTTAGAAGTTTAAAAATTTGCAGTTCAAAAAATTGTAAAACTGAAATTTCATTTAAAATTTGTTTGTGATGGGTCCAGAAATATCACCGTTTAATCCATGTCGTGAATAACATTAGACATTCAGAAGTCAATCTGATTAGCTCCATCAAATAAAAATGCATATTTTAAACAGTTAAAATTGTTTAGATATAAATTACGGATTTTTTTATATTTTTTATCATTGGTTTATCATTGGATACTAATGTTTAATGCACGGCGTACTTAATATATGACTCATTATAATCATCCTAAAAATGATGTTTATTATTATTATTATTAATTTAAATGTAGAATTTCTGCGAAAATATAATTTTCCAAATAGTCATTGTAATTTGTTAAATTACAAGTTTGTTATTTTATTATTATTATTATTTTGTAAAATTTTACAATTGAGGGAATCACAACCTGAGTAGACCGAGTCCGTTTTGGAGGAAAAAATAACAAGTGGGTTTCGTTTAATATTTCTTTCAAAACAAGTTATCCTTTAATTAGTAAATACAAATTGTTAATTTATACTTATTAAATTCTTACATAGATGGTAGCACCAATAAATTTAATTTTAAAATAAATATAAAAGGAAGTTATTTATTTTAAACCAATTAAAAATGTTTAAATCAAATCATTTAGATAAAATTCAAAATTCAAATTTTTTTGAAAATCCGAAATTAAAGAAAAAAATAGCGGAGATATAAATAAAATTTTAAATTTCTAAAAGCGAAAAAAAAAATGTTTAAAATTAAATTTACAATGATGAATCATTAATAAATCGCAAAAGTTTTTAAAATAGAAAGAAAATTGAATTTTAGAAAATATTATGAATGTCAGACGAACGAAAACTAATATAAACCACACACTGGCCAAAAATACGAAATTTCTTCCTATTATTATAGGAAGAAAATGTCAAGTTCCTGCATTTAGTCCAAGAACCGGCAGACAAAATCCTAAGAAATCGAGCACAAAATAATAATAATAATAATAATAATAATAATAATAATAATAATAATAATAATAATAATAATAATAATAATAATAATAATAATATTTTATGGAAGAACAGTAATAGAGGAATCTAATGATCCATGTCTGCCGGAAGTGAAGTGGTGCATAAGCCAAAAATTAATACCAATAGTGATTTACTCGTAGGTTTATCATTGTGCTTGCCGTCAGGGTCGTGCGTAGAGGTGCTGCGCCCAGGACAAAGTTTCAATTCGGCGCTCCCCCCCCCCCCCAATTTTTTCTTGTGAAAGGCAAAAAAATGACGTTGGTAGTATAAATTTAGCCCCCCCCCCCTCTCCCTAAGTTTCCGCGTGACACCCTTCCCTTTTGCACGGCGCTGCTTGCTGTACAATCCAAAGGTATGAAATCATTGTAAGACAGACACAATAATAAACGTATAAGTCAACCACTGATGGTATTAATTTTTGGCTTTTCGAAAATTTTGAATCTGTAAGAGTTTTGAGATCTTTTAAGGGTGTTTGTTCTTAACTGATCGGTTCAACAAGCGAAAAACGTTTTGACACATTTACAAATTCATTTTTTAACAGAAATTTATAAAATTTTAATGCCTGACCATGAAAGCGATTTCGAATTGAACTTATTTTTCCATTTTGTGATAATTAAATTACTTATCGAGTTATAAAGCTATTTCGATGACGCAATCACCCGTTTTTCTCCTCCTTTTCGATCGGTTTTTCTGCTTTCGTCGGGAAATGTGCTCAAGAAGGTCAACTTTGAAGGCTAGTTATAAAAAATCTATTGTGCTTTTAAGAAAACAGAAAATTGAGTGCAATTAGACAGTTTCTGAATAGAACAGAATAGAATAGCTGAATAATAGAATTTCTGAATAGAACCCTTTTTGATTTAAGAACACCCTTAAGGGTGTTCTTAAATCAAAAAGGGCCACTTTGTGACACATGCATTAATTTATTTTTGTTCGGAAATGCATGAAAATAGCAGGTGTTGTTATTCAGAAACTGTCTAATTGCACTCATTCTTTTGTTTTTTAAAAAACACAATAGATTTTTCACAACAAGCCTTCAAAGTTGACACTTTTGAGCCTATTTCCCGACGAAAGCAGAAAAACCGGTCGAAAAGGAGGAGAAAAACGGGTGATTGCGTCATCGAAATAGCTTATAACTCGATAAGTAATTTAATTATCATAAAATGGAAAAATAAGTTCAATTCGAAATCACTTCAATAGTCAGGCATTAAAATTTTATAACTTTCTCTTAAAAAATGAATTTGTAAATGTGTCAAAACGTTTTTCGCTTGTTGAGCGAATCAGTTAAGAACACCCTTAAGAGATTTTTTTGGAGAATTTTAATTGTAAAATAATATTACTTCAGAAATATCGGCATGTTTTGTAGGCATTAAATCGGGCTGTACCGAATGAAACGTATGGCCTTTTTTTCCGGCCGGGGCTATCTTTAGCTTTTACCTGGGCTCTTGCTGGGTCAGTAAAGCTTTTGTGCGAATAAAGAATTTCCGGCTTAAAACCTCTAAGTTGCATACCAATTTTATGCTTTATTTAATAAGAGATGGAAATTGGTGCATATTTCTTGAAATAGCGCTATGTGATTAACATTAACATATGTAACTTATATAATTCAAGTTCTGACTCGTTATGTGTATGTTTTCTTGTTAATTATTTAAACTTGAAAACTTGACGTTAAAAAAGATATTTTTGAGTTCTGCATAATTATTTTGTTCAGTCATGTACAAAACTGGACATGATGGGCTCTTTAACAGAGACGAGCCCAGAAATTTGTATCTCTCTGGTTGTGTTCATTGACCCTCACAAAATTCAAGCTAGCAGCATTCTAAACAATTTAATTGCTAAAAGCAAAACGACTATTGTAAATTATTATATGCCTGAAATGTTGAAGCATTGAATATTCCAATTATCTACTATGTCGGCTGTTTTATTCTACCGACAAAATAAAATTGCATTCACAATATTTATAGCTGAAATGATTTTGAGAAATTACCATCATTCATGCATTTCGCCTTATTTATAATCTTAAAAATCCAATTACATATTAGCCGCAAGCAAGATGCTCATTCTATTGAAAATCGCTCGCCAACAGTAAGATAATGCCGCCAAAGGAAACACCTTGTGTCTCGAGGTGAAGGAAACCTTTTACGGCACGATTTACGTCACAAATACAACAGCACAAACCCGATAGCATTGGTCGGTTAAACTATGCCGTCATAAGAGAAATAGTGAAACAGTTGAAAAGGGGAATGGGGAATTCAAAATAACGTCCTAGGAACTCTGCGCTTCTCAACTTGTGAATCAAATTTTCGATTACTCCAAGCAACTGGGAAAGTGGAATAACCAACTATCGATCCGAATTTAGATGCATTGTACACGGGATGACAGTTAACCAAGCGTTCTAATTTCTCATTGTGATCTTATAGAATGGCTGAAAAGTTCTTAAATGTAAAATTGCCGTTATTATCATCGATCTGCGTGGGGGAAAACTAATGTGGATGTGATCTAATTTAATCAGACAAGGATTATTAAGCCCAAGTGACGTAGTATATAGTTTGTGACATTCGGAATGATGCGAGATTTTGTAATAATAAAGTTATAGAGATCACGCGTAACTCCTTTGTAATAATTATTCCAGTCTATGAGAATTATTCCCATCTGATACTTATTTTCGATCGAATTCATAATAGTATTCTATTCGGTTGATGTGCGTATAGAAATATACATCTTTTTAAAGTATTTTTGCACATAATTCTTGACTAGTTCCTCCAACTTTGATAATTCTCGTTTGGATAGGGGTTAGCAAGGGGGAGTGGGCGTAAGGCAGGCTATTACTGCCCTTTGTTTTTAGAAATTTAACAAGCTAAATTATCTTTTTCTTTAATAATTTTCAGAAAAGTGAAAAAAAAAGTTTACCAAAGTCATTTAAATTAATTAAAATTAAGAGAAGAAAAGTACTAAGGATAGTTCGCGGGGTCTTCCCTTCGGAATTACCCAGTGGAAAACAAACTTTAGTTCTGTTTTTCTTTTTACATTAATTTGTTTAAAAAGATTATATTAAACAGAGTGTGAAATTGGGCGGGAGGGGCAGAGGAGGTCTTACTTTAAAAAAGAAAAAAAAACTGTTTCAATTCTTTTCTCTTTTTTTGAAGTCAGCAGGTGCTTATTTTTCTATTTTAAATTACTTTTTATTAAAATAATTCCGTTTATGCATTGCTCTTTGCATTGTTTGTTTAAAAACTGCATTCCACTAAAACTTGATTTAAAAAAATCTTAGTTTATCGTGCTTTTCAATTTCATATCCTTTATTTTCACAAATGCTGCTTGTTTTGAGAGCTAAAAGCACATTTATTAAAAAAAAAAAAAAAAAAAAAAAAGAAAAGAAAAGAAAACTTGTTCTTTTTCTCTCTGTTTTATCGTTGCAAAAAACTATTTCCAGAAATGGTTCGCGTAATTTATGTTAAAATGCAAATGACTCATCTTGTTCGTATTTATCTGCTTAATAGCTATTAAAAAATGCTGTGATCGACTCAGAATTTTAATATACAATCGTCAGATCCTTTGCACTTGAGGCTCACATTTTTTCGATAGCAGAAATACGTTCCGAAACAATAAAAAACCAACTGAAAGTGTTTTTTTTTTTTTTTTTTTTTTTTTTTTTTTTTTTTATAGCAGGCATCGGCGAAATCATTCAAAATCGGATAAACTAAAAATATTGTTTAATTTCATAACTCTTACTTTTGAACGCCAGTAACCTTTAAAAAATATGATTTTCAACCCTTTCAAATATTTTTTCAAAATAAAAATGGATTTTTCAGATTTTTTTTTTTTTTTTTTTTTTTTTTTTTTTCGAAGGTTGAATCTTCTCCCCCCCCCCCCCCCCCCGATATATCGAAATAGAAAAAGATGAAAAATATCCAATTAATGCGAGTAAAATCTTTTTTACAGCAACGGTGCAATCTGCGAAAATTAACTCTTTCGAAACAAATCTGGGTTAGAAGTCGCTTTGCGGTATTTTTTTTTTTTTTTTTTTTTATGTGAATCTTTTTACATTTTCGTTCCTACACTTAATTTACATCAAGTAAAAATATCGATGTATTTAAAAGATTGTGGAAAAAAAAAAAAGAAAAAAAAATCAAAATTTTTGCTTATAACGCGAATAGGGGTTGGCTTTTGCTCATGTTTTTATATAATTAAATATTGATATTTTTGCAAAAAAAAAAAAAAAAAAAATTATAGACAGTCTTGGAAAATATTATGTTATTTAGAACGCATAAGAATTTGGGATGTACACGATTCTCAAATTCAGTGCTTAATAAACACGAAACTTTGACTCATTTTTAAACATAAGGGGCATAAAATTAATGGGATTGACTACCGAACCAATTTAGAGTGAAAGGGCATTTCCCCTTTTTTCATAAATAAAATTTCATTATTGAATTATACGCAACATTTGTCACTTGATGACAGATTTTACTTCTTTCCAGTGTTGTCGTATCCGCAAATTTGGTTTAAACAGCTCACTTTGACAGTATTTTTTAAAAAATCCTTACCCCCCCCCCCCCCAAAAAAAAAGAAACGGAAAGAGCTAAAAGTTTTAAAGCTTCTGAACACGATCAGCTGTCAATTTCATGCGAACAGTGGGGGGGGGGGGGGGGGAGTGATAAAGAAACATTCCTTACAAACCCTTGGATTCACTTGAAAAGATTTCCATTTAAATATATAAGTTCATTGAACACTTATTAAGGCTACATTTAAACTTATTATCATAAGCCGAACTACGCAGATTTTTCGCTTTAAAAAAAAAAAAAAAAAAAAAAAAAAAAAGATAAAATAAATAAATAAAGCACTCCGGAGCGTGCGTTTGACTCAAAGTCTACGATGCCGAAGGCAGCATAGTAAGCAATTGGAGGTTTGTGAAGATAGTTTGATAGATTTTTCTTTAAAAGTATAAAATTATTCACTGGAAGAGAAAAAAAAACTGTAAAGTTGCTAACATTTTTCTAAACTGGTTTACACTCTAAATCAAGAAATTTGTAAGATTACTAAGAATTTTTTAGGAAACTGAGATGCCTAGAACTTTTTATATAACAGCAACTCGGATTACAGATAAAATATTAATAAAATTGTTGGAATGTTATTCCATAAGGCGTGAATAAGTGAGTTCCTCAATAATAAAAAAGAGTTAAAAGCTTTACCTTTTAGTTGACACATTTATTTGAAGAAATAAAGTAGAATAATGGTGAACAAATACTTGAAGTTGGAAACACTTCACAACACAAAAGAACAGATGCACAGTCTTCACAATATTTACAGAACACAACAAAATAAAAAAAATAACTTTGAAACATATATTAGCTTCAGTTTGAAGCAGTTCTTCATGAACAGTAATTATTCCTTTGGAATCATAATGTATGATAATGGATTGTTAATCCTTGACAGCATTTTGCTGCCTAACCCAGCTCAGTCACTACATCAACTAACTGTTCTAAAGTTCTCTTCCAGTGAAAACAGAATAATGTCTGGTGCTGCCATCTGGCGGTAGATTTTAGTACAAAAAGAAGCAATTGTCTAACATCTCTCCCGTTTTGTGATAGAATCTGACACCAGATGAATAAGGTTTCTGAAATGTTCAAATTTGACCTTTGGCAATGGCTTTGTCATTATGTCTGCTATCATTTCATTTGTTGACAGATATTTGACATCTATTACATTTTTTATTTTCAAATCTCGTATGTAGTGATACTTTGTATCGATGTGTTTAGTTCGCGACTTGAACTTTTCACTTTCAACCAATTTAATTGTTGATTGATTATCTTCAAAAATTTTAATTGGATAATGTTGATGTAATTTGAGATCTTTACATAGTTTTAAAATCCACAACACTTCTTGAGTTCCTTGTGACAGTGCCACATATTCCGACTCGGCTGACGATAATGTAACACATGTTTGTTTTCTTGAGAACCAAGAAATGCAACTATTGCCCAAGAAGATTACATTTCCTGAGGTAGATTTTCTATCTGTAGTATCTTGACCCCAGTCAGCATCTGAGTATGCAACTATATTAGGATAATCTTCTGCAGAAATATGAAGTGCAAGATCTTTTGTGGTTTTTAGGTACCTTATTACCCTCTTTACAGCATTCCAGTCCTTTTGTCTTGGATTATTGCATCTTCGACTTAGTATATGCGTAGGAGCTGTAATGTCAGGTCTTGTGCATGAAGAAATATATAATAGACTTCCGATAGCTTGTCTATAGTTATCATTTGATGATAAAAGATTTTCTTCTTTTTCTAAACTATAATAGTTTGTTTCCATTGGGGTATAAGTTGGTTTGGCTTCTTCAAGCTGAAAATCTTTAACTAATTGATTTATTTTATTTGTTTGTGACAGCAGATAACTTCCATCTTCTTTTCTATGAATCTCTATACCTAAGAAGTATTTTGCTTCTCCTAATGATGTTATAGGATAAGACTTCTTTAAATAATTTATTACTTCATTGACTTCATCTTCATCTTCTGAGCTTATCAACATATCATCTACATATAGTATGAGATGAATTGTCTTCTTTGATTTCTCTTTTGTAAACAAACATGGATCTGCTTCACTTTGTTTAAATCCATATGCCTTTAGAGTATTTTCTATTTCTTCATTCCAGCACTTGGCGGCTTGCTTGAGACCATATATGGCCTTTTTTAATTTATAGACTTTGTCTTTATTTTCTTTATCTTGAAAGCCTTCTGGTTGAAGCATGTATAATTCTTTATTGTCTAATTTACCATGTAGAAAGGCTGTTTTAACATCTACTTGGAAAACTTTGGCTTTACGATAAGCTGCACAGGTCAGAAAAGCTCTAATACTTGTATGCTTGACGACAGGAGAGAAGGTTTCATCATAATCAGTGCCTAGTTGTTGAGTGAAACCCTTGGCAACTAGTCGTGCTTTGCATTTTATTTCTTCTCCATTTTCATCGCATTTTGTCTTATAAACCCATTTACAACCAATTGCGCGCTTACCTTTTGGTAAAGTAACAAGCTCAAATACTTCATTTTCTTTTAAAGAGTTAAATTCTTCTTTCATAGCTTGAAACCATTTCTGTTGATCTTTTACAGGTAATTTTACAACATCTTTAAAAGTTTCAGGATCTTGATTTTTCGAATAACTGTCTTCAGTTTTGTAAGAAAACCTTTCTGGTGGAATTCCTTTTGTTTCTCTGTTAGAAATTCTTCTCTGTGAATTTTCTTCACTTTTTTCTGTGGTTGGGATATCTACTGATTTGCCATCAGTTTCTATTTCTTCTGCAACATTTTCTATTGGAATAGATTCACAATCATTTTCAAGATTTTCTTCTGAAAAATTGAAATGAATTAAATCAGAAGTTCTCTCTTCTACATTTTCTGGGAAAAAATTTTCACCGTTCATATTTTCAAAAAACTTTACTGTTCTGCTTATCACAATTTTTCTTCCACCTGTATAAATTCGATATCCCTTGCTTCTTAAATCATAACCAACAAAGATTCCTTCAGTGGCTTTTTCATCAAATTTTTGCCTCTTCTGTTTATGAACATACACATATGCTTTGCATCCAAATACTTTAAGGTGACTCAAATTTGGCTTATGCCCATTCCACAGTTCATATGGTGTCTTTTCAGTTGATTTTGTGGGTAATCGATTTTGCAAATAAGCTGCTGTAGCTACGGCTTCTGCCCAGAATGTTTTTGGTAATTTAGCATTTATAAGCATGGCTTTACACATTTCAATTAGAGAGCGATTCTTTCTTTCCGCGACTCCATTTTGAGACGGCGAATATGGCGTTGTTGTTTCATGATGTATTCCTAAGTTCTTTAGGTAGTTACTAACATATTCGTTGCAATATTCTGCTCCATTGTCAGTACGCAAGGATTTAATGTTCAATCTAAATTTATTTGTTATTGATGCAACATACTCCTTTAATTTATCAAATACTTCATCTTTTGAGGAAATAAAATATACCTGTGTATAACGAGAATAATCATCGATAAACGTAACGAAATATATTTTTGATCCCATACTATTTGTTTCAGCAGGACCGCAAACGTCACTATATATCAGATCAAGTGGTTTTCTACTTCTGTATTGCGTTTCTTTTGGAAATGATTTTTCTGTTAGCTTAGCTTTTATACAACTTGAACATTCAGTATTATGAGAACAATTATTCAGAGTAATACCTAAAGCTAAATCATTCTTTTGAATTTTCTTGATGGATTCCAAATTTCTATGACCCAGTCTTTGGTGCCATTTTAGAATGCAATTGACATTAGAACATACAGGTAATATTTCTGAAGCGCTGTATACTTTTTCATTTGTGGGTTTTATTTTTAATCTGTATAACCCCTCATCAGCTTTTGCATCTGCAACTAATATGTTACCCTTTTTAATTAAACACATATCATCTTTAAATGTTACAACAAAACCTTTCTCAGTGCAAGACTGTACAGACAACAAATTACTGTCTAACTCGGGAACATAAAGCACATGATCTAGTGTAACTTTATTTGTTTGACCATTAACTGTTTCAATATTAAAAGTACATTTACCCTTTCCTTTTGCAGTTAATTTAGTTCCATTAGCAATTGTAATTGTATCTTTACTTGAATTCTTTAATTCTGAGAACAATTCTAAAGAATTAGCTAAATGAACAGACGCGCCTGAATCAATAACAAAAGTTAACTTTTTGTTTTGATTTCCATTTTGTTGAGATTTCATAACAAAACCTGAAGAATTTGATTCTTTTATTAATTCATGATAGTTTTGAGAATTTGGTGGATTTTCATTTTGACTAGCAGTAGAAGCAGAGAAATTTTTTTTTTAAACTGTTGACGTGATCTATCTTGAGTAAAAATTGGTTTTGTTTTGTTATTGTTGTTATTCTTTAAGTGAAAACAATCTTCACGGTTGTGATTGGTTCTTTTACAATGAGAACAAAATTTTTGTTTATTCAAATGTTTTGGTTTATCCCTATTACCCTTTAAAGCAATATATTCAAATTTTGTTGAAATTTGTTTAGTTTCAACTCTTCTAAGATATTCATCAATTAACTTGTTTTGAACATATTTTAATGATAAATCTGTGTCATATTTGCTTTCAATAGCAGTTATAAAGGTACTATAAGAATTTGGCAAAGAACAAAGCAAAATAGCTATTAAATTATCATCTTGTATTACTTCACCTATACTTCTTAATTTTTCTGCCAATTCTAAGACGGAATTTATATGTTCCTGCATTTTAATACTTTCATTATATTTAATGGAATACAACTTCCTAAGAAGATAAAGTTTATTTGTAAGATTTACCCTTTCATGAACAGATTTCAATTGATCATATGTTTCTTTAGCACTTTTAGCATGTCTAACATGCACAATTTGAGAATCTGAGGTATTTAAACAAATTAATGCTCTAGCATTTCTATCATTTTTCACCCAATTGTCATCATTTTCTTTTTTAGGTTCAAACACAACATCATATAAACCTTCTTTGATTAACAATTGTTCAATTTTAAACTTCCATACTGAATAATTATCATCAGTTAACTTATCAATATAATGAGATTCTTTAAGACTAGACATTGTTATATAATAATGTTTGCTTATTTCACAGAAAATAAAAGAGTGTTTATCTTATTAATTTACAACAATAAAATATTATAAACTCATATATAATGCTAAAGATGAAATAAGAACATAATAGAATTCTTGAGAACAATTTTAAAAGTTACTTCTGGTTTCAGAAATTTTTTTCTTAAATATTCAAAATTCTTTGTTTAAAACATATATTTGTATTTTCAACTAATAAATAATAAATTTCAATAAAAAACAAGAAAAATAATTTCTTTTCATATCAACAAATAATAGTTTTGGTTTCAAAACAAGAACAATTCTTTGAATTTTCTTTTCTATCATTCACTTCTAAAAAATATGATATTCAGAAAATAATCATTTCAAAGTATTTCTTTTGAATTTATATATTACATTTTCTGTTTTGATATTATTATATTTAAATTTTGAGACTCATTTCTCAGTCTCATAATCAACAATGTTGGAATGTTATTCCATAAGGCGTGAATAAGTGAGTTCCTCAATAATAAAAAAGAGTTAAAAGCTTTACCTTTTAGTTGACACACATTTATTTGAAGAAATAAAGTAGAATAATGATGAACAAATACTTGGAAACACTTCACAACACAAAAGAACAGATGCACAGTCTTCACAATATTTACAGAACACAACAAAATAAAAAAAATAACTTTGAAACATATATTAGCTTCAGTTTGAAGCAGTTCTTCATGAACAGTAATTATTCCTTTGGAATCATAATGTATGATAATGGATTGTTAATCCTTGACAGCATTTTGCTGCCTAACCCAGCTCAGTCACTACATCAACTAACTGTTCTAAAGTTCTCTTCCAGTGAAAACAGAATAATGTCTGGTGCTGCCATCTGGCGGTAGATTTTAGTACAAAAAGAAGCAATTGTCTAACAAAAATTACTGTAATATTAAATATATTAAATTCAGCTATACGAAGATAATAGGATTCCATATTAAACAAGATGTCATGACCATGGCAACCTAGAATTATTGCCTATCATAGGATATCATTGAATTAATTATGTACGATGGGATTTAATAAAACGAAGAAAACTTTTATTAATACCTTTAAGTTTTGGTTCGATTTTCATATAATTTGAAATGAGTCGACACAATTCTACAACGATTATATGTACATTAAATTTTAAACCATTTGCTTGGGTATAGTTTTTTGTGCTGTTATGTGCGAACAGACAAGCGGACAAAAATGGCGACGACTATGGATGTTACGTATTTATAAGATTATGAACACATTCAAAAAGACAATATTAATAAAAAAAAAGTTGATAGGAAAAAAAATAAAACAGAAAAAAATATAGTGAATAATTTGGAACATAAAAAAATTGTAAACTATTTGAAAATACACGTATTAAAAGAATCTTATAAATATCTAAAATACATATCTACATGTTACATGCCTTTAGTGGGAGAATCATTCTAATAATTAAACCAACAATATTTTTATTAAATATGATTCACTATCTATATTAAGCTATTAAAAGTTTACATCAGAACCATAAATTTATTTAAAAGTATTTTAAATATCAAAAAATTAAATTACTAAAGGTCTCGCTAAAAAAGAAATATCTTCTCGTGTTAAGAGTGTTTATTTCTACTTTTTCTTCCTTAATTCTTGATATCGAAAATGAGTTGAATAAACTGTGAAAAGCAGAAAATAAGATGGAAAAGCAAATGCCAGACTTTCTTTCAACAGCTGCTTATAAATTCAACAACTTTTCTGAAATTGAAGTGCTTTAAATATGATTTTTTTCCCTCTTTCTCTTTCGTGGAATTTTTTTCCTAGAAAATTATACTCCTGTGAGCAAGAAATTTTTTTCTCTGTCTACTTATTTATTTATTATTTTAAGTGGGATGTTTCACTTGAAGGTTGCTGTCAGTCATATTTCAGATTTCTTACCAAAAAATTATTTTTTAATCTTTTTTTTTTTTTTTTTTTCCCCAATAGTTGAATTGGGTTTGTCTGTTCTAAGAAAAACATGAACTTTGGCACAAAGCATAACATGCGAGAATAGTAATAGGAAAAGGTAAAAGGCTTTTTTTAATGAACGAAGGGAAAGTTTGAAAATGAAAAAGTGAAAGAGTGATATGAAAGGAATAAAAGTGGAAAATATGCTTATTAACCTTTTACAGGTCAATGTTCCCAATTGGGAACATAAAAAAAAAAAAAAGTAAAAATTAAATTTCATCAAAATTGATTTTGAAAAAAATTGAAGAAATAGTTGAAAAGATGATTTGATTTTTTGAAATAGAAGTTAAATTCCGATCATTAAAGGGGAAATGTACAGAAAAATGACAAATGACCAATCACAAAATGACTTTTTTTAAATAGTTTTTTTTTTTTTTTAAATAGCAGTTACATTTGTATCATTAATGGTTTGGTTTGGTTTGGTTTATTTTTGTCGTCTGATTATCTACACTAGGGATATAGGACCAGGGGGGGGGAGTGCCCTTCGTGGGGGTCTTTCTAGGGGAACCTAACCCATATTTACGCAAGGTTCGAAGAAAACCACGAAAAACTCCGAACGGTTAGGCCGACAGCCGCGATTGGGTTCGAACCCAGCACCTGCCGTCTACCAGTTGAGAAGTCAGAACCTCTCGGCCACTGGTGGGGCTATCATTAATGGGGAAATATTTAGAAAAATCATAAAAATGACCAATAACCACCGGACCAATGTTCCCAGCTGGGAACATTCTGAAAATTATATATAATTTTTTCCTATCATAATGACTGATATCCCTCAACAAAAGCATCAGAAAGCATAATGTGCAAAAAAATAATTTAAAATATTTTTTTTATCTGAATTTGGCCTGTAAAAGATTAGTGAATAAATGTTCTAGAAAAATGCAATTTAAGAAATTCTATTATGGAATTGTTTTACATCGTCAGCTGTGATTGTGTTACGATTAAAATTTTTTATTTTTAGCTTCTCTCCAGTGTTGAATTCAGGGGGTGTCCCGGGGAGGGACACCCCCCCCCCCCGTAGCAATAAAATGTCCCGGGGAGGGACACCCCCCCCCCGTAGCAATAAAATGTCCCGGGGAGGGACACCCCCCCGTAGCAATAAAATGTCCCCCCCCCGAAAAATGTTTAATTTTGTGCTTTCAAGGGTCAAAAAGTTAAATCCCTCCCGGAATTCCACAATGTCCCCCCGGGAGCCACAGAAATCCCTCCCGGAGAAAAGTGTCTGAGTTCAACACTGCTTCTCTCTTATACAATGTTTCATAAAACACAGTCTTTTTACAAGGATATTTGTCTATAACTTTTCAGGATTGTTTGACCCTTTCCGGCACATTGTGCCAACATTTCCTATAGTCGTAAGAATCGTTATAAAGAATCGTTTTTATCGTTCGCGCATGCACAGATAAAAATTATTTCATAAAACTACTCATATTTCATGAAATATTTAATATATTTATATTCCAATTGCGCTATATTTTTTCTAATAGATTTTGCCAATATTTCTGAAATTTGCGTTAAATTTGGTCAAAAACCCTGCATGATATAAACAAAAAACTTACCAGAATTTTTGAATTAAAAAAAAAATATATATATCACTCTTTCTCCATGAATATACATGCTATTCTTACAAAAATCAGTGTACATGTTGTGCAATAGCCACATATTTGTATTCTGCAGCGATAAATCGTTTCGTGCATTTTCATGTACAGGGTGATCCCAAATATTTCTGTTATTCTTTAATTTTTTGTCGGCCCCGTAATTGCCCTGCTTATCAAATGGATGTTGATAAATATGAAGTCAGACATAAACTTCATAATCCTGAAGCTTCAGACGAATCCGACAAGTATATTTTTAAATATTTGACAAAATGTCAAAAATTAAAAGTTTCCAAATACTTATTGGTAGATAGTGTATTATCAAGATGGCCTTGACCGAAGTGGACCGTATCCGTCAGGCGAAGCGCTCGCAAGCTAATGCTATTCCTATGGGGAAGGTATTTTCTAATATCTGGTTCGCATTTCAATGTAAAAAAAAAAAAAAAAAAAACATTGGGTAGATGAGGAGAATTTCTACACTGCTCGTTTTTAAGTGCGTTTGAAACCATGTAAATACGTAGTATCTATAATTGTCGTTCAGTCCGTCAGTCTGTCCGTCCGTCCGCATATAACAATGCAAAAACTACCCAACTGAATCTTTTGAAATTTAAAATATATAATTATTGTATATTTTTGTCGCGTCATTTCAAATTTTATGAAAATCGGATGCATAGATCATTTACAGGGACAATAAAAAGTATTCCGTTACATTACGGTCAATGGGGAAAAAGTTTCAAATGCATTTTAATAGTGTTACATTCATTCGAACATAATAAAATTGATATGCATCTAAGAAGTATATATATTATAATATACATTCTGCTCAGTCTGTGGTGCAAAGAACATTTGTTATTGATTTACAAGGCCACTCAAAAGTATTCCATTACCTTAATGATATAGGGAGAACATTGTTTGGTACGTGTTTTAACTGTAATTAACTATTTAACATTTTATGAGAAAGATATCCGTTGCTGAGGAATACTACAAGTTATTTCCTGTATAAAAGAAAGCAGCTAGTATTTACAGAGACAGGCAAAAAATGTTGGCTACTATACTGTATCCAAAATACTGTATACTGTTACATGAAGATCTAAATAATTTTAGGTGCGTCCGTAATTATACAAATATACTAAAATATACATTCTGCACAATCTATGATGCAAAGAATATTTATTATTAAATTACAGGGCCATACAAAAGTATTCCACTACATAATGCTATACGGGAAAAAATCATTTGGCGCGTGTTTTAATAACATTAAACTATTTCACATTTAATGAATATGATATACGTTGCTGAGGTGTAATACAAGTTACTTCCTGCATATTTACAGAAACACAAAAAAGATTTCGACCACTATACTGTATCGGATGTACTGTTTACTAGAGTTCTGCACGGGCCGGGCTCGGGCCGATTTCCAATAATGGCATTCGGGCCGGGACTAGTCACTAATCTTTTCGGGCCGGGCTGGGCTCGGGCCTTAATTTTTTTGCTGGAGTATCGGGCCGGGCCTAACTTTTTTTTTCCGTACGAAGCCGAGACTGATTCCATTCTTCCTAGTTTTCATGAACCAAAATAATCAGTTCCTATTGAATCTTCCTATATGAAAATCCTTTTCTCGACTTTTTATAAATCAGTAATATTTGGCTTTGTCCAAAAATTTCTGCAAAAAAAGCATATACTTTTAAGCCGTCATTATTCTACAATTAAACATTAGAATTTATTCCTTTTAAAGAATCGTAGATTACTAGGCGTTTTAAAATAGAATTACACACACACACACACACACACACACACACAAAAAAAAAAAAAAAAAAAAAAAAAACATGATTATTGACGGAATTTTTTTAAAACTGAAAACTGAAAGTTTCTTTTAAAATGTTCATCCAGCAAAATGAATACAACAATACGGGATAAAAAAATATATCAAACATTTACATCTGTTAAGAAGGGAATGCATTTTTTTTTCGTTCCAAAGAGATTTCGTCTTTGGAAATTTTACCATATACCGCTTTTTCGATTTTTTGTCTCCATTACAGGGAATATGGATTAATAATACTGGTGATAACTGAAACATTTACATACAACAAACAAAGATTCATTTAAAAGCATAAATATCGCAGCCTACGGCACTTCTGCATAAATGGAGATTATAAACATGGAAAAAAAAAGACTAATATAATTTCTTTTGGTCAGAACTCTTCCATAAGATTAAAGATCAATGTTCTGTAGAAATTCACTCGAGCCGGGCCGGGTTCAGGCCGAATTTTAAACTTTTTTCCGGACCGGGCCGAGCTCGGGCCGAAGTTTTAACTTTCGGGTCGGGCCATTATTTTTTTCGTTCGGGCCGGGCTCGGGCCGAAATTTTAACTTTCGGGCCGGGCCCGGGCCTGGAAATTTCGGCCCGTGCAGACCTCTACTGTTTACTATAACAGCAAGATCTGAATTTTTTTTAAAACTTCGTTATCGTAAAAACGCACCTCATTTGCTACACTTCGCGTGCAATTTACAACTTGTTTACTTTTTTGATTTTGGCTGCAGATATTTTTTATGAGAGCATTTCACTTTCGGAACGGGCATTGAAAGTGAAAGTGACTTCATAAAAAATATTTGAGAAGAAAAAAAAGAGATGAAATTAGCTTAGTTTACAAGAAAAAAAAAAAAAAAAAAAAAAAAAAAACAGTTTTTTCATACTACGGGAGAACGGCCATTAATTTTATCCGACATACAAACATGTGGATGACACTTTTTACCTTCCCTTTTCTCTTTTTCTGAAGAAATTGTTTACAATACAAACATCTGGTTGAAATACTTATCCACCTAATTTGTGGTTAGTAAATAACACTATTTAGTACTGCTTGACGTTGAAATTCGACTTTTGACTTTTCTCCTGCTGAGTGCGGTCAGGGCGTTTTGTACCGCCCGGTCAACAATAATAAAAAGGTTTCCGCCCCTTTTTAAATCTGCAAAGCGACAGACAGACAGGTCACACACTGCGCTGGTAATAAATTCTTCCTAAAGACACTCCTAAACACAGAAGGGGAAGCAGAGCCGTAGCAAGGGGGGGGGGGGTAAGCCCCCCCCCCTTTTAAAACATTTTGAGCCTATCCTAGAAAACATTGCAAGGTCACCAAATGAATTTCTGTTCCGAAAATCCAAATGAAATCCTGTTAAAAAATCTAATTTAGTTTTGATGTCCTTTCACAGTTTTGCAGAAATACTAAATTGTAGTTTAAAAATAAGTTTTTCAACACTCGCACATCCTATTTGTACATATGAAGATAACGTGATGTTTAATTTCGCGCTAGTTATGCACTCGAATTTTGCATTCTCCATCATATTTTTTTCTTAGCATAAAACGAACTTATTACAAACAGTTTAGTAAGAACCATATATAGACCCTACAATGTGAATATACATTAATTTATCTTTCTGCGTCAGAGAGAAAATATGAGCCGCTTCTCCCTACATTTTCTTGAGCCTCCGCCCCTTTATTAGTCACTTCTAGCTATGGCCCTGAGGGAAAGTCAACACCACCCTTTAGGGAAAAAAAAAGAAAAAGATTTATTACTTTTTTAATTCTGAAGAAAATGTATACAAAGGAACGCAAAATGCATGCATATGCATGGAACAATAGGTCGCAAATCATCCGTATCGTACGTATGCATTTTATTCATCAAAATAAAATGTACAGTCGAGTCTCCCTATAACAAAACTCCATACATCGAATTTCTCTATATAACGAAATTTTAGTAGGAACGGTCCCCTTTTCGCATGATTACATTAAAAATAGTCTCTATATAGCGAAATATCTATCTCCATATAACGAATTTTTTCTTAAATTGGTCTTAATTTATTCAGTTTTAAAAAGCTTCGAAATCATATGGAATCAATTTTCTATCAATTATTTTTGATTTATCGTCAGTGCGGAGTTTTTTTTCTTCTTTTTTTATTACTTCTCTCCTTGTTCTTTAAAGCCAACGAATTCATCCCATCTCTCACATTCCTTTCCACATCCTTCTCAAAACAGTGTCGATTGGATTGATACACATGTAAGAGAGGAATCAATGAGAGGCACATAAGAGAGGCCTTCAAATGAAGGGAAATGTTAAATACAATTTTT
The DNA here is from genome assembly GCA_964019185.1 of Maratus speculifer. NCBI lineage: Eukaryota > Metazoa > Arthropoda > Arachnida > Araneae > Salticidae > Maratus > Maratus speculifer. Next base: position 30,822,770 of record OZ025289.1, read on the forward strand.
CATTCCTTGCTAAAATTTGAGCATGTTTTTGAGAGCGTAACAACTTTCAAATCAAAGCAACAAAAAATTACAGATTTCTTCTTCTGAAATTAATGCAATTCTTCCTTATTTGATTTTCATTAAGCTTTCAAATAAATGTCGGTTCTCTTTTTTGAAACGGCTTAAATAATTAAGAAATAAAATGTTAGGTTAATATTTACTTTTTTAAACATTTCAAATTCTTAATTCAAAAGATCAAAAATAATGTTTGTTCAAATTTCCCATATTAAATACGATTTTTAACATCATTCTCTATACATCGAATTTCTCTATATAACGAATTTTTTACTGGAACGGTGGATTTCGTTATATAGAGACTCGACTGTATTTAATTACAGTAGACAGTAGAGCGCCGATTATCCGAAAAGCAAGGACCGATCTTAGTTCGGATAAGCAAAAATTCGGATAAATGGATAAAAATTTAAACCTGTAGTCGAAAAAATATTTGCCTACCGTCAATAGATCGAAATTTTCTGAGACATTTTCAGACTCATTTTTAAAAGCAAAAACATGAAACTTGCTGAAGTGATTTTTAAAGAGATGTATACAAGAGGCTTTGGGATTTCATTTTTTGCTCCATTCAATAGAATTTGATTCATGGAACAATTCTTTTCTCAGTTCGACTATTTTTTTTTTTTTTTTTTCGTTCCCAGATTTCCCGCTTCAGAAAAATCAATTCAAAACGCCCACTTTGACAGCATTTTTAAATACTATCTGCATTGATCAAAAAATCGACAAGCACGGCACATGATGTAGTTTCTAAATAAGAGAATTTATCAGTTTGGTTGACCAATTTTGGAGCAAAAATGAATTTAAAAAGTCCTTCCGGCAATGCCGGGAGGAAGAGGTAGCTTTCATATATTTATACATTTATTTATTTATTTTAAAGTAAGTTACATTGTTCAAAAATACTAAGCTCAAATTAGTGGAAATAATCTTATAAAATTAGTGATTAAGATTATAAGATTGAATACTAGTTTTTGTCAAGACTGAATATTAATAGGAATTTTTAGAAATTAGTCATCTTTTATTCAATCTGCTTTTATTTTAAGCGATTTAGAGATTCGCCAAATTCCACGACATCATAAAGTGTATGCAATTTTAAAGCAACATGATGGATCGTTCAGATCAGACCGTTTCAAAATGTCAGCCATAAGCAAAATTCAAAGTGCTATAACTCAATCATTTTTCAAGATATAGACAAAATAAAAAGTGTTCTAGAATCGTTGTTTAAAGTTTTAACAAGTAAAAGGAAAATATTTTTCAACTTTTAATTTTTTCGCATTTAATTTTAAATTTTAAATTTTTTTAAAAATTTAAAATGGCCATCATTTTGAAACAAAATGGTGGATGATGCTGGCCAACGAACTCGGTCGAGATATTTGTATGTACTATGTACATACCAAGTTTCATTGAAATCGGTTCATAAATACGCGTATTATCACGTGACAAAAATCAGATTGTTTCAAAATGTCAGCCATAAGAAAAATTCAAAGTGCTATAACTCAATCATTTTGGAAGATATGGACAAAATAAAAAGTGTTCTGGAATTGTTGTTTTAAGATCTAACACTTAAAAGAAAAATATTTTTCAAATTTTGATTTTTTCGCATTGAATTTTAAATTTTAAATTTTTTAAAAAATTTAAAATGGCCACCATTTTGAAACAAAATGGCGGATGATGCTGGCCAACGAACTCGGTTGAGACATTTGTATGTACTATGTACATACCAAGTTTCATTGAAATCGGTTCATAAATACGCGTGTTATCACGTGACTAAAATCAGATCGTTTCAAAATGTCAGCCATAAGAAAAATTCAAAGTGCTATAACTCAAATATTTTTTAAGATATAGACAAAATAAAAAGTGTTCTCGAATCGTTGTTTTAAGTTCTAACGCGTAAAAGAAAAATATTTTTCAATTTTTGATTTTTTCGCATTTAATTTTAAATTTTAAATTTTTAAAAAAAATTAAAATGGCCGCCATTTTGAAACAAAATGGCGGATGATGCTGGCCAACGAACTCGGTCGAGACATTTGTATGTACTATGTACATACCAAGTTTCATTCAAATCGGTTCATAAATACGTTAGTTATCGCATGACAAAAATCAGATATATATATATATATATATATATATGGTTATATATATATATATATATATGTCAACATTTGAACGGAGGGTGGTTTTGGAGTCTGGGGGTCATGATCGGTGAAAATATACCAAAATTTTCCGAAAGTGCTTTCCTCCGGACGGCTGCAATAGGTAGCTTTTTACTTTTTGTAATGAAAGCTACCTAAAATAAGTCAGAAAATTTGATCACAGTTTTGATTAGAATACGCCCTTAAGGGTGTATTCGAAAAAACGCTTTTCCACCTTCAGCAGCTCGAAATTTTCCGATACAATTTCAGACACATTTTTTAAAATAGAAACATGAAATTTGCCGAGGGGATTTTTGAAGGGACGTATAAGGTGCCGTGTAATGTCTTTTTACGCTCAATTCATTAGAATTTGATTTATAAGCAATTAACTTCTCAGGAAGACCCTTTTTTTCGTTCCCTTATCTCCCACTTCGGAAAAATAGGTTCAAATTGCCGTTTTTGACTGCTTTTTTTTTTGCAATATTTTGTGCACTTATCAAAGAATTGACCTTCACGGCACCTTGCGCACTTTCTAAATAAGAGAATCTGCGAGTTTCATGTGTTTGAGAGCAAAAGTGAATTCAAAAATAAATCGGAAAACAAGCAGTTTGAATCGAAATACACCCTTAAGTGATATTTCTGACTGTAATAAGACCTCCACGCGTTACCTAAGCTTAGGATCAAGAAGCCAACACCAGTTAGTAGTACATCATGTTTAAAAATTGAGAGCTTTTTTTTCTTTTTTTGAATCATTAAAATGAAATTTCTTTCTTGTTTCTATCATATTCTGAACGCCAGAAATTATAATTTATGCAAAAAAAAAATTTTGATTGTTGCTTTCTTCAGCGAAGACATTCTTTTCAATACTGCCATACCTCGATTTCTTCTGAAATACTTTAGATGAATAGTATCAACGTTCTTCTGCCGTTCCAGACACTTCATAGCTGTTTTAATCCAAACATACAAAGGATTCGTTATGTGACGGGTGTGGGTTATTTTCCGAGCATTCATTTTCACTTTCTTTACTTTCTTTTTCCTCATGAACCTCTTTCAAAATCTCATCATCATTTAAAATCTGATATCCAGGACAATTATTCTTTGTATCATTATAAGTTTCATTTTAAATTCTTGACGAATACCTGAAATAAATAAATAAATCATTTATATTATTAATTTAATTTTCACTTATTTCGCCTACGATATAAAACTAGTCGTTGGAGGCCACCGTAATACTTACCCATCATACATATGCATAATATAAAATATGAAAATAAAACATGTGTAACTTATTTACAAAATACATTGCAATTCCAAAATAAAATTTTAACGAATACTTAAATAGTTTTAATATACATAGTAATGATTTATTAATGAATTGCTGATGAGCCAATTTTGACAAATTATATAAAACGCCAAAATACTCAAGTAATACCGGATTGCGTAAAAGAAACATCCTTATAACTCCAAAAATAATAATCATATTAACTAGCAATTTACTGCGTTGGATGAAGCGTCTCATTTCCAATTAAAATATATCTTTGAATTAAAATTTGGATGAAATACAGGGTCATGAAAAATCAAAGAATGTGAAAAACAGTATTACAAGTATCTCCGCAACTAATAATCCGATCGACTTCGTTCTTTATGCAAAATTTGTGTTATTTTGTTGCCTTTTATATCCACTCCTTAAAATAAAAAAAATCGAAAATTTTTATATACGTTTCATCAGAATGAATTTTTCGAGAGTCCGAAAAAAATAGTTCCGGATAATCGAGGTTACTGATATTAAATAGGCTTCGTCCCATTCTTACATACTAAGTACATACAAAATTTCAAGTCTCTATCTCAATTTGTTCGGGAGATAGAGCGGTTACAGACAGACAGACAGACGGACGGACGGCAAATTTTTTTTTTTCTAAAAATATGTTTTTCGGAATCTCCAGTATCTGAAACGTGTAAATCCTCCAAAAAAAGATTTTCGATTTTCAAAACGATTGCAAGACTTACCCTGTACTACGTATGATGGATAAGTAACAAGCACAAAATTTGTTTTTTGTATTTAAAAAAAGAAGTCATTATTGTAATAATAGCTAGAAATTTCTCTCTTTAAAATTTTGGTGATTTTGAAATTTTGTTAAGGCTGTTTGTTCTCAAATCAAAAAGGACAACTTTATGACATAAGTTTTAATTTAATTTTGTTCACAAATGTGGGAAACCAGCAGGTGTTGTTCAGAAACTATCGAATTGCACTTATTTCCCATTTTTCTTTTTCTTTTCTTTCTTTCTTTCTTTCTTTCTTTCTTTTTTTTTTTTTTTTTTTTTTTGCAAATGCAAACACAATAGATTTTTCAGAAAATAGTGTCAAAGTGAGTGTTTTGAACTGACTTTTCGCGTGAAAGCAGAAAAAACAGTCAATGAAAGGGGGGAAGGACGTTTTTGCCACTTGATCGAATTCGCTTATAAGTCAACAGACAATTTATTGATCATAAAACGGAAAATTCAATTCGATTCCAAATCGCTTCCATAATCAAGCTTCCCAATTTTATATATACTAGGTAGAACCCGTCGAATTTCGACGAAAGAAATTGTTTAAAAAGGAACTGTTTCATTTATAATAAACCTACAAAATTAGTTATAGTAAAAAATGCATTTTATATTGGCAAGTCTGACTCTTAAACAAACGATATTTAACGTCAAATTAACAAAATACTATTTCTATAAAACTCTGTTGTAGAAATTGTTAAAATTAAATTTTAATCGTACATGTAAGCAGTAAAAAATAATAAAGATCTGTTATTATGACAAAGTTATCAATTTAGGTTCTTATGCTAATATTACAAAATGAAAAAAAAAAAAATTATTCAATTTTGACTCAATCATACAATTTTTTTCCCCGTGAAATCTAAATATGGCATCATTTTCATCATATCAAAATTTACAAATGCACATTTCATATATGTATTCACCTTTTCAGGAAAAATTCACATTTTAATTTGATCATTTTGATTCAAAACTTGAAGTCTCAATGCTATTAGCTGAAAGATATTAAACTGTCGATATTCTTTTACATGTAAATCAAATTTTGTAAATGAAATCAAAATTCCCCGGGTTTTATAACAGAAGATATTTAATTTTCCATTTTTTCCCTTTTAATGAGAAAATGACAACATAAAGATACAGTAATCAATTTCTTCCCTTTTTTCCTTTGCTTTTAATAGAAATGGAGTACTCCTGTTGCCACGATTAGAAAAGTGGTATTAAAAACTACTAAAAGATTAATGTTTCAAAAACAAATAAAGATACAGCATTTAAACAAATTTCATTTAAAAGTACATTTTTTTCCCTACACGATGGTTTAAAAATTGAAAATGTGCGATATTTAAATTCGCAAAATGACGTATGCGTTACGCACAGATATGTTTGGCCTTTATAATATAGATTGATTTCCGTTAAAAAAGGAATTTGTAAATGCGTCAAAACGTTGTGCGTTTCACGGACACAGCAGTTGAGAACAGCCTTAAAAGAACTTATTGAAATGTTAACCTACTTTTAGCGTTTTCATTTATTTTTCTATAAACCTCAGAAATAGTCTCTAAAATTTCTCATTTATTTTATCGAGATTAAAATACGCATCTAAAAATTATTATATTATAAAGTAATTTATGTAATTGTTTTTATATTATAAAGCAAAAACATGCCTATGTGTAACACTGACACCATATTGAGGGTGATAGGAGCACACTTTATTTTCTTTAGGTAGGCCAATAACGTCCAGTATTTTTATTTACTTTCTTTAAGTCCTTGAGTATTACGAAGTTCAAGGCTATACACCTCAATGTTACTTTACACACCTATCTATAGTACGCATGGAACTATGGGATATTATTCCGTGGATAGTACGTGACCAAGGTCACTTTCCTTTTCAAGGCCAAGGTAAGATGCTAGACAATAGAAGGCGGAAAAAAGGTGTTGAGCAGGATTTATGCGTACGTAGGCTTAAGTAAATTCTAATTATGAATAACCCTCCTTCCCCCTTTCTAAATCATGGGGGGGGGGGGCGACATAGTAACTGCCCATCTTGGAAGACCTTTAGCGCCTTCGTATCTCCAAAAGGTAAAAATCTAAAGTTTTAATCTGTTTTAGGTGCGTTCATAACTATATATAAATAGGAAGCACCTATTAGTCGTCGTTCATTCCGTCCGTCCGTCTGTCTGTCCGCATATAACAACGCAAAAATTATCCAACCGAATCGTTTGAAATTTAAAATAATGTAGAGCCCCACCAGTGGCCGAGAGGATTAGACCTCTCAACTGGTAGACGGCAGGTGCTGGGTTCGAACCCAATCGCAGCCGTCGGCCTAACCGTTCGGAGTTTTCGTGGTTTTCTTCGAACCTTGCGTGAATACGGGTTAGGTTCCCTTAGAAAGACCCCCACGAAGGGCACTCCCCCCAGGTCCTATATTCCTAGTGTGGTAAACGGGAAAAAAGTGACCGGAAAAAAAGTTATCGGAAAAAAGTGACCTAAACTACAAAAGCGGAAAAAAAGTGACAAGGAAAAAAAGTGACATGGAAAAAAGTGACACGGAAAAAAAGTGACAAGGATTGGTTTTGGGGATTTATTATTGAATTTTGGGGATTCATTGGTTAAGTATGAAAGTGGGATCGGGGGGGGGGGGCTCATAATTTAGATAAATGGGTTTTTCATGCTGAATTAACTATTTTGGTTCAATTTTTGGATATTCGTTCATACTGAAAAGACGCTTGCTTGATTAGTTTTGGGAAGGGACGATTACCCCCCCCCCCCCCATCCGTCCTCAATTAGATGAATGGGTTTTTATGCAGAATTATCCAACTTGTGTCAAATTTGCATATAGATTCTTTTCGATAAGGCTTATATATAGCATAAAGTGCCTGAAGAGTTTTAGGAGTTTAATGGTTAAATATAGAAGGGGAACGGGGGATAACCTTTCTTAAATTAACGGCTTTTTGCGGATAATTATCCGATTTGCTTCGAATTTTGGACATGGGTTAATTATGATAAGACGTATTTCTGATTATTTATGGGGTTCTCTTGCTAATTAAAAAGGGGGCGGGTGATTACTACCCCCGGCCTTAAATTAGATTTTAAAAAAATTATGCACACTTATCCGATTTATTTCAAATTTTGGATGTAGGATCTTTCTCATAAAGTAAATTCCTGAATAGTTTTAAGGGTTTAATGGCTATGTATAGAGGGAGAACGGGGGATAAACCCCCTTAAGGGTGTATTAAAAAAAACGCTTTTTCACCTTCAACAGCTCGAAATTTTCCGATACAATTTCAGACACATTTTTAAAAGTAGAAACATGAAACTTGCTGAGGATATTTTTGAAGAGATGTACAAGGTGCCATGTGCTGTATTTTTACGCTCAATTCATTAGAATTTGATTTATAAACAATTTTCTTCTCAGTATGACCCTTTTTTTCGTTCACAGATCTCCCGCCAGGGGAAAATCTGTTCAAAATGCCGTTTTTGATTGCTTTTTTCGCAATATTTTCTGCATTTATCAAAGAATTGACAATTACGGCACCTTGTGTACTTTCTAAATAAGACAATTTGCCAGTTTGATGCATATGAGAGTAAAAATGAAGTTAAAAATAAATCGGAAAATAGGCAGTTTGAATCGAAATACACCCTTAAATTAAATAAATGGCTTTTTGCGCAGAATTATCCGATTTGCTTCAAATTTTCGATGTATATTCATTATAAGAAGGCGTATCTCTGATTAATTATGGGGTTCTTTTGCTAATTAAATAAGGGAATGCGGGCGATTAATCCCCCACTCTTTAAATAAGATTTTTTTTTTCACAATTATCCAAAGTATTTCAACTTTTGGATATAGGTTTTACCTGATAAAGTGAATCCCTGAATAGTTTTAAGGGTTTAATGGATAAGTATAGAGGGATGAACGGGGGATAACCTACAAATAATCAGGAGTTCGCCTTATCATAATGAACGCACATTCAAAGTTTGAATCAAATAAGATAGTTCTGCGTAAAAAGCCATTTATTAATTTAAGGGGGGTTATCCTCCGTTGCCCCACTGTATATGTCGGACGTTCCTCTCAGCCCGCACAACTTTGAAGAACGTCCGTGGTAGTTATAGCTGCCACCACCGATATTACTAGGTGATATCGGTCACCCACTGTGAGGACTGTGTAAATGAACACTGACGCTGTCAATTAACTGAATTAACAGTTTATTTCGAATATTTATAAATACTTTTATAAATACATCCAAAGTACACACTAAATATGCTATTTACCATTATATGCAATTACAACTCGGATATAGGTGATCCGGTTCAACATTAAATTAAATAAAGTAAAGGTTTGCTGTGTACTATTCGAATTACACCTTCCACCTCACACTCAATGCACGTTAGATTAACTTTATAGGAGATCACTTTCGAATCTCCCAACACATGGATACTCGGCCTGCACTTCTCGGCCCAGAGCACTAAACACCAGGACGTCTGTGTCCCTTGCTCTCCAGATACGCACTGCCTCCGCTCTACAAAGCAGAGCACACCCTATCAGGACCTCTGTCCTACACTACTCTCTAGGTATGAATCCAGTTACGAACTGAACTAATCTGAGATAAGTCTTGCTCTTCTCAAATCACGGTGTTTCCCCAATGTCAACCCCCTTTGGGGCTTACTTTCTTGATTAGTGACATGTTGCTTGTCAGCTCATCAATCACATACCTCACTGACGGATGAACACGCCTCTCCGCAATCTAGTCTTTCTCACTCACCACCTGTAGAGGATTACCTGTCAATCCTCCCTTCAACAAAGAAAGAATGTCACCTTGAAAATTCTAGATCACAGCCGGTATAATATAAAAGATATTAAGATAGAGAAATAACGGAAATTCCAATCTTTAGCAGAGGTGGTCTCAGAACCTGACAGTATACTTAGCCATTAAACCCTTAAAATTATTCTGGGACTAACTTTGTGAGAAAAAACATATATCCAAAATATGAAATATATCGGATAAGTGAACATAAAAAACAATTTATATAATTTAAGGGGATTGGAAAATCACCAGCCTTAATTTTTAATTAGAAAAATAACCCCATATGTAATCAGGGATACGCCTTATCATAATGAATCTATAATCCAAAATTTGTAGCAAATCCTATAATTCTGCGTAAAAAGTAATTTAATTTAAGGTAGGTTATATTCTATTCCCCTTCAATACTTAGATATCAAATCCTTAAAACTATTCAGGGATCCACCTTATCAGTAAGAACCTATATTTAAAATTTGAAATACATTTGGTAATTCTGCATAAAAACCTATTTATCTAGTTTAAGGGGGAGATAATTGCTCGCCCCCCACCCTTTATAATAAGCAGAAGAAGCCCATAACTAATCAGAGATACGTCTTATCATAATGAATCTATGTCCAAAATTCTAAGCAAATCGGATAATTATGCGTAAAAAGTTATTAATTTAATTTAAGAAAGGTTATCCCCCGTTCTCCCTCTATATATAACCATTAAAACTCTTCATGCACTATATACTATATATAAGCCTTATCGAAAAGAACCTATATTCACAGGGCCCGACTTAGACAATGGGGGGGGGGGCCTGGGGCAAACATTATTAGAGTGGCCCCCTTCTATCTTAAAAATGTTTGTGAATTATACTCAAGTGACTTAAATTAAAATTCAAACTTATTGTATGTATGCATAAATTTTGTACCAAGTACTGATTTCAGTATTTGTATTTCACATCTTTATACATAATAACAGATGATAAATAATTTTAACTATTAATTTTCTTATGGTGTAACTATTACTTTAAAGGAACGTGGGGCAAAGAAGCAAAGGGGGTAGGAGAAAAAAGACCCCTTAAAATTGAAAAAAAAGAATTTTGGTAATATTTTGCTATTATATATCATTTGGCCCTCTTTTAACAATAAACTTTTCTCTCCTTGGGGGCCCCCCTCAAACCGGGGGCCCGGGGCAATTGCCCCGCATGCCCCTGCCTTCGTCAGGCCCTGTATATTCAAATTTGACACACGTTGGATAATTCTGCATAAAAACCCATTCATCTAACTGAGGAAGGATGGGGGGCGGGTAGTCGTCCCTTCCCAAAACTAATCAAGCAAGCGTCTTTTCAGTATGAACGTATATCCAAAAAATGAACCAAAACAGTTAATTCAGCATGAAAAACCCATTTACCTAAATTATGAGCCCCCCCCCCCATACTCCTTTCATACTTAACCAATGAATCCCCAAAATCAATAATAATTCTCCAAAATCAATCCTTGTCACTTTTTTTCCGTGTCCCTTTTTTTCCGTGTCACTTTTTTTCCTTGTCACTTTTTTTCCGTGTCACTTTTTTTCCGCTTTTGTAATTTAGGTCACTTTTTTCCGATAACTTTTTTTCCGGTCACTTTTTTTCCTAGATTCTCCTAGTGTAGATAATCGGACGACACCAAATAAACCAAACCATTAAAATAATGTAATTTTTGAGTAATTTTGTCGTATCATTTCAAATTTTATGAAAATCGGATGAATAGTTCAATTACAGCGATAATCCAGAGGATTCAGCTATACATGACGGACAATGGGAAAAAATAGTTTTAAATGCATTTTAATGCTGCTACACTCTTTCTAACATAGTAAAACTGATATGCATCAATTAATTATTTACTAAAATATACATTCTGTGCAATTTATGATGCAAAAGATATTTATTATTAATTTACAGGGCCAAACAAAAATATTCCATTTCATAATGGTATAGGATGAAACATTGTTTGGGGGCGCGTTTTAATATATTAAACTATTTCACATTTTATTAAATTGATATACGTTGCTGCGATTTACAAGTTACTTCCTGTATAATAGAAAGCAGATAGCATTTACAGCGACACACAAAAGATTTCAGATACTTATACAGTATCCGAAGTACTGTATTCTTCTATGCCAAGATCTGAATATTTTTAAAACTTCGCTATAGGAAGAAACGCACGTAAGCGGCTGCGAACGTGTTAATTTAGTGGGCGTAAAATTGTTGATCAAAAGGACAGGATGAAACAGATTAATTTATAAACGACTAGCGGCCTTCGCCCGCTACGCTGGTCGGTTTATCTAAAGAAATCTTGAAGAAGTAGTTAGATAAGGTTCAGACATACATTAAAAAAAAAAAAAAAAGCAAGTCGATCATTCAAAAAACGTTGGGAAATATCAAATATTTACTGTAATTTTTTAAGAAAAACAAAGTTTCGAAAAAAAAAAATTAAATCGAAAAAAAAATTACACTGACATATTAATGCAAGGAAATTTTCCCAGAGAGAAAATTCGCCTTGAATACAATATTTCAAATTCTTTTAATTGCTTATAGGCGTTAATGCCAACATAGTGAAAAAAAATTCCATGCTGGGAATCGAACCCGGGCCATCAGTATGGCGCACTGACGTTCTACCGACTAAACCACATGGAACGACAGCCAGCTTGAAACTTTCTCATACTTAAGTAGACTGGCGAAAACATAACGATAGCGCGTTTTAAAATCGCACAGTGACATCTATTGGATTTTATATGTACTAAAAAACGTTATGTACTAAAAAACGTGAGCAGCGCACCTAATAGTTTCTTTTGTTTCTTTTTGTTACTTTTTTGTCTGTTGTCCGATTTTGATGAAACAAAGCCTATACACTGCCCGGGAGTGTGCATTCTTCATTAGTGAAAACCGCATAAAAATCCATTCAGTAGTTACGAAGATAACCTCGAACAAACAGACAGACAGACAGACAGACAGACAGACAGACAAAAAATTCAAAAAATTTTTTTTTGTGTTTCATTGGTTTTCTTTTATCGCCCTGACTCCATTTTTGTCAATTATCTTCAATGTACAGACACACCGGGTCCTACTGTTTTATTATATGTATAGATTATTCAATCAGTAAATAAATTACAACAGATGTAAATTTTGCAAGTGGGTGAAAAACGTCCGGGCCAGGATTCGAACCAGGGATGTTGGGTGAAACCAATTTACACCTGTTATTACCGATTTACCGATTTGAACAATCGTGTCATAAATTAATCTAATATGATTTCGTATGCAGCATTTTCTGTAGTTCCATATATTGACCTTCGATTTGTTCTGCTGAGCTGATCCATAGTATCAGACCCGACTGTGTGACCGTTAAGGTTGGTTGGGTGAATTAGTTCTTTAGTATTCGTCCGGGATGGCTCAGTTGGAAGGGCATTGGAGGTTTCAGGTTTCAGCCAATACATCCCTGTTTCGATTCCTGACCCAGACTTTTTTCACCGACTTGCAAAATTTATATCCGTTAAGAGTGTTCTTAACTGATCCGCTCAACAAGCGAAAAACGTTTTGGCACATTTACAAATTCATTTTTTAACAGAAAGTTATAAAATTTTAATGCCTGACTATGAAAGCGATTTCGAATTGAACTTATTTTTCCATTTTATGATAGTTAAATTACTGATCGAGTTATAAGCTATTTCGATAACGCAATCACCCGTTTTTCTCCTCCTTTTCGACCGGTTTTTCTGCTTTCGTCGGGAAATAGGCTCAAAAAGTGTCAACTTTGAAGGCTTGTTATGAAAAATCTATTGTGTTTTTTAAAAAACAAAAGAATGAGTGCAATTAGACAGTTTCTGAATAACAACACCTGCTATTTTCATGCATTTCCGAACAAAAATAAATTAATGCATGTGTCACAAATTTGCCCTTTTTGATTTAAGAACACCCTTAAGATGAAACATGTTTGATATAATTTCCTATTTGCCCTGGACATCAAAATTTCTCTTGCATTTTGTTGTATTCTGCGAAGAACACGGCGATAGTCTTTCATGCTAAAGTATAGTAGGCGATAGTCTTTAATCCTTTAAAAGATCATTTTGAAAATATACAGATATGTGCCTAATATCTAAATCAAATTTAATAAAAATACATGCATTACTTTGTGAAGTTATCCAGTGTGCAATTACTTACGGATTAAAAATAAATAAATAAATAAATAAATAACTATTCACATAAACAAAAGTTTGCCAAGCATAGGTAATTTTTATAGATTTTTAATCAACATAATTATTCAGAGTACAAAGATCCCGCTGAAATGATGAAGCTGGCTTGCTAATTGAACACGTTGGGTATTTTCTTAAGCTTCTTAAGTTTAAGTGGATTACTGGAATAGCTAAATAGCGAATAATTATCAGGTTAATCTAAAAGAGATGAGCAACAAAGCTGTTAAAAAATATGTCGGGAATATTTTTATTAACAAATGACCAGGCTATTTTTAAAGTTCAGTTGTAATCCCATACATTAGAATCAACCGGAGCATTTTCCCTATTTAACTCTTTCCAAAAAAGTTGAAAAGTGTTTATTATGCATTCGGTTTGTTTGTCCGTCTGTCCGCGCTCTAACTCCCATAAATATATTAGAATTTTCATGCAATGGGTAAAACTTATTTACGGTCACCAAAGCATGTTTGGTATATGAAATATTTAGGTATATGAATATATTTAGGTATATTTAGGTATATTTTTGGTATATGAATATGTTTGCATATGTTTGGTATTTGGTATATGTTTGGTATATGAGTTTGGTATATGTTCTGTATATGAAGTATGTGGGATAAATAGTTCGTTTACAGAGGCACCCAAAAGAATTCCATTACATTATGATCTATGGAGAAAAATCTTTTGCAGAGTATATTTTAATGACATTACGCTATTGCAAATGTATTGAAACTGATAAAAATCACAGGATTTCGCTACGATTCCGTTAGAACTGGATATCCGTAGCATTTTAATCCATTTACAGGGATACACACACACACACACACATCACACACACACACAAAATAAAGGTTATAATATTGGTTTCGAGTATAACAATTGCTGAAAATGTATTTTCAATTTCGGTATGTGCTTTTAAACAGGGGTGCCCAAAGAGGGGTTTGGTGACGCAAGATGCGTCATACATTTTTTTTGGGGGGGGGGGGGGAGAATTGAGAAAAGTACATTTTGGGGGAGGGGGGATTTTTAAATTCTTAATATTTCTTTTTTTACTGTTAAAAAAAACCTTGGTTCTTTTAATATCACTTTTAAAAATTTTCAACAATTAATTTCCAGAAAAATTCCTGTGTTTTCTTTCTTTAAATTCTAGATAATGGCAATAGGAATTTATTCCGCTATGCTCAACTCGCTTTCTTTTGAATGTGCAGTAGATTATACCATATTTTACAATTGATATTCTGTTTGGGGAGGGTCAATGTTAAAGTATGATTTATTTTTTTTTTTTTTGGGGGGGGGGGGAATTTGCGTCATTGGGTTTGGGGGGATGGTCACCATTGCTTTTAAATTTAACGATTTTTAGGTGTGTTCGTTATTATATAAACACGCATAATTGTCATCTGATCCGTCAATCTGCCCGTCTATCTGTCTGCATATACATAGCAAGCATAGGTAATTTTTATAGATTTTTAATCAACATAATTATGCAGAGTACAAAGATCCCGCTGAAATGATGATGCTGATTTGCTAATTGAACACGTTGGGTGCTTTCTTAAGCTACTTAAGTTTAAGTGGATTACTGGAATAGCTAAATAGCGAATAATTATCATAGGAAATAGGTATTATTATAGGAAATAAGCGGCAAAGCAACTATAAAAGCTATTAAAAATTATGTCGTGAAGAATTTTATTAAAAATGACCTGGTTATTTAAAAAGTTCGGTTTTTCCCATACATTAGAATCAACCGGAGCAATTTTGCAATACTTAGCCTCAAATAAGAAAATGTGTGCAATTTGAATGTTTGTATTTTATTTAGACTACTTACACTTAAAAAAAAAGCTCTCGAGTTGACAGGGAAAGACACTACAAATTTTGGCGCCGATGGAAACTGTTTAATTTACCGATAATATCTCTAATTTTTAAAGAAAAAAGTTTTTACTGTAAAAAATATAGATTGTTTTCTGTAAAATTAAAAAAATCCACAATTTTCTGAGGTGAAAGCTGTTTCTCCTTTGAAGCAGTTTCTTCCGTAAAAATCACAGTTTATTTATTTATTTATTTATTTATTTTTATACAGGTGCACTGTAAAAATCACAGTTTTTTTTTTTTTTTTTTTTTTTTTTTTTTTTTTTTTTTTTTTTGTAAACAAGTGCACTGTAAAAATCAATTTTTTTGGGCGGAGGGGAGGAGGGGTAAATTGGTGCATTGTAAAGCAGGAAAAATAGAAATGTAAGCGAATTTATGAAGCAATTTTATTTTAAATTGTAAAGTTTGGAAAAAAGTATTATTTAATCCTTTGGGTATAATTTAGTCCGGGTTCAGTGATATATATCACTGGATATGTATTTTTTGATATCATCATCATCAACCGTTTTCGATCCACTGCTGATGGATATATCATGATATATATTCAATATTTATTTTCAAAACATCATGTTTAATATTTTCATATGTTTCATACTTATTTTCCAAATCTTTTTAAATTTTTCAGTCTAAACATCTACAAATGAATTTCTCATGTATTTTGTACAGAAGACTCTTTCATACATTTTTTTTTTCTGTACTGTTTAGAGTTTAGAACAAACTAATTGTTGCTGTTTTACAGGTAGTTGGTCTTTTTTGGGTGAGCCTGTTTGGGCACATTATTAAAACCTGTATTACCATAAATAATATTGGGCCAATGACTGACTATGGCCGGGAAACAGCAGAATGCCTCAAAATTATGAATTAATTCGCAAAGTTATGAAAATATTAAGGGTGTTCTTAAATCAAAAAGGGCAACTTTGTGACACATGCATTAATTTATTTTTGTTCGGAAATGCATGAAAATGGCAGGTGTTTTTATTCAGAAACTGTCTAATGGCACTCATTCTTTTGTTTTTTAAAAAACACAATAGATTTTTCATAACAAGCCTTCAAAGTCGACACTTTTGAGCCTATTTCCCGACGAAAGCAGAAAAACCGGTCGAAAAGGAGGAAAAAAAACGGGTGATTGCGTCATCGAAATCGCTTATAACTCGATAAGTAATTTAATTATCATAAAATGGAAAAAAAAAGTTCAATTCGAAATCGCTTTCATAGTCCGGCATTAAAATTCTATAACTTTCTGTTAAAAAATGAATTTGTAAATGTGTCAAAACGTTTTTCGCTTGTTGAGCGGATCAGTTAAGAACGCCCATTAAGATGTCATTGTCATTGGAAGGAAACACATTTTTGTATATAATTTTTATAATTCTAGCCTGTTAGGAAGTGAGTTAACAGCGGATAAAAAATTTCATCTTTTCACACGGAAACCAAGTTGATATAACCCTTTACTGCAACAAGTGCCATATCTGGCGCGTACCTAAAAACATTATAAATTTCATTATGTGCCATGAATTTGACCAATGGAATCTCTGTCCCTTATCAGGCGCAATTCAAAGAAAGGAATAATACACATTTTGTTCATGTGTGATGGTTACATTAGACGTAAAGGTGTAATTTGTCCTTCGGAAAGAAAAAAAATTCGATCAAACTACAGTCGACTCTCGTTAATTCGAAATTGGATAATTCGAATCTTCGTTTAATTCGAACTAAACATGAAGTCCCGAAATTTTCAATGGCAGAATAACGTTAAAAATTTTCATTTATTCGAACTCATTTTCTCTCGACTTTTTCGTTTAATTCGAACTAACAAGAATTCCGATTTTTTATTTTTATTTTCTTTCTCGCGGATTTCAGGTCATTTGAATAATTTTCTTTCTTTGATTTTTGTGAAAATTGTTCCGAATGATTATACATGTAATCCCATGCATTTGATATCCACTTTCTTAGTGCCCCGTCTGTCCTTCAGTGACGCTTTAAATTTTTCTTCCATCGTGCTTGTTTCTAATCTTTTAATTCGTTTATGTATTTATGTCTTTTAATTTAATATTAAATCATATTCTAATGATAACAGACAAAATGAATAAAAAAGACACTATAAAATTAATTCCTTTGTAATAGCACCATATTAAGCATGTTCTCATTTCATATTTCATATTTTCCATAATTCGAACTTCGGATAATTCGAACATTTCTTGTGGTCCCGACGAGTTCGAATTAACGAGAGCCGACTGTATTAAGGTAAGATTTACTTTCATTTTTTTACTGAATTACTTAAAAATATTAAGGTAAAAAATGTTACAGAATGTTAATCAGATAAAATTAATTAATTTAAGCTCAATTGCAAAATAGAGCAATACAATATTTAAAAACCTTAATTGTGTACTTCTGACCCCACGGCTGTAACTAAGGAGGTGCTAGGGGACTCACTCACCCCCCTTCAAACATTCTGAGCGTCTCCTGAAAAAGATTCCAAGATCACTCAATGAATTTGTGTTCCGAAAATCCAAATGAAATTCTGTTCAAAAGTATAATTTAGTTCTGAGGCCCTGTCCAGTTTTGCAGAAATGCTAAATTGTAAACTAAAACAAGTGTTTCAACACGTGCTCATCCTATTTGCACATAAGGTACCCTGGGGTAATAGCGCCAGGCGGGGTAATAACGCCAAGTGCTTCTATTTTGCATAATTATGAAATAATCAGGTAAATGACACCCATGTGCTCTGCGCAGAAGGGTTTTGAGTCATATAAATCGCAAAAAACAGCTTCAAGTTAATTTGTTTCATTTTTAGGTCTTATTGTTTTTACAAACAACTAAAATTAACGCTTGATCTAAAATTTGCGAGATAAGGTTTTTGATCTGAAGACTATATTTTTTATCCAGAAATACTTTGTTTATTACATAAATTTGTAGTGTATTTCATGTACTTTCAAATTGTTGTAGAAGATTTTGGATATCTTCTCGAGATAATTTGTAGTTTAGGATTTACTGCGCAATAAGTATCCCGGGGTAATAACGCCAGGGATTGGCGTTATTACCCCGGTTGATTCCCAACAGTGGCCGAACTATATCCGAAGGGGGTTTATATATTAATATGGGACAGCATTATCATCATTGTTGAAATGGTAAGATTAAGGGGGGGGGGGGTGCCCAATACTTAAAAATAATCTCTCTATTTTTTTTTATTATATTATTATAATTTTTTTTTTTTACTAATGTAAGAAATAATTTTTAACTCTTGTAAATAAAACTATATCAAAATGTTTTCGAGATTCAAATTCGAACATCTTCAAAATCAGGTTTCTATTAAATTTCCACTGGATTGTTCAATTCAGTTCGAAATTTTAACTGCCCGCTTTCTCAGCGTTCGGGTTTTCAAAACTTTATAAATTTAACCTTTAACTGATGTGACAGAAATTCTAACGTATGAATGTGATGCGGTTTATGAGACCACAAAATTGAAAGATGAATAAAAGGCGGGAATAACTCATAGGATTGTGTTTTTGTACTAAACTTTTTATACAAGAGTATTATACTTAATATTCACCTATTTAGTCACTGGTGATAGTACTAAAATTCCAAATGAAACAAAATTTCGGTAGTGTTTGCAGTTAAACTGAAAATTACAAGTTGAACTAAAAAATTAAAAGAAAAATAGTGGTCTACGAGACCGGTAACATTAGTTAAAGGTTAAAATGCGATCCATGATTAAAAATCAAAAAGTTCCTGCGCTAAACTTTTTCTACAGAATTAATTCTAATTAAATTTAATCTATTCAAATATTTCTAACAATATTACGAGAATTCCAAACGAAAGAGAATTTCAGTTGTAACTATAGTTAAACTGGAAAATACAAGTTAAACACTATTTTTTTTTTTTTTTTTTTTTTGGGGGGGGGGGGGGGGTACAGTGTTCAGTCAGATTGCTAACAGCAGTTAGAGGTTAATTTTGTTGCTAATATAGAGATAATGATAAATAACCATATGAATTATGTATAAAATTGAATAAGAGATCTCTTTGGGAAAATATTTTTTAATCAAAAATTTTATTCAATTTATTAAAAATTTATTAATGCATGCTCTTTAAAACGTCGGCAATTTAACTGTAGGTTTGGAGAATCCGCATTGGTGTGGAGTTATGGGTTAAAAACTATTTACTAGATTACTATAATAGTATTAACCCTTAACTGCTGTGACAAAAAATGTCGCATAACTTACTGTGAGCGGCCTGTCAGACCGCTTAATCTAACGATGAATAAAATGTTAAATTAACTTTTAGAATATTATTTTTGTATTGAACCTTATATACAGGACTATTATAAATAAAATTTAGCTATTCAAAAGTTTCTAGCGATAGTAATAGGACTCCAAATGAAACACAAATTTCCCGGTATCTATAGTTAAACTAAAAATTGCAAATTAAACTCTGAAACTTGAAAAACTCAGCGGTATGTGAGACGCTAACAGCAGTTAAGGTTTAAGAAAAATATTTATTACATATAACTCTAGTTATTATAAAACTTCACATGATTAAAATATTACATTATGAATGGTTAAAACCATGCAATGTTTCTTATAATCATATTTAAGCGGGACTTTTTTAAGCAAAGAGAGACACAGGGTGTTATATTCTATTGAAGCTCCCCCCTCGCTCCTTTTTCTTTCACTTTCACAAAAAAATCAATATTTTCTGTCGCATAGAACATGGGAATATAAATGCTGATTCAAATAATCCGTGCAATGTTTCTAATAATTCTATTTAAATGGTCATTTTTAAGCAAAATGTAGCTTAGAATCTGATATTCGTTTGCCTCCTCCCCCCGCCACTACTACAGCTTTCTTTTTCTTTCAGAGTCACAAAAAAATTGTACATTTTCAATAGCTTAGATTGCAATTTGTCAATTTCTAGAGCTGTAGAGTTAGTATTTTTTAAATTGGGCAATCTACATGCCATTATTCCATCTTATTTTATAGTTTTGTTTGCATGGCGTTATTACCCATATAGGTGGGTATTAACGCCAAATAGCATTGGTCAAGAAAAAACGCCATTACATTTTATGAATACATATCTGTTAAATTATTTTATTTTATATAGATAGTCAATGAGTTGCTGTATCAGATCCTATATTTGTTTGAAAAATACAATCTAAAATTAAGCCGTGAAAATTGGTAGAACCTTAACGTGGCGTTATTACCCCAGGGTACCTTATATGAAGCTAACACGATATTTAATATTTCACTAGACTAGTTATATACTCGAATTTTTCATCATTCTATTCTTTTCTCAGAATGAAATGAAGTTATTATAACTGTTTAATAAGAAACATAATACCTAATACAATGTGGATATGCACTAATTTACCTTTCTGCTTCAGAGAAATGAGAGAGAAGTACGAGCCCTTTCTACATTTTCTTGAGCCCCCCTATTATCCATTTCTAGCTACGTCCTTGTATGACACACATTATCGAATAATAAATTTAAGCTAAAATTTTGATTTTTTTTTCCTATCTTTTCCATTATTTGACCAATATGTAAATTCCAATTTTTTTTTTTTTTCTTTTTTTAACAGAAAAATTCGTGCAGTGGTTAAATAAAGAGTGTAAAACTAGTCAGATGTGAAAATCACAAAGCTTTCTTCTATATTATGCATGTTAATACTTTCTGGAAAATACAGCATAGCAGCAACACTGGCTAGGTGGTTTAAATCAAAATCTAGTCAGTAGCATCTTATGTCAACTTATAACTGAATCTGAAGTTTGATGAAAATTCATGCATTAACTTTTAAGATAAAACTATTACAAAATCTTAAAAAAAAAAAAAAGCATAACTTAAAAAATAATCAGCGTCTAATTATGTTATATATTCTAGTGTAACAGAATCTGAAATTTGATGAAGTTCTTTGCATTAGTTTTTGAGATATAGCTATCGCAAAAATCGTACAAAATGTAGCATAGCAGCGCCACCTATTGGGCAGTTCACACCAAAACCTTATCAGTGGCAATGTATCTCAAGGTATTGCGGAATCTGAAGTTTGGTGAAATTCTGTGCATTAGTTCTTGAGATATAGCTATCATGAAAATCTTGAAAGACGTGGCATAGCAGCGCCACATGCAGGCCAATTAACAACAAAACTTAATCAGCGTCTATGTATATCAAGGTCTCACAGAATCTGAAGTTTGGTGAAATTCTGTGCATTAGTTCTTGAGATATAGCAATCATTAAAATCATGAAAAACGTAGTATAGCAGCGCCACCTGCAGGCCAATTTACACCAAAAACCAATAGGCACTAATTCATATCAAGGTCTAACTGAATATAAAATTTTATGAAATTTCGAGCATTAGTTCTTGAGATAGAGCGCCCACAAATTTTTTGTCACATACAGACAGACAGACTCACAGACAGACATTTTCTAAAAATAGTCAAAACGTGTTCAGGACCTTCTAAAACGTATAAATCCGTCGAAAAACGGATGTCGAAAATTTTCATGAATCCAATACTTTCTTCTTATAAAGATAGAAGAAAGTAAAAAAAACAAAAATTTCTGAAACATGAAGTGCCGCGGACGATTTTTTGAGACATTTAACCGCTCCAGTAATAAGTTGAATATCAGTTTATGTGATATTTAAGGAGAACATGCACATAAATCATTTATGAGACATCAAATCGTTATCAAATATCTCATAAATCATTCATTTTTTCAAAGAAAGGAAAGTGGCGAAAGATAAAAACGCGTTAAGCATTGTTCAAAATCATTTTTAATTGCTTTTTAGTTCACGTCATCAGATTACTCTAAAAGTAATACATACAAATAAATTGATTAATCTTCAACTGATATGAAAAACGTTCTTTTATATATATATATATATATATATATATATATATATATAAATACTTTTATAAATACATCCAAAGTTATTCAGACAATACCAATAAAAGAACCAATGAAACCAGTATTTTTACATTCATATTATTAAAAACAGTTGAAGTTTGAAGAGAAATAGAAGGCAGATTACCAAATTACTAAGAAATATGTGGATAAATGGACATTATATAACCAGAGTAATCCATATATTACCATACAATAAACCAATGAAACCAGTATTTTTACAATCATCTTATTGAAAACAGTTGAAGTTTGAAGTGAAATAGAAGGCAGATTACCAAAATAATGAAAGATAAATGGATAAAAAGGCAGTAGAAGGCCTTTTTCATTAAACTACTTCATCAGGGGTGTATAGTTTAACAAAAAAGCAAAAACATCCAACCAGTTTCTGTTATGAGTCGTGCTGAAAGTTAAAAATTCGACTCACAATACACCCGACTGGCTGGAAGCTATTCAGATGACAAATTAGTAGAAAGATACACATAGAAGAAAATAAAATCAATATGACAAAATAACAATAATACATTATTCCATTAAAAAAAAAAAAAAAAAAAAAAAAAAGGATATATATACTAAGATATTTACCATTACCCATATCCTAGCAAGATTTGTAGTGCAATCAGATACAAACTACATGTGACTTACTAACAGTCACGGTTATGGTCATAGTATAAATCACATAGATAATAAAATAAAGTGGTAACAATAATTGTAAAAAATAATAAAACATATATTATACTATATAATTCATAATATATTTAGAAAAAAAAATAGATGCTACTATTAGAAATATTATATTTTTATTTTTAATCAATTATTAATATTACTATATTAATTAATTAACTAGAATATATTACTACAACTTCTAGCGGAAAATTATTTTAGTGCTGCCATCTAAAGGATTAATATAGTAATTAAATTATATGCTTATGGTGCTGCCTTCTATTATAGGAAAAAAATAAATTATTTATTAGCTAAGCATTTCCAAGAATAATTTCTATTGTAATATTTTACAAATAATTTCTTAATGACAAATACAATAGACAACCATAGCTTATCTCAAAAACTTGATCATTTTTAAGTTATGCATATTAGTTTTTAGGTAAACATAAACTTTAATACTATGTGTAAAGTTTTATTTATTTATTTTTTTTATTATTATTATTAAATATATAATAATTAACCATTGCGTATTATCCATATATATATATTATATATATACAGGGTGTCCGAAAAGTCTGGAAACGGCCGAATAACTCGAGAAATACATATGAGATTGAAAAACGTAAATATACGTGTTAAATATTTTTAAATAAGCTACTCTGTGATACCAAATCTGACCTTCGAAACCGACCCCCTGGGGGTCAGAGGGGGTCCAACTTTGAAATCTTAAATTATAACCCCCATTTTTTATTGCAGATTCGGATTCTATGGACAAAAATACGTAACTTTTGTATTTGATGTTTATTTCAAATCTTCGTTTATCACGGTGTAATCGAGCATATTAAATCGATACATATTCCCGCTTTTCCAACGGGATTTTCCCTAATCGAAACTGATTGGGCAGAATTTTTGACGTCAAATTCCTCGTCTTTTGTAGGAATAGCGTTTCCTGAAAATCACCCGTGGCGATTATTTCAATA
The DNA here is from genome assembly GCA_964019185.1 of Maratus speculifer. Taxonomy (NCBI): domain Eukaryota; kingdom Metazoa; phylum Arthropoda; class Arachnida; order Araneae; family Salticidae; genus Maratus; species Maratus speculifer. Next base: position 30,846,380 of record OZ025289.1, read on the forward strand.
GTGCTACACTGTTAAAAATTTGACCCATTTGCTGCAGCGTCACTCCACAGCTATTATAGAATATCTTTTGTGACCAATGAGAATGCTCCATAACGCAGTAAAGTAATCGTTTTCTATAAAAGCGATGGAGTGACGATGCAGCAAAAGGATCAATTTTTTTACAGTGTACTTTACTGTGTTATGGAACATTCTCATTGGTCATGAAAGAGATATTCTATAAAAGCTGTGGAGTGACGCTACAGCAAATGGATCAAATTTTTAACTGTGTAGCACTACCGAAATAATCGGCACGGGTGATTTTCAGGAAACGCTATTATTTCAAAAGACGAGGAATTTGGTGTCATAAATTCTCCCCAATTAGTTTCGATTAGGGAAAATCCCGTTGGAAAAGCCGAAATATGTATCGATTTAATATGCTCAATTACACCGTGATAAACGAGGATTCGAAATAAACATCAAATACAAAAGTTACGTATTTTTGTCCGTAGAATCCGAATCTGCAATAAAAAATGGGGGTTATAATTTAAGATTTCAAAGTTGGACCCCCTCTGACCCCCAGGGGGTCGGTTACGAAGGTCAAATTTGGTATCACTGAGTAACTTATTTAAAAATATTTAACACGTATATTTACGTTTTTCAATCTCATATGTATTTTTCTAGTTATTCGATCGTTTCCAGACTTTTCGGACACCCTGTATATATATAATACCATTAAAAGTAGACAAGATTCACAAATGGATTTTATCAATAAAACAATAAACCAAAACGAAGAATTAGAATTGAATTGAATTATAATAATAATAAAAAAAAATAGTGTAACGAGTAAATCTGAATAAATAAATAAATAAAATGAATGCAAATGGAATTTGTAGCCCCAAAAGCAGAATCATCAGGCCCCAAATGCTCTGGAACTACAAATGAAGTGTGCGGTTTCATCCACGTATTAGCCATGAAATAGCAAAATAAGTCGTATTTGGGGCTACCAGCACACAAAAACCAAATTATTAAACAAGGAACAAAGATATTTTACAAAAAGGAGTTGAAAGTAAGTAAAAATAATAGTTATCCATAACAAACAAAAAAGATAAAGCTGAATGGAAATATAATTGAACCGGAGAAAATAATTAATAATCAATATTAACATAAAATTAAATTAATAAAATAATTAAAATTAAAATTAAGAGATAGCATTCATATTAACATATAACTTAAAATACCATTTTGTCACTTTATATATATATATATACAAACCATTACTTGTAGTGCTACAATATATGAACCCTTAAATTTAATAGAAAATTACCACATGGAAACAGGAAAAAAAAATGAATACAAATGGAATTTGCAGAACCAAAGCAGAATCCTCAGGCCCCATATACTTTGGAACTACAAATAACGTGTGTGGTTTCATCTTCGTATTTGCCATGAAAAAGCAAAATAATTCGAATTTGGGGCAACCAAAACACATAAAACCAAAATTAAATGAAGAAATAACATCAAGAATAAGACACAACAAAAATACTAAAATGGATAGAAAAATAAAAGGTGAAAAAAAAAATAATAACAGGAAAAATATACCATACACTATACTTTACCCTATGAGATGTAAAACAAAATTATTTAATTTGACTATACTATCCTAAACTCAATAATTTAATATAAGATGCAATATGAAATAAAAATAGATAATTAATATATGCATTTTATACACTTAGGCCATTGCATATTATCCAGCCTATAAAATAACCATTGCATATTATCCATACAACACCGCCCTCCTCCGTTCTCTAACATCTATCCACCCAGCCATCCTATTATATATATATATATATATATATATATATATATTACATTTTTAACTTCTTATTATTAATTTTATGTTTTAATAATTTTTTGTACATTTTTTACGCAATGTGTTAATTATTTTTCAGATCATGTAATAACTAGCTGTATATTAAAAAATATATGAATTAAAAAAAAAAAACCAAAAAAAAAAAACGTTATTTAGTGAATTATAAATTAGCTCTTTAATATGTGCATTAATTAGATGAGAATAACAGAAACATTTTATTCTATATAAATGATTAAGGATTATATTACGGTATTCAGAATTATGAAACAGGATTTACAATTAGTAAATGTATTAACTTTAAAATTAAATTCATTCCGTTTGTCATATATATCAGCTATAAATTTGTTTTCTTTTAATATAATTATAAGATCTAAAAAGTTAATGGTATTGTCAGAAAGCAGGTTTTTTGTAATTTCTAAATTAGCTGGATAATCTACTGGAAATTGAGATATACTGGTATTATCAGTATCGATTAAAATTATATCATCAATATATCAATATAAATGTATTTTCTTATAAATATATTTACGCTCATAATGATATAAGTCTGATAATATACTGGATGTACAACCTCCTTGTGACATACTAACTTTTTATATGCATATTATGTTATCTTGCATTATAAAATTATTATAGGTAGTGAAATTTTTTAAAGCTTGAAAATAATTAGTATTAATGTTCGGTAATATACTCAAATTATGTTGATATTTTTAAAATAAAGCATTTATTATATTATGTAGATCTAATAAATCTATATTATTAAATATATATTTGAAGTCATATGTAGTTATATTTTTTATACATTTAAGATTTTTCATAATATTGACCAGTTCATAGCTATTCTTTATTACAATGTGTATTATCATTGTTCTTTGTTATTGTATATATTTGATTAAGAATTTTTAATAGAAGTTTATTAGCTGTATTATTATAAGTATTGCAACCAATTGTAACTGTTCTAAATTTAATCAGATTCTTATTAAATTTGCGTATGAGAACTAGATATGGATATTTAAAGTTTGCAGAATTAATATATGTCTAATAATTTATAAAAGCATGTAATTTTACGATTGTTTACAATTATGTCATCATTAGTATTTTGGAATGAGTTATTAGAAGATATACTCGATTTATGCAGTTGGTGATAATAATAGGATTTACATATGTTGCATGGAGATTTCTCCACTTAAGTGATTACAGAGTTAACATTTTAAATACCACGCAATAGAGCTCATCAGTGGTGACATCACAACTCCAGAAATTGGGTCAAAACAAACCACAGAGTTCAGAAAAGATAGAGATGAAATGTGTTGTTTTATCGTGAAGCTAAAAATTCAACCCTGAAACTGATTTAAACAAGTTACAATTCGGTCCAAACACTTGCGGATCGCTTTTAAAATTTTACCCAGTTCAATGAATTCAGCCTTTGAACGATATCTGATTTCATATTGAAAGCCTTTTTGATGGTATATAGTGCATCTCTAGCACACTCTAAACTCGCTCGCTTTGTATTGAACCAGTTACCATGGAAATGCGGGGTTGAGTTGTCTGTGACGTCCACACTGATGAGCTCTATTTAGAACACTACAAAATAATATATGTAAAACACTTGCAAAATATTTTCTGCATGGTGCCTTTAAAATTACACAATTTTAAAAATTAATGTTTTGAAATATGTTTTGAAAACACATTTTCTTTTCTTGTAATTTGTAACAACACTTTTTGCACAATCTTTTTATTTCGTACAGGAATTCACAACACAATAGAAAACGATTTTAGTTAAAAGTATTGATTTTTATAATCAATTACTGTTGCAAAAATATTTCACGCAATTGCAGTGTAATCTTGCTGAATGTGTTACAAATATGCCAACTTGATTAGAGAAGAAAGATGTACTTTTTTTTTTTCGCTGTAAAACTGAGAATAGAATGACATACTTTACATATAATCCTGTATTTATGCTAATCGACTCTGGCTGTCAGAATGCTTTTATTTACTGAATGCGAACATAAGGGATAAACAGCAGATTATAAAAGAAAATGCTGAGTTCTACCGCAGGATCGTCGGAAACCAACTAACTACATCTAAGATAAATCCTCTTTTTTTTTTACTTTTGAAAAAAAAAAAAAAAAAAAAAAATAATAATAATAATAATAATAATAATAATAATAAAGAAAAAAGAGAGAGAGAGAAATATAGATTTGCTCTTTTTTTGTACACAGATTTGTTCACCATTTAAACTCGTTTTCAAATCCAAACTCGCTATACTTTCTGGGAAAAAATGATTTTCCACCTTCAACAGCTCGAAATTTTCAGGTACAATTTTGGACACATTTTTATAAGTAGAGACTTGAAACTTGCTGAGGGGATTTTTGAAGTGGCGTACAAGGTGCCGTGTGATGTAATTTTTCGCTGATTTAATTAGAATTTGATTTATAAGCAATTATTTTTTCAGCGTGCTCCTTTTTTTTCGTTCGCAGACCTCCCGCTTCGGAAAATTTGGTCCAAAACGCCGTTTTTGACAGCATTTTTTGCAACATTTTCTACATTTATCAAGGAATTGATAATCACGGCACCTTGTATAGTTTCTAAATAAGAGAATTCGAAAGTTTGGTGCATTTGAGAGCAAAAATGAATCTAAAAATAAATCTGAAAAAAGGCAGCTTGGATCGGAATACACCCTTAAATTTTCATCATAGCAATATGAAATTTTGTGCATATATACATTTCACAAAAGCATGTAAGGACACCTTCAAAAAAAATTCCAAACTTAGTCAAATTTTTAAATTTTTAAACGAAATTTTAAAATGTTTCTCGTGTTTTAATTTTTGAGATACATTCTTGCTTTTGCATTTTTATCACTTAAAATTCTGTTATAAACAAATTTGGGCAAGATTTCTTTAATCTCTTGAATAGTTAATATTTTACAGATTTTTTCTAAATTCCATATCGATTTTCATCAAAATTTAGCCTTTTAATAAGTAATATATATATATATATATATATATATATATATATATATATATATATATATATATATATTAAATTTGACTATCTCAATGAAGATGAATTTAAAAAAGCTTACACAATTTCTTTCTAAACAATATCAGGATACTTCTTTAATCAATTTCATAAATATTGGTGAAAAAATTACGTCGCAAGGAGCATTTAAAAAATCTCAATACGCTGAAAAATTAGTTTTGAGAAAAACTGATTTAATGTACACTTTCCTTTATTATTTACTCCTCAAAACCTTCATAAATGATATTTTAATAAGAAAAAACTGTTTTGGTATTATTATACCACAGAAATAGATCTTTTTTTGCGACGATTTTGCTCAAATAAAGGTCCACTCTCCCCTTGAGAGTGCTAGTCATTCAGCGACCGAATTACACTTGGTAATGTTAAGTCTATATGGGCGTTTGATGCATTTTTATATTTAATATTTCCTCAGGGAATTAATATTTTTAACTGCTGTTTTCAGTGTCCTCTTCTTAAGGGTGTTCTTAAATCAAAAAGGGCCACTTTGTGACACATGCATTAACTTATTATTGTTCGGAAATGCATGAAAATAGCAGGTGTTGTTATTTAGAAACTGTCTAATTGCACTCATTTTTCTGTTTTTTAAAAAACACAATAGATTTTTTATAACAAGCCTTCAAAGTTGACGATTTTGAGCACATTTCTCGCGAAAGCAGAAAAACCGGTCGAAAAGCAGGAGAAAAATGGGTGATCAAGTGATCGAAATAGCTTAGAATTAGATAGGTATTTTAACTATCATAAAATGGAAAATTAAGTTCGATTCGAAATCGCTCCCATAGTCAGGCATTCCAATTTTATGTCTTTCTGTTAAAAAATGAATTTATAAATGTGTCAAAGCATTTTATGCTTGTTGAGCGGAGCAGTTGAGAACAGCCTTAAAAAAACTATCCAATAATACAAAAATTACACAATTACATTCAATGGTTGTTTTGAGATTTATTTTTATAAAGCAGGGCAAAACTTCAATCCTTTGCTTATTCACTGTACTCGTAAAATAAAATTTGGCATCTATCATCGAATATAATTCAGAAAAGGCAAAAACTAATAGAAATTCTACCCAAAAGGGCAATTTCTTCGAAGGAAACAAAAGAGCAATTGTGCATTTTCATATTTAGAGAATATAAAGAAAAAGTCCTTAGTTGAACGGAAATACACGGACATTTATAAAGAACTGCACCATTTTACGATGTCGGCAATCTTCTCACATAAAGGAAAACCATCCGTGATAAAATTAAGTTTACAATTGAAGTACAGTTTCAGGTAATAGTTTAAAATATTATTTAGGAAAAAATTATTCTCTGCAGCAGAAGATAGAAAACTTGAGGACCGGCCAAGTTGAAAGCTTTTCTTGTTCGGGCCGTCCAAAATTGAACGAAATCATAGCCGTTTTAATTTTTACAAAAGTGATAATTCTTTAATTAACATTATTCTGAAATTAACATTCTGCTAAAAGGATATCGCATACGTATTTATTTTAAAATTTACTACAGTCAAATCTTCTTACAAGGAATCTCTGGAGAGCGCTGATTAAATTTTCGCTAGACTAAAAAATTCGTTAAAGTGAACATTTAAAAAATGAAATAGGATTTTTTTTTTAACAATCCAAATAATATTCGCCAAACTGAAAGATTCGTTAAAGTGACATTTGTTGTAACGAAATTCTACTGTACATGATATTTTTCAGATTATGCACTATTAGCCATTGATCACCAGGCCCTTTCAATTTTAAACATTTTCTCGAATATTTAAAAATGTACTTTTCGGATCCTTTCAGGATTATAAAACACTACGATTTTTTATGCCTTCAGGCACTATTTAAAATGTCTAAGCACGACAGGTTAAAAAGGGCTTTTTTTTGAACGCAAAGGAATTTCCGGGTTGCGAAAACTTAGAGATTGTCGCTGTTCATACAAGTATCATATTCATTATTAGCTTTTTCTTACTGTAAATCTACTTTTTCAGTAATAGTATAGATATCGGGAAAAAATCCGTAAAAGCACTGATAGCCTAAAAAAATGCATTTTAACCATTTGAAGGGCAGTGGTATTATTTGTATCACTTAATTTTAAGCAAAATCTGTACAAGAGTTTTTAGCTCACAGGCTATCATAGCCTGAGAGATTATGTGCCCGTCCGTTCTGTATGTGCGTGCGTTCGTGCGTAACGCGATAACTCATGATAAAAATATACGATCCTCTTGAAATTTTGTATGTAGGTATATCCTGACAAGGCGCTTCCCTGATTAGTTTTTGAAGTTCATTCGATATGTATAAGAGGGGGAACGGGGGGCTCATGCCCCTCCCCTTAGTTGATATAAATGCGATTTTCATGCAGAATTAAGTTTTCGTTCAAAATTTAGATTAGGATCATTCTGATGAGGCGATTCCGTGACTGTTATTAGGTGTTCATTGAATAAGTATAAATAGGGAGAACGGGGGTTCTAATGCCCCCCCCCTTAATTTATATAAATGGGTTTTTCAAGCAGAATTTTCAGATTTCGTTCAAATCTCTGAATAGTTTTGGAAGTTTAATGGTTAAGTATAAAAGAGGGGGATAACCCTTTTAAATTATATAAATGCTAAATGGGTTTTTATTAAGAATTATCTCATTTGCTCTGAATTTTGGATATAGATTTTTTATATGATAAAGCATGTCTTTGATAGTATAGGAGGTTCAATGATTAAGTATAAAAAAAGAGGAAAGGGGAGAGCTGTTTCCCCTTCTTAATTTTTTTTTCGAACGGAATTAATACTTGAAAATATAAGGCTTTAATGTACAGTTAGTATTTGTAGCCTGTGAGCTCAATGCCATCAGTTTAACTGGGCAGTATTCTTTTTATTTTTTCTTTTTTCATACGCATGAAATTTTATTTCTAAATAACAAAACTGTACCTCAAAAGCAGCAAGAACAGTGATTATACTCTTATGTCGTTTATCCTTTGTTGATTATATAGCGACACACACACCTCTATATATTAAAATAGATGACATTACTCATTTTATGATCTTTCAGTCTAATTCAGGGGAATTCCGATATGATGTCGAAGGAGGAAATCTTTAGTAGACTTTGGTAAGCACGGGAAAAAACACATCCTTTGCCCTAAATTACATTTTCAAATTATAACTTCCTCTTAAACTAATTGAAAAATATTCAATTATAAAAGTAGTTCTCAAAATCTTTGCGCAACAATGCTGAACTTTGACTCATTTTTAAACATTAAGACATAAAATTGGAAGGCTGGACTATTGAAGCTGTTTGGAATCGAATATTTTTTTTTAAATAAATTAAAAGACTGTTACGTTATGAAATTAATATGACATGAAGCGTTCAAAAGTCAATCCGATTAACAACTCGACATTAAATAAAAATACTCATTTTAAACATTTATGTTATTTATCGTAAAAAAATACGGAAAAAAAAAAAGAAAACGAAAAAAGAAAAATCCTTTCGATTTTACAGTTTTTGATTAAAAACAGCTTTCAATTTCATGCGTTTCCGAATAAAAATAAATTCAAAAATGTGTAAGATAGACCCCTTTTTAAATTTGAAAACTACCTGAATAAATGAGAACAGATATTGCAGTTTTATTCTTTTACATGTTGCAACATTGTTCTTGAAATATACAGTCATTCAAGGATGACTGACTTCCCTCAATTTTCCCCCAATTTCGCCGAAAGACAAAAAGAAAAACTAAACATCTGCCACGCAATTTATGTTGAAGAGGGGGAAACTCACAAAAGCTGAAAATTACATTTTGTTAGGTCTGATAAAAGCGGAGGTTCATCAGATTATATTTTTGCCAAGATCGTTTGCGATCATCCGTCAATGTATGAAATGTGAATTTTTCTTAGTAAATACTATTAGTCATAACTTGGGAAAATTACAAAAAAATTATTCTGAATTTAAAAAAATTACGTCTTTATTCGACTTCATCAATTATACAGAAGGTTGTATTATGTCTTTTTAAAAGTGTTCTTAAATCAAAAAGGGCCTCTTTGTGACACATGCATTAATTTATTTTTGTTCGGAAATGCATGAAAATAGCAGGTGTTGTTATATTCAGAAACTCTCTAATTGCACTCATTCTTTTGTTTTTTAAAAAGCACGATAGATTTTTCATAACAAGCCTTCAAAATTGACACTTTTGTGCCTATTTCCCGACGAAAGCAGAAAAACTGGTCGAAAAGGAGGAAAAAAACAGGTAATCGAGTGATCGAAATAGCTTATAACTCGATAAGTAATATAATGATCATAAAATGGAAAAATAAGTTCCATTCGAAATCGCTTTCATAGTGAGGCATTAAAATTTTATAACTTTCTGTTAAAAAATGAATTTGTAAATGTGTCAAAACGTTTTTCGCTTGTTGAGCGGATCAGTTAAGAACACCCTTAACTCAAAAAGGGAGCTTTGAGACACAAAGTTTTAATTTATTTTAGTTCGGAAATCCATGAGACTAGCAGGTGTTGTTGTTCAGAAAGTATCGAATCGCACGCTTTTTTCCTTTTTGTTCAGAAAGTATCGAATCGCACGCTTTTTTCCTTTTTGTTCAGAAAGTATCGAATCGCACGCTTTTTTCCTTTTTTTTTTTGCAAACACAATAGATGTTTCAGGTAATATTTTCAAAGCTGGCGTTTTGAACCGAATTTCCCGACAGAAGCAGATAAAACAGTTACGGAGGGAGAAAAAAGCTATGCTACGTGTTCAAAAACGCGTATAACTCAATAGGTAATTTATTGATCACAAAATGGAGATTTCAGTTCGATTCCAAATCGCTTCCCTAGCCAGGTCTTCCAACTTGATATCTTTCCGTTATAAAAAAGAATTTGTCAGTGTATCAAAACGTTTTGGGCTTGTTCAGAGAAGCAGTTGACAGTTCGAACTCTTCGGGACCACAAGAAATGTTCGAATTATGAAAATATGAAATAAAAACATGCTTAATATGGTACTATTACAAAGGAATTAATGTTATAGTGCTTTTTAAATAAATTTCGTCTGTTATCATTAGAATATGACTTGATAATAAATTAGAATGTATAAATACATAAACTTATTCAATTATTAAAAACTAGCAAAATGGAAGAAAAATTTGAGGTGTCACTGATGGACAGATGGGATACTAAGAAAGTGGATATCAAATGCATTGGATTATATGTATACTCGTTCGGAAATATTTTCACAAAAATCAAAGAAAGAAAGTTATTCAAATGATCTGAAATTTGTGAGAAAGAAAAGAAAAATGAAAAATCGGAATCTCGTTAGTTCGAATTAAACGAAGTCAAGAGAAAATGAGTTCGAATTAATGAAAAATTTTAAGGTTATTCTGCCATTGAAAATTTCGGGACTTCATATTTAGTTCGAATTAAGCGAAGATTCGAATTATCCGATTTCGAACTAACGAGAGTCGATTGTATCTCTTTTGCATTTTAATATATTTAAATGATTTTTTTCATTTGTATAGCTAAGATTGATCTCTACCTATGCCCTTTTTTATTTTTCCGATATTGGTTTCAGATTTTTTTTTTTTTTTTTTTTTTTTTTAAGGAGATGTTTTTATTTTCGAAACCGGTTCCGTAGTGAAAATTTCCTAATTAAAAATATTTGTAAACAAAATCGGAAAAATAAAAAAGTCAGATGAAGGCACTGATCTCAGCTAGCCAATGCCAAAAGAATGATTTAAAAATACTGAAATGCAAACAAGATATCTTAAAAAAAAATCCTTCCATAGGATTATCATTAGTGAGCAGATCTTTTCAGGCGACTGAGGTATCCTCTTAACTTCATCCAGTCTTGACAAAAATATTACGAGAGACCACAATAACCGGTTTAAAATATTATACATTAAAAAGTTTAACAATTCTAGTGGCATTTAAATTAACATAAAGAATGTTATTTGATGTCTCCTATCTCCTACAGACGACATCGGGACTGAAGAAATTAAAATTCTGCACTTCTTTGATTATAAGTTAAATTTCATTGAAATCAAATGTAATTTGTTTGGAAGAAGTAAAATGAAGCAATAAAATTGATTATTAATAAAAAATTCGGGGCTTCTAAGAACTATTTGGCTATTTTATTATTAAGTGGGTTATTATTTCCTGCATCATAATTTTCTTCAGTTTTATTTCGATTTAAATCTACTTTTTAGAAATTATTTTTTACATCCGGATTGTTATATTCCGTTTTTTTTTTTTTTTTTTTTTTTTTTTTTTTTTTTTAAATTAATGAATAAAAATTATATTTATAATGCGAAAAATATTCATCAATTATTAAAAGAATAAATTTCAGTACAAATGTTGCGCTCAATAATACAGGAACAAAAACTAATTATTTGTTTCAATTTTGAGTTTTCTTTAATATAAATAAATTAGATATAAATCAAGATCTATTGTTTTGTGGAATATGTAATGCGAGTCTTAATTTAACATTTTCACTTACTTGGATCGACATACGAAGATTTCCATTCATTACAGTTTTCTTAATGATGCTCGAACATAATTCTAAAATCGATCTCGCAATCTCATATCGATCTTCATAATTCTAAAATCGATCTCCGATCTCTCAAAGCTTCGATTTCTAAGATTTAAACAGATGCAAATACAGTCGAACCCCGTTATAGCGAACCCGGTTTATAACGAACTCCCGGATATAACGAACGAAAATTTTGGTCCCGCCGTTTTCCTATTGTATTTAATGCTATTTTATCCTTTTATAGCGAACCTCCAGAATCTTAAGAATCGGTCATAACGAACTTTTTCTCTTATCGACCATGATTTTTTTTTCTCTTTTTTCTTTTCCGCTGATGTGAAAAAAGGTTTTCGACTCTAATTTTATGAGAAAATGCATAACGGCTAGTAATGGTACAAATTAACAATAAATCTTTTTTTTTTTTTTTTTTTTTCAAATGAAAATCAAATTTCAAATGAATCAGATAGCGCACCCGGGCCATCAGTGCGCTATACTGATGGCCCGGGTTCGATTCCCGGCAAGGAATCTTTTTCACTATGTTGTCATTAACGCTTATAAGCAATTAAAAGAATTTGAAATTTGATTTTCATTTGAAATGTTGCATTCAAGGCGAATTTTCTCTCTCTGGAAAAATTTCCATGCATTGATGTCTTTTTATTAAAGAGCAGTAAGATCTGCTTTCTTTCTCTTTTATGGTAGCTATTCGGCAGGTGTGATCACGTCCACCCGTCAGTTATTTTCCATAACTCCTGTCATAGCAATTCAGTAACGCATTTAAGCTAATTTATCCAATTAATGTATTTCAGAATAATTCTAGATATGACAGCATTGAAAAGAACATCTTCTTTGAAGCAAGCAATAATCAAAAGCTTTTTTCTTTAAATTATGCTCTCTGGAGTTCACAAGATGATGAAAAAAATGAAAATTTAAATGATAAAAAAGTAAATAACAAAATAAAAATAAAACTATTTTTAACGCGCCAATAATTAGTGTTAATCATCCTAAGTCTGGATAAAGTGTAAAGATTTGAGTATAGATAGGATCATTCCTTAAATTGTTTGCTCATTTATCCTAATATTTATCCGAACTAGGGTTGGTCTCGAATGTTTAGATAATCGGCTCTTTACTGTATTTCTATTTGTCTTCCTTTTTAGTTAATTTATTTAGTATTATGCCAGTTTAATGTAATAAAGTTTAGTTAATTTAATTCATTAATTATCATATCTAATAGAATTTACGTTTTTTTCTTAATACATCATTATTGAACATATAGGTATCAGGTTATTATATACATATTTTGTAAACTCTAACATTTTTCAACCGTTCGGATATAGCGAACAAAACTTCGGTCCCTTGAAGTTCGTTATAACGGGGTTCGACTGTAGATTAAAATTTTATTCTCTGAAGTAGTATTAGAGAAGAAATATTTCAGTAATAATCAATATATTACATTTATATTCAGTAGCGAATAGGTTAATGTAGTTAGAATACAAATTTTAATTAATGTGATTGCAATGTATTTTTTATTGTGATTTTTTTTTGCCTATAATTCAATTATGTATTATTTTCTATTAAAATTTTATCCATCTAATCTAAAACCTTTTGATCTGGGATGATCAACATCAACCTTTAGTTTGATATGAGAAATAAAGTTCAAACAAGTATCATAAAAAAATTGTAATGTATTTTTTTTTTTGTAAGTTCAATCATGTATCATTAAAAATTGTAATGTATTTTTTATAATTTTAATGTATTTTTTTTAAGTTCAATCATGTATCATAAAAAAATTGTAATGTATTTTTTTAAGTTCAATCATGTATCATAAAAAAATTGTAATGTATTTTTTTATAATTCTAATGTATTTTTTAAAAAAGTTCAATGATGTATCATTAAAAAAATGTAATGTATTTTTTATATTTATTTCTTTTCCTATAATTCAATTAAGTATTATTTTCTATTAAGATTTTATTCATCCAATTTTAAAATCTTTTTGACTGGGATGATCAATATGTAGCTTTAATTTGATATTAGAAAAAAAAAGTTCAATCATGTATCATTAAAAAGTTATCTTGCAACAAACAGATAGTAAGTTAATTTATTTAGTTTTATTTTTGTATATATAATTTTAATTTTTCTTAAATACATATATTCAATAAATTATCAAAAGGCATTTTATTTATAATGTTATTTTAACATGAACAAGGGTGCTTTGTTTATAAAAAATTAAAAGTGCGTAAAAAAAGGGGGGGGGTGCGAAAAACATTTATTTTTAAGTTAGTTTTGTGTACAACTAATTTCTGTAAGGAAAAGATAAAAGCTGTTTTAAAAATTATCAGACTACATTATACAATTTTTTTCTGTTTCCAGAATCCCACCCCCTGCAAACATTTTTTCGGATGTGAAACTGTCTACAGTGTAAAATACAGAAAGACAAATCGAATGTTTTTGTTCTCCATAAATACATTTCTATCAGATATAGCCTGGTGTGGGGGAGGGGGGGGGGGGGGTTCCTGTATCAGATCGAAGAACAATATATATACCTGAACCGGCAAAAAAACTTTCTTCTCTAAAAGAAGAAAGTTTTTTCGCGACGGCCCCGCTGAACCCGATCCGCCGTACGAGTTATTAGGAATTGTTGCTATTTTTTCCCGTTTTGAGTGTGGTTGACGGTTTTGGGGTTGGGATCGGGTTGGAACTTGTATGTCGTAGCTCAGTTCGGGTTGACCCAATTTTTTTTTTTTAAAGCTGAGCTTTTTTTTCTTTCTTTCTTTTTATTTATTATTTATTTATTTATTAATTTATTTTATTTATTTTTTATTTATTTTATTTATTTATTTATTTATTTATTTATTTATTTATTTATTTATTTATTTTATTTTATTTATTTATTTATTTATTTGACAAAAACCCGTATATTGGAATGTGAATGAGTCAATGTATATTAGTTTTCCTTCGTAGCAAGTAAAATTTATATTAGTGATGCGATTTTAAAATATATTTCTTTCATAAAGGTATTAAATTATGGATCAATTTTCTTTGATTCTAAGTTTTAGATTGGCTTCGGATTAAACTGTGATAAGTACAGTACTAAATATGCTTAATTTGGAATCATCCTTTAACCTGTTGATCTCAAGTTAGAGCATCATACGTCTTATTGTAGTCACATTTTGGAAAATAATCTCTATGATACTGCACTTATGCAAGTTACACACACACACATTTTTTTTTTTTTTTTTTTTCCTTAATTAAGGGTGTTCTTAACTGATCCGCTCAACAAGCGAAAAACGCTTTAACACATTTACAAATTCCTTTTTTAACAGAAAGTTATAAAATTTTAATGCCTGACTATGAAAGCGATTTCGAATGGAACTTATTTTTCCATTTTATGATAATTAAATTACTTATCGAGTTATAAGCTATTTCGATGACGTTATCACTCGTTTTTCTCCTCCTTTTCGACCGGTTTTTCTGCTTTCGTCGGGAAATAGGCTCAAAAGCGTCAACTTTGAAGGCTTGTTATGAAAAATCTATTGTGTTTTTTAAAAAACAAAAGAATGAGTGCAATTAGACAGTTTCTGAGTAACAACACCTGCTATTTTCATGCATTTCCGAACAAAAATAAATTAATGCATGTGTCACAAAGTTGCCTTTTTTTATTTAAGAACACCCTTAAAAAGTCTGAGCTTTTTTTTTTCTTTCTTTCTTTTTATTATTTATTTATTTATTTATTTTATTTATTTATTTTTTATTTATTTATTTTATTTATTTATTTATTTATTTATTTTTATTTATTTATTTATTTATTTATTTATTTATTTATTTATTTATTTATTTATTTATTTTTTGACAAAAACCCGCATATTGGAATGTGAATGAGTCAATGTATATTAGTTTTCCTTCATAGCAAGTAAAATTTATATTAGTGATGCGATTTTAAAATATCTCTTTCATAAAGGTATTAATTATGGATCAATTTTCTTTGATTCTGAGTTTTAGATTGGCTTCGGATCAAACTGTGATAAGTACAGTACTAAATATGCTTAATTTGGAATCACCATTTAACCTGTTGATCTCAAGTTAGAGCATCATACGTCTTATTGTATTCACATTTTGGAAAATAATCTCTATGATACTGCACTTATGCAAGTTACACACACACAAAATATTTTTTTTTAATTAAGGGTGTTCTTAACTGATCCGCTCAACAAGCGAAAAACGTTTTGACACATTTACAAATTCATTTTTTAACAGAAATTTATAAAATTTTAATGCCTGACTATGAAAGCGATTTCGAATTGAACTTATTTTTCCATTTTATGATTATTAAATTACTTATCGAGTTATAAGCTATTTCGATGACGCAATCATCCGTTTTTCTCCTTTTCGACCGGTTTTCTGCTTTCGTCGGGAAATAGGCTCAAAAGCGTCAACTTTGAAGGCTTGTTATGAAAAATCTATTGTGTTTTTTAACAAACAAAAGAATGAGTGCAATTAGACAGTTTCTGAATAACAACACCTGCTATTTTCATGCATTTCCGAACAAAAATAAATTAATGCATGTGTTACAAAGTTGCCCTTTTTGATTTAAGAACACCCTTAAATATAATTGTCAATCCTGGACCGTAATCAAAAAGTTAATCAAGTCTTTCAGAGTTATATTATTTCATACTTGAGTTTAAACTGACCAATGTATCTATTTAAAATTGAGGAAAAGGAAATCAGAGCCATCTATCAGTAAACTGACTGACTGAGGGAAAGTAAAATTGGTATTTTTTTTTTTTTTTTCACTTGAATGGTACATTGTTATATAGAAAGGAATAAGAGATTGCTTCAGGTATGATGAATGATTTTCTTATACAAGGGGTTTTACTTGGGCAGGGATCAAAAGTATTCCTAACCTTTTCAGAGAAAAAAAAAAAAAAGAGAAGGGGTTGGAATGCTAAAGGGAATGTTGTATAAAATGTTCTCCAAATGAAAAAAAAAAAAAAAAGAAAAGAAAAAAGAAGAAATCACCAGGTGCAGCGTGGTGTGATATTTGAAAGGGGAGAGAGTTTTTCGAAACAGAAATCGACGCAGTCGGTCTTCTTTTATCATTGTAATAATGACAAAAATTCGATACGAGTGACTTAAGAATGAAAGTAAAACACTTATGAACTGAGACTCGTGAAGTGAATTTGGTGAAGAGTAATCTCAATTGTGAAAAGAGATTGTATATGTATATGAACCTAAATTTTTCCATTTTTGTTTCATTCAACTATTTTATAAGATTTACGGTATCTTGTTATTAAACTCTTCAGGCTTTTTCAATATTTCAGATTCTTTAATGGGATCTACATGTCGATTAGCTGTACTTTAATGTATATATACAGTCCCTGGCCAAATTATTAGAAGCACTCTCTTTTCCTTGTGTCGAATCATATTACTAGCCTCATAGAAATATTACTGTGTGAATAACTGCAATTAATTATGTACATCATTTGTCGGATTATAATAAATAAAAAACATTCCTATGACTTTAAAACTCTTTATTTTTACAAATTAAATTAAAAATGGCTGAAATTGCAATATTTATAACTTGAAACTAAAAAAAAAGTCAATATTTTTTGGAGCCTCTTTTGGCGGCTATCAGTGCCTCTATTCTTCGCGGCATGCTATTAATACAAAATTGAAGAGTTTCTTGTACCCGTGAGTGGCGATTCCAGATTTGGATAAGATTTTCTGTGATCTGGGTTTTGTTTGTTATAACTTCTTAGTCAATGCTCCAGACCAATATAAAGAGGTTTTCAAAATCGGTTTATTCAAAGCTAAAACGATGGTTTCCAAATGAAGAACCATTTGTATTTTTGCAAGGTAAAGCTTTTTGTTACATAGCACGATCCGTCAAGGTCTACTTTCAATAAAAAAAATATTCCTGTGTTGAACTGCTCCCGGTAATTCATCAGACATGAATACCATTGAAAGAATTTGGGAGCTAATGAAGAAAAAACTGGACAAAGAGCTCATAATGAGCAAAACATAGCTCATAGAAAAACTTATCCTTGTCTGGAAACACCACTCACACATGCAAGAAACATTTCAATTTTGTACTAGCAGCATGCCATGAAGAATAGAGGCACTGATTGCCGCCAAAGGAGACTCCAAAAAATATTGACATTTTTTCGAATTTCATGTTTTAAGTTTACAATTTTAGCAATTGTTAATTTAACTTACAAAAATAAATAATTTTAAAGTCATTGGCATGCTTTTAATTTATTATAATCCTACAGATGATGTATATATTCAATTGTAACTATTGGCATAGTAATATCTCTATGAAACGTGTAATATGATTCAACACAAGAAAATATCAGTGCGTCTAAAAATTTGGCCAGGGACTGTATTTAATTATAATTAATGTATAATATTCTTCCACGCCATCTTCATTAAAAATTTTGGTTAATATCATTAATGAACTTGTAAGATAAATTTTGATTCAAAGGTCTAGCTATCTATCTATATATATGTAATTTTTTTTTTCTAAATAAGTCCATTGCAACATTAATATTTACCAAAAATTAAAATTCATTAAGACCAACTGATAAACTGTATTTAAGGGTGTTCTTAACTGATCCGCTCAACAAGCGAAAAACGTTGTGACACATTTACAAATTCCTTTTTTAACAGAAAGTTATGAAATTTTAATGCCTGACAATGAAAGCGATTTCGAATTGAACTTATTTTTCCAGTTTATGATAATTAAATTGCTTATCGAGTTATAAGCTATTTAGATGACGCAATCATCCGTTTTTCTCCTCCTTTTCGACCGGTTTTTCTGATTTCGTCGGGAAATATGCTCAAAAGTGTCAACTTTGAAGGCTTGCTATGAAAAATCTATTGTGTTTTTTAAAAAACAAAAGAATGAGTGCAATTAGAGAGTTTCTGAATAACAACACCTGCTATTTTCATGCATTTCCGAACAAAAATAAATTAATGCATGTGTCACAAAGTTGCCCTTTTTGATTTAAGAACACCCTTAAAGATATATAAAAACCACCCTCTCTCTCAAAATAAAATAAAATAAAATAAAATAAAATAATTAATTAAAAATAAAAATAAAAATAAAAAATCGCTTTTTTAAAAACAAACAATACAGATCACTATTAGAATTACGAAGTTCTGTGAAATAATTATTAATAGATAAATGATAAACTATTGTATGAAAAACAAATAAAACTTATACTGTAAGCTATACTTCTTCAGGGTACAATTTACAAATATAAGCAAAACCCAGCCAGTTTCTGTAATGGACAGGGCCGTAGCTAGAAGTGTACGATAGGGGAGGGAGGGGGCTCAGGGGAATATATGGGGGGCTCAAGGAAATGTAGGGGGGGGGGGCTCATATTTTTTTGTTCGCTCTCTAATGCAGAAAGATAAATTAGTTCATATTCAAATTGTAGGTATTATGTTTCTCATTAAACCGTTGTAATAACTTCATTTTGTGCTAAGAAAAGTATATGATGATGAAAATTTTGAATGTATAACTGGTGCAAAATTAAACATCCCGTTAGTTTCATATGTACCAATAGGATGAGGGAGTGTTGAAACACGTATTTTAGATACAATTTAGTAACTCTGCAAAACTGTGAAAGGGTCTCAAAACTAAATTAGATTTTTGAACAGAATTTCATTTGAATTTTCGGAACATTTAGTGACCTTGGAACTTTTTACAGGGGGGGCTCAAAATATTTTAGGGGGGGGGGGCTGAGCCGCCCAAAGCGCCCCCTTAGCTACGGCCCTGGTGATGGATCATGCTATAAACTAAGAGATTTGATCCATTATGCACCCTACTTTTAAGACAAGATTCAAACACTATGGATTTTCAATTTAGAAAAATAAATTATAAGATGAAATAATTATAAATGAAGATTTAAGACAAGATCTAAAAATTTATAAATGTAGTCTTAAGTAAGATTTCGAATATTATAAATTTTTAATTTGGAAAAGCGATTAATAGGAACAGAAATTTGAATGCATAAGAAACATGAGAAATAGAAATATTCGACATATATATAATAAAACTTTGTAATTAAATATTTTTAACAAATAAAAAAAAAGGACCAGTAAAAATAACATCATTGATAGTACCATCAAACCGATTATCCAAAATGTTAGCTATCAAAATGGAAAATATATTAATTCAATAAGTAAAAATACAAAAGGATTGCAAAAAATAGAATTAGATATGAATAAAAATGCAATTTATGATGTGAAACTCGTCATTATGGGAAACTATTTTGACATCATAAGTAAAATACAGTTAATTTCTGAAATATACACTCATTTCCAAAAGTTTAGCACGAAGACGTAAAATGCAAAAAAATCAACAAATACTGCTTTGATTGACACAAAATTCGGCAGGAAGGTAGCATATATATTTATGCATAAAACAAAATCAATAATTATATACAGAAATGAAAACAATATTAAATTTTTATAAGTTATCAAATAATGGCATACTGGAGACTTAAACAGAATTATGTATAAAGTGAAAATAAACAGCATAAAATGAAAAAAATAGATATTAATAGGGTATGTGATCCCCCCTCATCTGTATACAAAGTTTACACCTTATAACCATGCTTTCAATCAGGGGGTCAACCACCGAAGCAACCGCCATTCTTCTTGTAGAGTAGTTTCCAGCTTAATAACAGTGGCTGGAGGTGGGAAACGTAAACATACTGCACGTCCGAGAGCATCCCAAAGATTTTCAATGGGATTAGGGTTGGGCGAATATGCTGGCCACGCCATGACGGTGCCAGCTGTATGGGGACGTGCGTTATCGTCCATTAAAACAAAAGTAGGGACAACTGCTGCAGCTTACAAACTCACAATGGGTTCTAAGACTTTATTCGGATACCTGACAGCCGTCACAGAACCCAGTTTAAAGATGTGCAGGTCGGTGCGGTATCTTTATGTAATCCCTGCCCACATCATAATGCTTCCCCCCTCGGAATGCGTGATATTCCGTGATGTTTTGGGGCTGATTGCGTGTTCCTTGTTCACGCCATATCCTTATACGTTTGTCATCTGGCTGCAGAGCAAATCTTGTCTCATCAGTAAACATGACATTGCACTAGTCAGACACAGTCCAATTGACATGTTCCCGGCACCACTTTAACCGTGCCCCTCTTGATTGGTCGGATAGGGGAACACAAACTCGAGGTACCCGGGCGTACAGTCCACTCATATGTAATCTTTGACATACAGTAGCTTCAGATATCGCCTTAACAATGGACGCTGTAACCATAAATGTCACACGTATGCAGGTCGCTCAGCAAATCCGCTTGGATACAATAGCAATATATCGATCTTCCGCGGGAGTTGTAACCCTTGGGTGACCGACTACGGGTCTTCGGACAACTGTCTGTGTGGTTTGGAATTGTTTCCATAAACGTGAAATTACAGAATGATGAACGCCGAAGAAAAGAGCAACATCTGAGATCGACTGTCCTGCTTCAATGCTCCCCATAGCACGCCGGCGCTCAGAATATTCTATTCATCTTCAAGAAGTCATAGAAACACGTATGTCTTCAAAACAAATTGTACGAAAGGTTTAAACACCTTCTATCAGCACTTACAATCAACTTCTGTAACCCTTCATAAAGCTGGCTTCTTATAAGACTGCCCTGTTTGCATATTTCTTGACATGAAAGCGCGAATAGCTGTTACCTAACATATTTGTATACTTCCATCTACCTCTGCAGCGATTTGCATCCTCTTCAATTCTGATTGGCTGCAGAAAATTAGTGTGATAATTTAGATTTATCACAGGCTTTTAAAGACATTTTTTCTGAAAAGAGATTTCACTATGGAACTGAAAACACAAAATGGCTTTCATTCTCAAGATGAAAAGATCGGCGATTTAAAAGGATCGCTAAATCATCATCGATCAGCTGAAAAGACAGGCGGGCGACACTAACGTGAATAGGGGACCACACGAGTCGCACCTTTGATAGTACGCCGACGCAAAAATGAAAGCACAGAGGATCAGAGACCAGACATATTGTCGCCATAGGCGTGTATTTTCAGGTACGAATGATAAGACGATGTTACCAATCTTTTAATGAGAAAAGATCATTAAGGTTGATGATTGGTTCGTGACCTTTAGGGGAGGTCTTGGCTGAGAAGAAAAAGAGGAAGCCAAGGTTTTGCAGGGGGGATTTTGATCTCGGAGTGAGAAGAGGAGAGAACAGAGCTCGGAGCTCGGATTTGTTCTCTGAGAAAAGTGGATCAGCTCGGATCGGGAGCTGCAGAGGGTGACGTCACCCAAGTGAGCCGGAGGAAGAGGACTCTCGCTAGGAGAGTGCCGGTGACAAGTCTCATCTTCGGTGTTTAGAGAACGCCGTGTTGCTGAATTGTAGAAACTTTACGTGATTTATAAACTGAACATTCTGTGGACTGAAATAGAACTTTGGACTTGGAGCTGGTGGATTAAGATCCTACGAGTTCTAAAATGATTTATGCCGTATATAAAATTTAATACAGAGAACCTTTTTTATTGTTACAAATAAATAATTGATTCTCCATTAAATTGCCTGGATTATTTGCCGAGCGGCACTTACGCTACCAACCACTTAGCTTTAATCTATAAGAGGCAAAGTTATTACAGCTGGTGGCAGCGGGAGCCACTAGCCCAGGACTATAGTTCGCCGTGCAGTTCCAGAGTTAATCATCGATAGAATCCAGCGCCTAGCTGACGAAGGCACCCAGCCGCTAAGAGAAACCCAGCGCCTAGCTGACGAAGGCACCCAGCCATAACCGGAGATACAACGCCTAACCGACGAAAGGCCACCCAGCCGCAACCTGCCCGTAGCACCCAACACCCTCCGACGGAAAGATGCCCCAAGAGAGATGCAGACGACGGAAATAGGTAAGCTCATTCATTCTAAATTTTGAGTGGCTCTGTTTCATAATTATTGCACAAAATTAAATTCAGTAAGGAAATTTATGTACTATGTTTCTATACTTTTACTATTTTAATCTAAAATTAAGAAATTAGTAAAGAGTATTGCAAAAAAAAAAAAAAAAAAAAAAATTCCTTCTTTTTTTAATGATAAAAACATTAAATGTTAAATGCATTTTTTTCCGGACAAAACGGAACAAATTAGAAAGTTTTGAAAGAAAAAAAAAAGAGTGTACAATTCTTGTAAAATTGTAAACTCTTGTAAAACTTTTTTTTAGCAGCATAAATGTTATGAGGTTAGTCATAAATTTAAATTTTCTTTAAAAGCTTCTAAACAGAAAGGGATATTGTTACCTGTTGATCTAAAATTATTTATGTTTACATTTTTAAAGTGTAGTTTTCGAAAAATCTGAATGCTAAAACTGGCAATGTTTTTCTAGAATTAGAAATAAGTACAGGTACTTGTATTGTGGTCGGTTGAAAAAAAAAAGTGTTGAATCGGTAAATTGTGTACTTTTCATGTATATACTTTTCATTTCATTCTCATTTACTGTGTTTAAATTGTGTAGTAAAGTGTATGTATAAAATTAACATTGCATATATGCTAGGGTAATTTTATAGGTTGTTAGGAAATAAATAGAAATTTCGGTTAGGGCAACTCAGTCTAAAAATGACAGTCATTACTGATTTAAAGCAATGTAGAAAAATCGATTTGCAAATGTTAGCAGACGAGTTGGGAATTGATATTGATAAGAGTGACAAAATAGCTGTAATTATACAGAAAATTGAATCAGCGGCAGATTATGATAAAGATCTTACTTTATCGCAGGCTAATTATATTGTACAAGATAGGGAGGCTAACACAGCCGCACAAAAGGAACAGGAAAAATTAGAGGCAGAAAGAGAAAGGGTCGAGCGAGAATTAGAAGCAGAAAGAGAAAGGGCGGCGCGGGACAGCGAAGAAAAACAGAAAGAAAGGGAATTTCAATTAGAGCAATTAAGATTAACTCAAAATGCGAATAGACGTGAATCTACGTCAAGTAGCGGATCTGAGAGGAGTCAGAAACCCCCTTTAAAAGCGTTAATGCATAAATTCGATCCAGAACGATCAGATATTACTTTGTTTTTAAACCTCTTTGAACGGCAATCCTCTCGAGCAGGCATAGAAACAGAAGAGCTTGTGACTCATCTTTTATCGCTGCTCCCGGCAGATATTGCAGAATTAATTTTGCGCGAGCCCACAGAAAAAATCGACGATTTCGCGCACGTGAAATCAATTTTGTTAGCACGCTTTCGGCTAAGTCCTGAAGCGTATCGCCAAAAATTTACAAGGCATTCTCGGATACCAGGCACCCCTTGGAAGGATATTATTTTCGAGTTAAATAGTTATCTAGAAGGATGGTTAACCGGACTAGAAATTTCAAATTTCGAAGACTTAAAGAAATTATTGGTAACAGACCAAATTAAGCGTCGTACGCCGATAGAATATAAAGAGCATTTTATTGACTCTTGGGCAAATTTCAAAGACCCGTTAGTTCTAGTTAAGTGTTTAGACGAGTTTGAGGCAGTCAAAGGGCCCTCGAAAAAAATCTGGAACCCGAGAAATTTTCCCATAAAATCAGAAAAACCGAGACTCGAAGATAAACCGCGTGTTGAGAAATCGGCCGAAACTAAAACGAATTGGAGAGACAAGGATCCCGATAAAGAAAGAAACCGTGTTTTTGAGCAAAAGAGAGCAAACAAATGTTTTATTTGCGGAAGTTTTTCGCACTATCGTGCCCAGTGCCCGGAAAAACACAAGAGGGAAAATAACGCCACGTCTGTAGGGCATTTAAATAAAAATCAAGAATTTGAAAAAGGTTTTTCGCCGTATTTAAGTAAGGCTCGTATTAACGGGGAGGAAATTACGGTATTACGAGATTCCGGTACGTGTGTCGATGTTATTTCCAGTAAATTTATAAACCACAGTCAATTAGATGGGGAATTTATGTGGATAAAACAACCACTCTTAAATGATGTTCGCTGTTTGCCCACCGCTAATATAACGCTTGAAATTGACGAAATAGGAAGTATCTCGACGAAGGCTATAGTAACTGATAGAGACGTAGATATGTCCTATTATATACTAGGGAATGATACGCAGAAGCTCATCGACGAGAGAAAAAAACGCGAAATCAAAACATTGAACGCAGTAATGACGCGCGCGCAGGCGAAAAAAAGCGAAACTAGCTCCGGGAGTGACGGAGGCGAACAAGAAACCGAAACTAACTCTAGGGAAGGGGAAAACGATTTTACGGAACAGGCAGATCCGGAAAGGTCAGATAACGAGTTTTTACCGATAGCAGGGGAAGACTCAGGGACCGACTTGTCGAAAGTTAAAAGGGCAGAATTCATAACCGAACAAGAGACGGATTCCTCGCTACGAGACATTCGCTAAAAAGCAAAACAAAAGAAATCAAATTTCGAAATTAAAGAGAATTTAGTAATGAGGAAAGTAACGGATCATCACGGATTCGAAAGAAAACAGTTAGTTGTCCCAACTAAGTACAGGGAAGCGATACTTAGTGCTTGTCACGAAGGTATAGCGGCTCACATGGGCCAATCAAAAACAAAAGATAAAATATTGAGATATTTTTTCTGGCCTAATATTATTAGGGAAATCGAGGATTTTGTCAAGTCATGTCATGCCTGCCAGGTAGTGGGAAAAGCGGGGGAAACTAAGAAAGCCCCATTAAAATTAGTTCCCATAATTTCAGAAGTATTTTCAAAATTATCGTGCGATCTAGTAGGTCCCTTACCGACGTCAAAAAAAGGGAATAAATATTTACTCACAGCAATATGTGTTTATTCACGTTATCCAGAAGCAATACCGATACCAGATATGCTCTCGGAAACGATCATTGAAGCGATGATCATGATTTTTAGTAGACTTGGTTACCCGTCTAGCATACAAACGGACCTTGGGAGGAGTTTCACTTCGAATTTAAAGACAGCCTTCCTAAAAAGGTTTGGGGTAAAACTAAACCATTCAAGTGTATGTCACCCCTCCTCAAACGTTATCGAGAGATGGCACAGGTCAGTAAAAAGGCTTTTAAAAGTGCTATGCGTGGAAAACGGTAGTGACTGGGAAGCTAATCTGCCCCATGCGCTTTTAACTCTTAGGACGGTAACGCATGATTCTACAGGTTCTACAGATTCTACAGGATAGCCCAGCAGAGCTAGTTCATGGGAGAAATCTCCGCACTCCGGAAACCCTACTTTTCGAACAATGGACGGGAGAAAATGATGAGCATGAATTAGTTACTGAGTACGTCTTCAAACTTATCAACCGACTGAAACGCTGTCAGGAGCTAGCGGTCGAAAACATGACAATTACTAGAGATAAACGGAAAATGTGGTATGATAGAAATGCTAAAGAACGAAAATTTCAACCAGGAGACGAAGTGTTAGTTTTAGCAACTAACAAGAAAAACAAAATGTCTGTAGGTTGGATAGGCCCCGGTAGAGTAGAGTCTAAAATTTCTGATACTAATTATATTGTGAGTATACCAGGGAGAAGAGAAAAATCGCAAATCTATCATGTAAATCTTTTAAAACCCTACATCACCAGGGTAGGTAAAATAAATATTCTGACAAAAGAATTTAATGAGACAGATGAATCTCAGGATTTGGAGATAGCTTTCCCATTAGCAGATTCAAATAGTTATGACTTTGACGAAGTTATCAAACAAAGTGCATTAAACGAGCGGTGCACAGCAGGGTTAAATTCAAATGTTAAAACAGGTATTAGACGAATACAGGGAAGTTTTTTCGAATGACCCGGGCTTAACGGACCTGACTATTCATGATATTGAGCTAACTGAGGAAAAACCGGTGAGAAGTAGACCGTATAGGGTATCTCCTAGACAGAATGAAATACTGAAAAAAGAGATAAAGCGCATGCTTGAATTAAATATAATTAAGGAAGGGGAGTCTGATTATAATTCTCCCATGATTTTAGTCGAAACTCCGGGGAGGGAACCTCGGCCATGCATTGATTATCGCCGTTTGAATGCGATGACAAAAACAGAATTTTTTCCGCTTCCGAATATTGAACAAAGGGTCGAAAAGGTGGCGGCGGCAAAATATATTTCTGTATTAGACCTGACCAAAGGATACTGGCAGATACCCATGACACCAAAAGCACAAAAATTAGCTGCTTTTGTCACAAGCTTTGGTAGCTTCTTACCAATGGCAATGCCTTTCGGATTGTCCAACGCTAGCTATAGGTTTTCCAAATTTATGTCTAAATTACTAAATGGGTTGGAAGAATTTTGTCTTCCATACTTAGATGACATGGCCGTTTTTTCAGATAGCTGGGAAGACCATATTCAGCATCTAAACACGGTACTAAGTCGAATTAAAGAGGCGAAACTTACCCTTAAAATTTCGAAATGCAGATTCGCACAAAAAACGGTTAAATATCTGGGACACATAATAGGGGAAGGAAAAAGGAAGCCTGCAGAAGCGGAAATCCGCGCCATAACGGAACTCCCAGACCCTAAAAATAAAACGGAAATTAGAAGATCCCTCGGCATGGCAGGGTATTACTCCCGTTATATAGAAAATTATGCGACCATCGTAGAACCGCTCACACGAGCATTAAAAGGAAAAAACAAAAAACAAAAAATCGTATGGACCGATGAAATGAAAGAGGCTTTCGAAACCTTAAAATCTAAACTCACCCAAAAACCCATCCTATATGCGCCAAATTATAATCTAGAATTTGTGGTTCAGACGGACGCGTCAGATAAAGGGATAGGGGTAGTTTTAGCACAAAGACAGGGCTCAGAAGAGCATCCCATTATATATTTGAGCAGAAAATTTTCGGAGCAAGAGAAAAGTTATAGCGCCACAGAGAAAGAATGTGCAGCTATAATTTTTGCCATAAAAAAATTACGCCACTACATTGATGGACAAGAGTTCAGTATCGAAACCGATCACAATCCTTTAGTGTTCCTGAAAAACAATGCAGGTAACAATCCCAGGTTGTTAAGATGGTCCTTATCACTGCAACCGTTCCTGTATGCCATAAAACACAGAGCGGGCAAAGATATACCGCACGTTAATTGTCTGAGCAGGGCAATAAAAAAAAAAAAAAAAAAAAAAAAAAAAGCTCAAATTTTTTTTTCTTTCTCACATTTGTAAATAGTTTTCTTTTATTGTATATATAAGGTTTTCTTAATGTGTTTATTCTGGTTTCAACACCTTTAAATTATTAAAGTTCTCCAAACAAAGCAAAGTCGTTAAAAGAGTTTGAAAATGTTTTTTAAAGTGTCTTTTTAGAATTGTTAAAATTTTATTTTGAGTGCAAAGAGCCACCCAAAATGAATGAGCTAACCATATTCTGCTTTTTAGATTTCACGCCTTTCAGACGTTAAATCATCTTAGAGGTGGGGGTAGTTGTGATAATTTAGATTTATCACAGGCTTTTAAAGACATTTTTTCTGAAAAGAGATTTCACTATGGAACTGAAAACACAAAATGGCTTTCATTCTCAAGATGAAAAGATCGGCGATTTAAAAGGATCGCTAAATCATCATCGATCAGCTGAAAAGACAGGCGGGCGACACTAACGTGAATAGGGGACCACACGAGTCGCACCTTTGATAGTACGCCGACGCAAAAATGAAAGCACAGAGGATCAGAGACCAGACATATTGTCGCCATAGGCGTGTATTTTCAGGTACGAATGATAAGACGATGTTACGAATCTTTTAATGAGAAAAGATCATTAAGGCTGATGATTGGTTCGTGACCTTTAGGGGAGGTATTGGCTGAGAAGAAAAAGAGGAAGCCAAGGTTTTGCAGGGGGGGATTTTGATCTCGGAGTGAGAAGAGGAGAGAACAGAGCTCGGAGCTCGGATTTGTTCTCTGAGAAAAGTGGATCAGCTCGGATCGGGAGCTGCAGAGGGTGACGTCACCCAAGTGAGCCGGAGGAAGAGGACTCTCGCTAGGAGAGTGCCGGTGACAAGTCTCATCTTCGGTGTTTAGAGAACGCCGTGTTGCTGAATTGTAGAAACTTTACGTGATTTATAAACTGAACATTCTGTGGACTGAAATAGAACTTTGGACTTGGAGCTAGTGGATTAAGATCCTACGAGTTCTAAAAATATTTATGCCGTATATAAAATTTAATACAGAGAACCTTTTTTATTGTTACAAATAAATAATTGATTCTCCATTAAATTGCCTGGATTATTTGCCGAGCGGCACTTACGCTACCAACCACTTAGCTTTAATCTATAAGAGGCAAAGTTATTACATTAGCATTTCCCTCTCCGTGCTTAACTTTTGGAAGTGAGTGTATATGTATCTGAGTATGGTATCGGAAAAAGATGCATTTTGAAAAGGACACTTTTGTGCACAGTCAAGCCTCGTTTAAGCAGTAAGAAAATCGAAACAGAAAGTTTGTTAAATAATTGAAAATATCTTTATTAAATAGAGTTTTATTAATTTTGGGTTTTTACCTAAACTTATCTATCAGGAAAAGTTTGCGTTGTGAAACACGTATTTTTGACCGACATGAACTGGATGCTATTTTTGCAAAAATGATCGGTAATTTGGCATCTATATTTTGCTCCAATATCGAATAAGGGCTTTATTTATACCAGATTCATTTTTAGAAGTCCTATATTATTATTATTTTTTTCTTTCAAAGTAAACAGTTGTAAATTTAAAATTTGCAACAAAGAATATTCTTTCGAACGCATTATAAATTTGAAGCTGACCTGCCTTTAGAGAGGTTGGTCCGTTATCAACATAGGACTTTAATATATTATGCCGTTTTATTCAGGATTCCGCTTTAACAGATGCAACTGTGTGGTATACTTTCCACCTGGTCTTGAAACTGGTGCAGAGGTGACATTTGGGGAGCGCTAAAGGGGGGGATGGAGTAGTCGTTGAATTTAATATTTCAAGAATTTAATATTTCAAAGGATTAATAAAAAAAAAAAAAAAAAACGTGTGGCACTCGGGGACTGCCACGGTAAAGCTATTGCATAGCATTTTTTATCAACTTATGCAATTATAACTATTTATTTATTTTTTATTTATGCAGTTTTTTTTTTTTTTTTTTTTTTTTTTTTTTGTCTTTGATAATAATTCAAATTCGTGATGACCGATACCATTTTTTTCTCTTGTTTTTAACATATGAGAAGTTAATATCGTTTAAAATATTTTTATTATCTTACAATACATGTAGGTTAATCAGGAATTTTTATCATTGAAACTATACGTTTATGGTAGCTGAGATAAAAAAACATAAGTTTGAGACTTGATATTCTCAAAATATCTGAAAAATACCGCGTCAATGTCTGCCGAAGTCTACCGAAGGATACCGAACCGAAGTCTGCCAAACTGAAGCGACGTTAGCCGGAGTGTTAGGTTTTTTTTCTCGTTACGGAATTTCTAGATTCTTTAGACGCGCTCAAAGCCCGCGATAAAAGCTATGCAATACCTTAATAAATTACCAAACAAAATTTGTCCGCGCTACGAAAATTAGATCGCGAGTTATAAGCATTTTAAATTTTCCTAACCTCACCGTGGGGGTCTCCTGTCACCAAAAATTAACACCGTCTCAAAATAAATTACCCAACAAAATTTGGCCGCACTACGAAAATTAGATCGTGAGTTATAAGCATTTTAAATTTTTCGACCCTCACCATGGTGGATCTCCTGTCACCAAAAATTAACACTGTCTCATAATAAATTACCAAACAAAATTTGGCCGCGCTACGAAAATTGATCGCGAGTTATAAACATTTTAAATTTTTTTACCCTCACCGTGGGGGGGGGGGTCTCCTGTCACCAAAAATTAACACTCTCTCATAATAAATTAAAAAACAAAATTTGGCCGCGCTACCAAAATTGATCGCGAGTTATAAGCATTTTAAATTTTTCGACATTCACCGTGGGGGGTCTCCTGTCACCAAAAATTAACACTCTCACATAATAAATTACCAAACAAAATTTGGCCGCGCTACGAAAATTAGATCGCGAGTTATAAGCATTTTAAAATTTTCGACCCTCACCGTGGGAGAGGTCTCCTGTCACCAAAAGTGACACTGTCTCATAATAAATTACCAAACAAAATTTGGCCGCACTACGAAAATTAGATCGCAAGTTATAAGCATTTTAAAATTTTCGACCCTCCCCATGGGGATCTCCTGTCACTAAAAATTAGCGTTGTCTCATAATAAATTACCAAACAAAATTTGGCCGCGCTACAAAAATTGATCGCGAGCTATAAGCATTTTAAATTTTTCGACATTCACCGTGGGGAGGGGGGGGGTCTCCTGTCATCAAAAATTAACCCTCTCTCGTAATAAATTATCAAACAAAATTTGGCCGCGATACGAAAAGTAGATCGCGAGTTATAAGCATTTTAAATTTTTCGACCCTCACCATGATGGGTGATCTCCTGTCACCAAAAGTAACACTGTCTCATACTAAATTACCAAACAAAATTTGGCCGCGCTACGAAAATTGATCGCGAGTTATAAGCATTTTAAATTTTTCGACATTCACCGTGGGGGGTCTCCTGTCACCAAAAGTAACACTGTCTCATAATAAATTAGCAAACAAAATTTGGCCGCGTTAGGAAAATTAGATCGCGAGTTATAACCATTTTAAAATTTTCGACCCTCACTGTGGGGGGTCTCCTGTCACCAAAAATAACACTGTCTCATAATAAATTACCAAACAAAATTTGGCCGCACTACGAAAATTAGATCGCGAGTTATAAGCATTTTAAATTTTTCGACCCTCACCATGGGGGATCTCCTGTCACCAAAAGTAACACTGTCTCATAATAAATTACCAAACAAAATTTGGCCGCGCTACGAAAATTAGATCACGAGTTATAAGCATTTTAAATTTTTTGACCCTCACCGTGGGGGTCTTCTGTCACCAAAAGTAACACTCTCTCATAGTAAATTACCAAACAAAATTTGGCCGCACTACGAAAATTAGATCGCGAGTTATAAGCATTTTAAAATTTTCCACCCTCCTCATGGGGGATCTCCTGTCACTAAAAATTAACTCTGTCTCATAATAAATTACAAACAAAATTTGGCCGCGCTACGAAAATTGATCGCGAGTTATAAGCATTTTAAAATTTTCCACCCTCCCCATGGGGGATCTCTTGTCACTAAAAATTAACTCTGTCTCATAATAAATTACCAAACAAAATTTGGCCGCGCTACGCAAATTGGATCGCGAGTTATAAGCACTTTAAATTTTTCGACCCTCACCATGGGGGATCTCCATAAATTACCAAACAAAATTTGGCCGCCCTACGAAAATTGATCGCGAGTTATAAGCATTTTAAATTTTTCGACATTCACCGTGGGGGGTCTCCTCTCACCAAAAATTAACACTGTCTCATAATAAATCATCAAACAAATTTTGGCCGCTTTACGAAAATTAGATCACGAGTTATAAGCATTTTAACTTTTTCGACCCTCACCGTGGGGGGTCTTCTGTGACCAAAAATTAACACTGTTTCAATATAAATCACCAAACAAAATTTGGCCGCGCTACGAAAATTAGATCGCGAGTTATAAACATTTTAAAATTTTCGACCCTCAACGTGGGGGGTCACCTGTCACCAAAAGTAACACTGTCTCATAATAAATTACCAAACAAAATTTAGCCGCGCTACGAAAATTAGATCGCGAGTTATAAGCACTTTAAATTTTTCGACTCTCACCATGGGGGATCTCCTGTCCCTGTCACGAAAAATTAACACTGTCTCATAATAAATTACCAAACAAAATTTGGCCGCGCTACGAAAATTAGACCGCGAGTTATAAGCATTTTAACTTTTTCGACCCTCACAGTGGGGTCTCCTGTCACCAAAAATTAACACTGTCTCATAATAAATTACCAAACAAAATTTGGCCGCGCTACGAAAATTAGATCGCGAGTTAAAGCATTTTAAATTTTTCGATCCTCACCATTGGGCGGGTCTCCACTCACCAAAAGCTACATTATCCTACCTTGTTTTATCTTTAGACGATTCTTTTCCATACACATTCTATCAGGAATTTTTATTATTGAAACTATAGTTTTATAGTAACTGAAATAAGAAATATAAGTTTGAGACTTGATATCCTCTAAATATCTGAAAAATACCGCGTCAATGTCTGCCGAAGTCTACCGAAGGATACCATGCCGAAGTCTGCCGAAGTGAAACGACGTTAGCCGAGTGTTAGGTTTTTTCGTTACGGATGTGTTAGGAATTTTTCGCGTTACGGAATTTTTGGATTCGGTCGCCGCCCTCAAAGCCCGTGATAAAAGCTATGCAATAGCTTAAAATGCCCCCCTCTTCCTCTAATAAAGGCTTCACAAACACCTTACCACATTTAGATGCTAATATCTATAAAGGATCAGAATAATAGCTAAATCTATAATCAAACTATTTCCAAACTAATCTAGAAAATAACTTTTCTAGATTAGTTTGGAAATCTAAGATTATTAATTCAAAGAAAGTAAACAATTCTAAATAAAATAAGTATTGAATTTTTCAACACCAGTATTTTTGAAAAATATCACAAATTAACTTTAATATTGGAAATGAAATTTATATAAATCAGCAAAATCCTATGCGGGACTTCTTGGAAAAGTTTGTCATAATCATAAAATTATCATCAGTCTACCGTTTTTATATCAGCCCAATAATTGTTTGCCTAGTTCTTCAGAGATTATGGTCTTCCACACGTACTACATTCAGCTGGAGAAAAATAATCTGAAACACGTGTCTGAAACCCCAAGGACGCACCGCTTAATCTGTTTCATTAGTGGCGAATTATGGAATAAATCTTACTGGTGTAGAATATGTATTGATTGAGCAAATGACAGTTTTTTTTTTTTTTTTTTGACTGTTTAAAATATTTTTTCTAGTCTCTTTTTTTTAATCCCCTTCATATCCTTCTTCTTTATATAGTCTATCCCTTTTTTAATCCCTTTTTTAATTCCCTTTTAAAATAGAGGAGACAAAAATTCAAGTGTAATGCAAACGATAAATTATGATACATATTTTTTAAAGAGTTGAAAAAAAAAATGACTCGCAGTTTTAACTCTCGACAGTATTGCCAATTGGGATTTTATATTTTTAGTTTTTAATATTGTTATTACCATTGCAACCATTTTTTTAATAGAAATATTCGTCCTTTTTCATCTGTCATGAAATAAGGCTAATACAATATCTTTTTCGGAAAAAGTGATGCAAGCTTTAAGGGTGTTCTTAACTGCTTCGCTCAACAAGCGCAAAATGTTTTGACACATTTACAAATGCATTTTTTAACAGAAAGTTATGAAATTGGCATGCCTGACTATGGAAGCGATTTCGAATCGAACTTATTTTTCCATTTTATGATAATTAAATTATCTATCCAGTTCTAAGCTATTTCGATGACGTCATCACCCGTTTTTCTCCTACTTTTCGACCGGTTTTTCTGCTTTCGTCGGGAAACCTGCTCAAAAGTGTCAACTTTGAAGGCTTGTTATGAAAAATCTATTGTGTTTTTTAAAAAACAGAAAATTGAGTGCAATTAGACAGTTTCTGATTAATAACGCCTGCTATTTTCATGCATTTCCGAACAAAAATAAATTAAAGCATGTGTCACAAAGTTGCCCTTTTTTTTATTTAAGAACACCCTTAAAAAAGCTAAGCTGGCAAACTGGCCGTAGAGTTGAGAAAAGTATTTTTACATTACGTATATTGAATTATATAGTATATATTATACGCATTAAAGGCGACAGCACAAACAATCACCTGATCGAGTTTACGGGTGAAAATCTCAGATTAGTGAAATCTTGATTTGCATGATCGTTTCTGCCAAGTCCTATCTTGGTGCAAAACACCTAAAAATCCGATTTTAACGGTTCACTCGTAAGGTTTACCACTGTGCTTTCCTGTACCCAAAAACGTGTAAACATGGAGGATTGGGAGCAGGAAAACACAATGGTAAACCTATGAGTCAACAGCTAACATCGGATTTTTTATATTTTCCACCAAGATAGGACGTGGCAGACCGATTGCGTTGTAATATGCCAATCAAGATTTCACTAATCCTGGAATTTCAGCCGTGAACTCGATGATGTGATCGACTGTGCTGCCGCCTCCCGGTCTATACATTATATATTAGAAATATGGCATTGTATGCATCTTCTCCTGTACATACTCAAACTCATGCTCCTTGTATTAATATTAAACTAAATATTTGAAAATTTCCATTCTAATTCCAGTGACATCAAAAATTATTTTTTGTTTCTCAATTGCTCTTTTTCTTTGCCCCCCCCCCCCCATCTCCCTCCAGTTTCATTTTTTACATGAGAACCGCATAAAAAGGGTTGAATTTTATAGAAAACATGCACATTGATTCTCAATAAAAAAAAAATAAATAAAATAAAAAAAAAAAAAAACTTAATTTTGAATTATTAAGACATATATTTGGATAAAGCATATAAAACACAGCGTATTGCTGCTTTTTGGGTTATAATCCAGCCATGTGCAAAATCATTTAATCATCCGTTTTGATCCTGATATCGGCCAAACATTTTCATATTTTCTAATTTACAAGATTATTCCAATTAGAAAAAAATAAAAATTTTGTGGCATCAGGCCGAAACGGTAAAGTCGAAAATGTTACTCGGTCTACTGAGTGCTAAATTAACATTGAGAACATTTGAATAGTCATCACATTGAAAATAAATAAGTCAGTGGTGTATCAAATGAATCATCCAATTGTCTTTTAATTATTAATTAAACTAATTGCCATGTGTGAATTTATATACAAATAATAATAACTATCTTACATCGTTAACTTGCATTCATTTGTTCCAATCAATTAACCAATTTGCCTATACTATAATCATAATTAAACGACTTAATTTTTAAATGGTATCGCATTTTCAAAAATAATTTTAAATCAAAGGAAATGTAATATTAAAATATATATACTTTTTTAAAATATATATTTAGCCTTTATCAAAAAACTGACCAATATGGCTCATTACACAGTTCCTAAATAACAAAAAAACTGTCAACTGAATGCATTTGAGAACAAAATTGGATTTAAAAATGAGTAATAAAATAACCAATTTGTTATTTGAATACATCCTCAATTCTTCAATCATGATCGCTTCGGGAAATTTTGTGCGAAGTGCCCATTTCGGCAGCCTTTTTTTAAAATATATTCTACTTTTATCAAAAAACTGGCCAATTCGTCACATTATATAGTTCCTAAATAAGAGAACCTGTGAAATGGATGCGTTTGAGAGCAAAAATGGATTTAAAAATGACTCAGAAAAAAACGCAATTTGTTATACTTCCTCAATTTTTTCAATCACGACCACTTAGGGAAATTCTGTTCAAAGTACCTTTTTTGACAGCCTTTTTTGAAATATATTCTGCCTTTACCGAAAAATTGGCCAATAAGTCACATTATACAGTTCCTAAATAAGAGGTTTTGCCATTTGGATGCGTTTAAAATCAAAAATGAATTCGAAAAATGAGTCACAATATAAGCAATTTGGATTTGAGGTTTTTTTCTCCAATTCCGATTTCTGTTTAATTTTTTTTCTGCTATAAGAATTGGTCCTATGAAAAATTTGTTAGTATAAAAGTTGTAGATATTATTGAGAAGATGTAAAATAAATTTAATTAGATTTGATTGCTTAAAAATTGAGTAAGTTATGATTTTTTTCCTTTTTCCATCCCCTTATTCTTTTCTTTTTTAATTTTTTTCATCGGTAAAAGTTGGTCCTATCAAAAACTTGTAAAAACGAAAGTTTTAGATAATGTTGAGAACATTTATACAAAATTTAGTTGGATTTGATATCTTGAGAATTGACGAAGTTACGATTTTTTTTCTCCCAAAAACCATGTTTATTTCGTCCCTTGACCCCATTTTTAATTTATCAAAAATCTATCATACAGAAACTTTTAGCCCATTTTTTAGAAGTACTATAAACTTTAAACTGATTCGATATCTATTTTAATTAAGAAATTATCGCGTTTTTTCTGTTTTCACAAAAACCCTCCTTATTTCCACCCCCTTGGTCCGATTTTGCCCATTAACGAACTCGACCGAGATTTTATGCCCCTCAATTTTATGTAAAAGTTTGAAGAAGACCTGAGCATAATTATGGAAGTTATCGTGTCTAGAAGAAAGTAAAATATAATATATAGATAGACAGATATAAATTTTTTTACTGGTGGTAGTTTTAGGGTCTAGGAGTCATGATCGGTGTAGATCTGCAAAAATTTTTCAGAAATTCCAACATGGGAGAGAATGCAATTAGGTAGTATTTCATACGAAATCTACCTAAACATTTTCATAATGAATCATCATGTAAAAAAAATAAAAAACAATGAATTAAAATTTTTTTTTTCATGTTTTATTCGATTAACATCTCGTCATCTTTAATAATAATAATAATAATGATACATACATAACATGACATAAATTTAATGTTTTTATTTTTATTCTTATTCAAATAAATATTTTATTCTGTGTAGGTAATCAAATAAAATATTTTAGAAATAGATTTATATAAGCATGAATTAAAATACATAACAGTATTTACATTAAAGGAACAATCCAGTTCTTTTACCATATGTACCAAATATTAATTTATTTTTATTGTTATGCTTTATTTTTAAGTTTTCAGAGAATTTATTAGATTATTATTAATCATATAATATTGACTTAATGTAAGCAGTGTTGCATATTGAGAAAGTAACGAATGGACATTAGAATCAGTGAAATAAAAAATAATTATATCATACATATAACGATTGTAAACACTATCATTGTTATTGCTTAATAATCTTTGTAATAAAAATATAGTATTCCTTGAGGTTGTTCATAAATCGTATTATTATAAATAATACAATTATGAAGTAAGGTAAAGTTCAATAATGTTTAAGGGGTTTCAAAATACTCCTATAGCTTCGAAATTTTGAATTTTTTTTTAGATGTTAAAATTCCACTCCCCCCCCCCCCCAAACATTTTAATATACAGTGAACTTGCGTTAAGGGTGTTCTTAAATCAAAAAGGGCAACTTTGTGACACATGCATTAATTGATTTTTGTTCGGAAATGCATGAAAATAGCAGGTGTTGTTATTCAGAAACTGTCTAATTGCACTCATTCTTTTATTTTTTAAAAAACACAATAGATTTTTCATAACAAACCTTCAAAGTTGACACTTTTGAGCCTATTTTCCGACGAATGCAGAAAAACCGGTCGAAAAGGAGGAGAAAAACGGGCGATTGCGTCATCGAAATAGCTTATAACTCGATAAGTAATTTAATTATCATAAAATAGAAAAATAAGCTCAATTCGAAATCGCTTTCCTAGTCGGGCATTAAAATTTTATAACTTTCTGTTAAAAAATGAATTTGTAAATGTGTCAAAACGTTTTTCGCTTGTTGAGCGGATCAGTGAAGAACACTCTTTAAAATGGATTTCTCATTATTACATACGAACAGTGGCGTAGCTAGGGGGGGGGGGGGGGGAAGGGGGGCGTCCGCCCCGGGCGCCGAGTCCTAGGGGCGCCAAATTGAGAGAAATTGTTATATATCTATATTGGGGTGGGGGCGCAAAATTTCTTGCTGGCCCCGGGCGCCGAAAAACATAGCTACGCTACTGCATACGAAAATCCCCGGTAAGGTTTATAGGAAGTGCATGTAACAGACATCATTTAATACGTAACAGTTTCAGAGTTTATTTTAAAATTAAATTTACTGGTGCTCCCATCTATGTAAGAGTTCAATAATTATAAATTAACAATTTAAATTTATTAATTAAAGGATACATTGTTTTGAAAGAAATACATATATAAAAAAAAAACTCTGTGCGATCTGCGACCACACTTACCAACTTGTTAAAGTCAATTTTTCTTTTATTAAAATGATTTATAATTACAAAAATTTTGACTATAAATATATTCAGTATTTTATTGATTTTTGCAGCTTTATGCAAAACGCACAAAAATAAAATTAATTTCAGCATTGGGACACACAAGTAATCTAACCAGCGAGTTTTACATAGGTTTGTTTAACCCGATAAACACGACCTCATCGGGTCTGAGCTAATTGTTTTCCTTGCGGGCCGGGTTCGATTCTAATTGTCCTGAATGAATCGCGTGCTGAGTTCTGGTTCTTACGGACGGGGTTAACTCAATTTATCTTATAAAATATAAACTATTGTTTCAAGTGAAAAACTGCATAGTATTTGAACGTGAATGAGTCTTTACATGTTTATTGTTAGGTGCGTTCGTAATTATGTAAATGCGTATCAACTATTGTTGTCGTTCAGTCCGTCTGTCTGTCCGCATATAACAACGTAAAAACTATCCAACCGAATCGTTTGAAATTTAAAATACATAATTATTACATAATTTTGTCGAGTCATTTCAAATTTTATGAAAATCGGATACATAGATCAATTACAAGGACAATCAAAAGGATTCCGTTACATTGCTGTCAATGGGGGGAAAAGTTTCAAATACATTTTAATCGTTTGAAATTTAAAATACATAATTATTACATTATTTTGTCCAGTCATTTCAAATGTTATGAAAATCGGATGCATAGATCAGTTACAGGGACAATCAAAAGTATTCCGTTACATTACAATCAAGGGGGGAAAAAAAGTTTAAAATGCATTTTAATCGTTTGAAATTTAAAACGTTTAATTATTACATAATTTTGTCGAGTCATTTCAAATGTTATGAAAATCGGATGCATAGATCAGTTACAGGGACAATCAAAAGTATTTCGTTACATTACGGCCAATGGGGAAAAAAGTTTCAAAAACATTTTAATGGCGTTACACTCATTCGAACATAATAAAATTGACATGAACCTATGAAGTATATATACATTCTGTACAATCTGTGATGCAAAGAATATTTATTATTAAATTACAGGGCCACACAAAAGTATTCCGTTACATAATGCTATACGGTTAAACATTGTTTGGGGCATGTTTTAATTATTTTAAACTACTTCACATTTTATGAATATGATATATGTTGCTGAGGTGTAATAAAAGTTACTTCCTGTATATTTACAGGAACACAAAAAAGATTTCGACCACTGTACTGTATCTGAAGTACGGTCTACTATAAGAACAAGTTCTGAATATTTTTATAACTTCGTTATCGTACGAACGCACCTCATTTGCTACGCTTCATGTGCAATTTCCAACTTGTTTGTATTATTATAGATATTAAGATATGATTGTAGATTATTGCTTCTTAGTTGTATTAAATTATTATATTTAACATTAATATATTTGATATTAATATTAAATAATATATTTATTTGATATTAATATATATGTATATTTTTTCGGATCATCAAAAAACGTTTTGTCGAATTCAAATCAAATTTCGGTTCAATTTTTTTTTTTTTTTTTTTTTGTAATTTGGTTGATTTTGAGAAGAATTTCTAGATTCAGGACATTTATTCAGATTGGTAGATATTTGTGGTAGTTCTAAAAGAAGCATCCGCTTAAAAATTGAGAATTGAATGCGAAAATCTGGAAAATTACTCAATTTTATGGAAGGAAAAAAAATATATTACAGCTTTTCAATTTTAAAGTAAAAATTTGCGGGAGAGGGAGAAGAGGAACCAAAACTTTTTTTTTTTTTTTTTTTGAAGTCACATTTGTCAGAAGAAAAAAAAAAAAAGAGAGAATTATAAAAACAATTGATTGATAATTCTTTGATAAGCACATGCTTTGGTTAATAGGCTGTACATATATAACATCATCAATTTTTCGACAATTCTGGACATCCTCCCTACCCTACGACATCATACTTTATCATTCCTCGAACCCCCATACCCCTAAATAATATCGTTATCAGTGTTTAAAAACTCCTCTTATTTTTACAATTTTTTTTCTTCCTGTACGTTTGCATTGATATATATATATTTATTAGTCACATTATTTTTTACTGATTTAAATGAGGTAAAGTCAATAAAAAAAATAATAAAAATTAAAAAAAAACATGAAATAGCTTTATATCAAATAACATTTTAAGGAAATTCCTAATACTTAAAAGTATTTAACAATAGTTTTTTGTTGCATAATGTGTTCAACTGTAATAGTGTCTTCTTGCTCTAATACGGAAAGAGGGTTAGCAAAACCTCTTATCAACAAAACAGCTGGCGTACATTCTTTATCTTTTTTTTTTTTTTTTTTTTCCTTCGCAAGCGTAACAAGCATTATTTCGAACCTGTTTTTTCTAACAAAGTACTTTATGCGCATAGGACGAAAGAATGGGAATCCCGGCCGCTGGAATTTGGGAAGCTTCATATTTTGGAATTGGAATGGTTTTATAATTATTTATAAGGTTTTAATTTTCATAATGTCTATGTTATTTCATAAAAATATTTAACAGATAAAAAAAAAAAAAAAAAAAAAAAAAAAAACATGATTTCCAAAATAACTCTATTTCAAGAATTAATGCCCGGATTTTCATCAAACTTCAGATTCTGTTAAGTCTTGATGAGAACTGTTCATGTGTACGCTTTGGGTGCCAATCGCCCAACAGATGGCACTGCTATATTGATTTTTTTTTCCAATTTCTGCAATAGCTCTATCTCTATAGAACTAATGCACTAATTTTCATCTAACATCATATTCAGATATACCTTGATAAACAATATTGTTGATTATGTTTTGGTGTAAATCAGACAATAGGTGGTATGTGGGTGATTCTACGATAAGAGGTAATTTGTACGGCAATCCATTAAAAAAAAAAATTTATTCTACATGTTGCTATTTTTTGCAATGAATCGCATCATCTTAATATACTTTATTAAATAACACCACGATTGAATGCCTAATTAAAACACATTTTTCTGAAATTTCTTAAAAAGTCCAAAAAAGTCTCTACCCTGGAATATCCCCTTGCCGGTTTCAATTTAACCTTCAAACAATACATATATTTTTTCCATCAGATGCTTAGCTAAAGTATGTTTAATTGGAATTTAAGTAATTATACTTACGTATTATAAAATAAAAAATAAAATAATTTTGTTAATTTCAAAAAATTTTTAGAATTAACTTTTGTCCCGCTTTTTTTTGTGTATCTACCCTGTCATCCTGTCAAATTTCGTTCCGCTGAAACAAATATAAATTCAAGGATGACTGTATTAGAAGTAGCGCTTATGGACATATATCGGCTTGAGGTTAGCAATACTAAACGCGCAAGCCATTTAAGCGTCGCCATTTTTAGTTGTTGCGACGAGACCGTGCGATGTAGTGGTTTCGCTAGGTGATCGTGTATCTCCCCTGGTAAGTCATAAAACTAATAATATTCATTTAATTCAATTGCATTTACTGCCGTAATTAAACAATACAGTAATAATTAAAGTGAAATATGCAATTAACCCCAAAACTAATTCAGTCAGTTAAAAAAATTTGAATTTATCATGAAAATGTATCTCCCCTGTTATATTTCCCCTGTCAAGATAACTGCCAGGGGAGAGAGTCACTGACCAGAAAAAGTTATAAAATATGTAGAAAGTGACTTTGCCCTTATATGAAAAGGTAAATAAACGGGACAAAAATCATAATTTAAAGGTTTTTGATCAAACTCAAACTTTTGTTTCTGGCCGCATCCTCTATGTATTTGAAACCTCTTATCGTAGAATCACCCATGTATGAGACAGAAGAAAGTTTTGGGATTGCAACATACTATTAGTTTTTACTGAGCGACGGAGCGTTTGAAACGGAAATATATACGTAATATGTTAAAATTTTTTTAAAAATGAGAGTGTGAGAGGTAACGAGAGAAAGAACGAATCAAAGATTATAAAACAGGGAGGGGGGAAACGGTTAAGCACACATTAACCCTTTGCGGCCAGGGCAAATTCATTGCTTAAGGGTGTATTCGAAAAAATTATTTTCCACCTTCAACAGCTCGAAATTTTCCGATACATTTTCAGGCTCATTTTTAAAAGTAGAAACATGAAACTTGCTGGGGTGATTTTTGAAGTGATGTATCGAAGATGCCGTGTGAAGTAATTTTTCACTGAATTAATTAGAGTTTGATTTATAAGCAATTATTTTCTCAGCGTGACCCTTTTTTTCGTTTGCAGATCTCCCGCTTCGGAAAATTTGGTGCAAAACGCCGTTTTTGACAGCATTTTTTGCAACATTTTCTGCATTTATCAAGGAATCGACAATCTCGGCACCTTGTATAGTTTCTAAATAAGAGAATTTGAAAGTTTGGTGCCTTTGACAGCAAAAATGAATCTGAAAATAAATCTGAAAAAAAGGCAATTTGGATCGGAATACACCCTTAAGTGTTGAAATTAATGACTGGCACCGGAATTTGAAAACAACTTTATTTGTAAATAGGAAAAACGCTATATGTCACGCATTCAACAAACCATAATTTTTTTTAACAAAATTCCGGTACCAATATGGAGTTTGGGAATTAAAATTAAATGGTATAGCTATGAAACCAACGCGCCGCAAAAGATTAAGCTCTCTTTATATTTCTCTTAGAGTTTTTCTTTAATTATTTATTATTATTATTATTTTTTTCCCCTTCGAAATCTTGATAGCGAGAGTCTTGATTCAGAAGTAAGAATGGATAAATTATTCTATTGTTAAAATTTCTTTCATTTGCAGTCAGTAATGTAGTCATGAAAGAAAAAAAAAATTATACGCTATACGCAGAATACATACATTAGAGAGCATATTGCATTATGAGTCATGCAGAAAACATACACTATATGCAATACCATTGCAGGATTTTTTTCCTATTTTGCAAGATTTAAATTTTATTTTATTGTACTATTTTCAACAAATATTTATATTTTCTTCAAGCACTCATTATCAGGCAGTATCACTCCTTCACGTAGAAATAATTTTTTGCTGAATTTGCAAGTACCCTGTAAACGTTTTTATACAATAGAGCGAGCGATATTAAGAAGGCAAGAGGCTATTAATATTGACGCCTGACGCCTCTTCCCACCACTCGTAGTTATTTTTTTGGAAAAAGACCAAGTATATGTTTCCAAAAACACCGCTGCCAATGACGCCAGCATTTTCCCCCGGTTCTCTCGGTTAATGACATTTAAAAAGGGGCGGCAGTGAAGGGAGCAAAGCAGAGAAGAAAGAAAAAAGAAAAATGTACAACAACCCTTGTCTTAGCTTGGCGAGACTTTGGCGAACTTCGAGTGCTCTGTCTAGCGAACCTCAAAAAACTTTCCCAAGACTTTTTTTGGAAGATGGCCAGAAGCAATAAATAAATATACATCATGTTTTAGTGCAAAATGAACAAGCACCGGCAGCTACTTCTAAAGAAATTATTTTTCATTTGAAACTGCTACTCACTCCAATACATTATTAATAAATTCAAAACTTTGTTTTTGTTATAAGACATAAATATTAGAAGGAATAAATAATCAAAGGACATCAATTATGAATCCACTTCTGAACTTCTGATATAGATATTACTTTTTCCAAGAAAAAAGTATTGAATTCATGAAAATTTTTGAATTCCAGTTTTCGACGGATTTACATGTTTTAGGGGGCATAGCATAGAGCCCCCCAAAAACAAGTTTTTGCAAAATTTCTGTCTGTGAGTCTGCAGGTAGCCAGTGTTGAATTCAGACACTTTTCTCCGGGAGGGACCGCAATGGCTCCGGGGAGGACATTGTACTTTTTGACCATTGAAAACGCAAAATTTCAAATTTTCCGAGGGGGGGGGACATTTTATTGCCTCGGGGGGGGGAATTCAACACTGCAGGTAGCACAAATTTTGTGACCCCTGTATCTCAAGAACTAATGAACAGAATTCAATAAAATTTTAGATTAAGCTAGTCATTGATATAAATTTGTGCTGATTACTTTTCGGTGTAAATCATCTGACAGGTAGCACTGCTATA
Organism: Maratus speculifer; assembly: GCA_964019185.1. NCBI lineage: Eukaryota > Metazoa > Arthropoda > Arachnida > Araneae > Salticidae > Maratus > Maratus speculifer. Next base: position 30,890,648 of record OZ025289.1, read on the forward strand.
TTGCCTTTTTCACAATTTCTGCCATAGTTATATCGCAAGAACTAAAGTACGGATTTTCATAAAAGTTCAGATTCCATTAATCCATAATATAATATGATGCTGATTTTTTTTTTTTTTTTGTGTGTGTGTGTGTGTGTGTACATTCTCCAGCAGGTGTAGCTGCTATGCGACACTATTCATGATTATCGCAACAGTTCTATCTCAAGAATTAATGCACGAATTTTCATCAAACTTCATATTTAGTTAGTCCTTGATATAAATTAGTGCTGTTCAGTTTTGGGAATAAATAACTCAACAAATAATTCTTCTTTCCAGATTTTTTTTTTTTTTTTTTTTTTTTTTAACGATTTTTTTGTGATTTTATCTCAAATAATATAATGCCTGGATTTTCACCAAACTTCAGATTCAGTTAGAACTTGACATAAGTTGCTGCTGATTAAATTTTGGTGTAAATCACCTAACTGGTGGCACTGCTATGCTGCTTCATTTTTTTAGCAAGTATTAATATGTATGAGATAGAAGAAAGTTTCGGGACTGCCCTTTTTTTAACCCCCCCCCCTTTCGATATCATACATTATCATCCTTCGAATTCCCCTCCTCCTTTATTATATAACATTAACAAAGTATTTTTTTTTTTTAAATTTATCTAATTTGTTTGCAGTCATATACAGAACTGGTTGCTCTTATTTTTCATATATTAATTCAAATAAAGAAATGTCAATAAAATATGGCTCCATTCAAGTAACACAAAGAAATAGCTACTGCTTAGAAGTAATTTATTATAGCTTTTTGCCACACAGTGCTTTCACAGTAATAAAGTTTTGTTGCACTTTCTTCGAACGGAGGAGATAGAAATTTTTATCAACAAAAGAAGAGGACAACGGTCTTTGTCTTTTATTTATTAGTAAATACAAATTACATTAAAAATATATTTCACATTTGGTTTCTCGAATCGTGATTTTATATGCGTACACATATGAAGAAGAATTAGGGATGTCAAACGTTGGAGTATCCCACATTTTATAATTAAATATTTTGATAATAATTTAGTGATTTTAGTGATAACTTTATATATTTTCATAAAAATACATAACAGACTGAAAAAAAGATATTGTACTATTTTGAACCAAAAACCATGTTGCGAATAAAAAGAGAAAATTTTGATTGGATCAAAAATTATATCGATGTCATTTTTGTCCCTCCCTCTTGAGATATCTTAGGATATCATGTACCAAAAAAAAAAAACCCCTCTCTCCCCTAAAATAATAAATTTATATACGCACAGCCCCTTTCTTTTACAAAGTGAAGTGGCGACTGGATTATTTGGATTCAGGAGCTATTGACTTTTTAAAAATTTTCGGAATCTGCATCTAATAACTATACTGAAATTTTTAAATGAAGAAACCGTAAAAGTTTACTATTTTAAGTGTACCACGAAATTTCGTTATCAATTAATACCATTCATTTTATAATGGAATGCTTTAGTAAAGAAAAGATAAATTTCTAGGAAATCTTATCTTTTTTTTTTACTGATAAAAAAAAAAAAAAAAAAAAAACAGACTTCTTTTTTTAATTTCACACATACTTTCTTTTCAAACTCCTGTGAAATTTAATTAAAAAAAAAAAAAAAAAAAAAAAAAAAAAAGATTACGCCTAGCTATAGACATTTTTCCAGTAACCATACTGGTAGTAGTTCGCTGTGCAGTCAGGCCCTGTTCCAGGGGCATGGATTTATCCCGAGGAGATGGAAGGAATTGTGTTCTATTGGGATGAATTTTCCGAATTAGCATCTCCTATCAATTTTATGATTCATAAAAGAGAAGGGCAGACAGATAGACCTCCTGGATGGCCGGATATGCCCCCAGATCATTTTGCCTTTGAGCGTATGTCAAAGGTCGAATCACTCAGTTACAATTGTGGAATTTAGAAGTCTAATAAATGCTGTTTTGTTGTGAATGCGCTTAGAATGCTGTGGACTGTTGAACGTGCTCTTTGTTCTTTTCTGATTCTTGGTGCAGAAAAGTAATTCTGTGTTCTGCTAAAAAATAAATAAATAAATAAATAGAGTAGTAGTCAGTAGTTGTTTAGTAGTGTCAGATCTTCTGATTGGCTTTCATAAATCTTTATGTATATGTATTTTAAGTTTATATAATTTGCATAAGTTTTAGCTTTTTTATTTTATTCGAAAGTGAAATTTTTGAAACTGCAACGTGCGCTTTATAATTTTGAATATTTATAAACAGTAGCGCAGCCAAAATTTGGCTCTAGGAGGGGTTTTGAATTTTCGATAAAGGTGTTTGCCGGCTATTTGAATCGCCTGTTAATAGAATCAGTACTAATTTAGAATATTCGCTGCATAATCCGTAAACTCAAAGAGCATCTGTGTGGCAGGAAATCATCATTCCTTTAGCATAATGCGTCTCAGAAAAGTGATTTAGTTCAAATAACCAATTTTTTCTTAACTAATCTATGTAATATACACCTTCACAATTTTAAGTAGAACTTCTGCCATTTAGTTGAATGATTTTATTAAATGAAATCTGATTCAATAAAGTGACAGATTCCAAAGTACGTTAAAACGTTTAAATATTAAGTTTGATTTTGATTCATATAAGCGGCAATTATAGCGATTTTTCCTAGCTCTGGCAGGGGTTTTAACCCCAAAACCACCCTCTTGGCTGCGCCACTGTTTATAAAGATGTTTCTCAATCGGCTAGCGACACACATGCGTGCCATGAGAGACGAGAATCCTACCGGTGCATCGCGATCCTCAATCGTCATGTCAAATATACTAATGTGAAAACTCAATAATAGTTGTTTTTATAGTTTTATTATTTTCTTATGTTAAAATTTCATTTAAACCTTTTATCTTTTATTAATACTCAATCGTCATGTCAAATATACTAATGTGAAAACTCAATAATAGTTGTTTTTATAGTTTTATTATTTTCTTATGTTAAAATTTCATTTAAACCTTTTATCTTTTATTAATACGCATTCGTAATTATATAATTACGTAGCACCCATAATCACCGCCTGTTCAGTCAGCCGGTCTGCCAACAAACAGCGCTTAAACTATTCAACCGAATGGTTTGAAATTTATTCTATAGAATCATTAAAAAATTGTTTTGAGTCTTTTTCAAATTTTACGAAAATCGATTCAAAAAGATATAGATAAAAGTTTTCTTTATTTTATTAAATCCTATTAAAATAAATAATTTGAATAAATAAATAAATAATAAATAAATTACAAATTAATAATAAATAAATTATTAATTAATAATATATAAATATTAATAATATATAATGGGAATTTTTTTTTCCAATTTCCATTTATAATAGTAATAATAGTAATACGTATATCAGAAGTGGATGCTTAGTTGATGTGTTTTGACTATGTATTCCTTCTTCCATTTATGTTTTAATACAAAAACAAAGTTTTGAATTTATTAAAAATGTATTGCAGAGGTAATTTAAAAAGAAAATAACACAATATATTCATATAATTAATAATATATAAAAATAATAATAAATTGGAAAAAACAAACTGAATGTTAGTCCATGATAGATAGATTATTTTAGGTTGCGTTGTATTGTTTTTGAAAACTTCATTTATCGCCGTGGTATCCTTATTTCTGTATTACCGAATTAATAATATAGAGCTGTTATAAATTTTGTCTTCATATATTTTTTGCATAAGAGTGCAAACAGCTATTGCAATTGCAACCACATCTGAATATTTATAAAACTAGTTATACACTATATGGCCAAAGGTAACCGGCCACTTGCGATTTTAGACATTTTGTTAAATATCTAAACAAATACACCGGGAATTATACTGAAAATCCTGGTGTGTAAAGCATAATAGTATAGGTCATATATTACCGTGAAGATTTTCCCCGAAACTCTATAGGGACCATCAACAAATTGAAAAAGAATGAATATATTTTGGATGGCCTTGTCAAAACTAATGTAGCAAAAGCGTTCAAACTATATTGCATATTGTGTTAGCTAAATGTATAAAGTAACTTTTGTAAAAGTCCCAAAAACATAGCTTGAAAATTCTGTCTATTTTCTGGAAAAAACATTTTTTTTGGGAGACAAAAATGTTTGCAAAATTTAAAACTTGTTTTTTTTTTATAAAAACCTTCATTTCTCTACGAGTATACATGCTATTCACACAAAAATAAACACGGTTTATAACAATAAGCCACTTAATCATAATCTACAGTTTGGGAGCTTTAGCGACAGCGGTTTTGACAGGGTTATCCAAAAGATCTTCATTCTTTTTCAATTTGTTAATGGTCCCCAATGGAATTTCGGGAAAAAATCTTCACGGAAATATATGACCTGTACTATTATGTTTACACAACCGGAGTTTCAGGATAATCCCCCATGTATTTGTTTAGATATTTAATAAAATGTTCTAAAATTACAAGTGGCCGGTCGCCTTTGGCTATATACAGTGTAGTACAAACACACTTTTGCCATAATCGGCACACAATTTCCGACTCGTTAGTAGTTAGAAAACACCAACCTAAGTGCTTCTTCACCCCTCCAGTGTTAAAAGCATATTAATCAATCTTTAATCTACTTCTGTTATAATGATAAAAATCAATTCTTTTAATTGAAAAAAGGAAATTCAACTTTTTTACTAATAAGGAGGTGTTGTTATAGGGAGGGTGTGGGTGCCCGCACTTTTTCGCATGTTTATCCACATGTCGGCCTTTCACCTTCATTTTAGATACGCCAAACTCCTTTGGTGGTGAATGGTGATTAGAATCAAGGAAGGCCGGATCCGGGACCCAGATACAACATGTATTGGGTTGGGTAATTCCGATTTTATCCGCGGGACGTTATTTTATTATTATTATTATTATTATTATTATTATTATTATTATTATTTTCGTTGCGGATCGGGTTTACTTTAATTATTTCGGGTTGGAATTTGAATTTTGCGGATTGGGTTCGGGTTAACTACAGTAGCATATCTAGACTTACCATACACGTAAAAATTTTTAAGAGGGAATCACAAGAAACATAAACTTTTCCGCTTTAAAAAGGTTTTTATCATATAAGATACAAGGTAACGTAGACATTTTCAATCGAATTTACTAAGATGGAATCGCATGAGAGATGAGACTGCAAAAAATTTCGTTTTAAGCTGGTTTTTGTCTTAATTAGTATAATTTTTATCGCATGTAAAGAAAGCCTGTGTACAACCTGAAACTGTTCTGAATTGGTTACGTTGAAATAACATTTTTAATGAAAACCTGCCTAAAACGAAATGTTTTTCGGGTCTCTTTTAAATTTTATGTTATTAAATTTCATTTTATATTGACAAAATTTGCTAATTAAACTTTAAATTTTCTACAAATTTCGGAGGGGGCTGCAGCCCCATCAGTCCACGTCCTAAATACGCCACTGGTTCACCAGATTAAGAATAAAATCTGAAACGTACTTTTAAATGAAAAAAACTATATATTTGAACATTAATGAATCTGTAGACATATATATATCATTATAAACCGGGTGTCCCAAAAATGACTGATGGATTTTAAAATTCAATAGCTTGCAAACGGTGACAGCTATTTAAAAAATTTTTGCAGGAGGGTTATGTATAATGTGAGTTTTTTTACCGTAATTTTTTATTTTAGTTCGAATTTCAAACAATAGGTGGCGCTGACGGCGATTGAAGGCCAGGTCGACGCCTCACTCAGAACTGGTCACCTGGCCTTCAATCGCCGTCAGCGCCACATATTGTTTGAAATTCAAACTAAAATAAAAAATTACGGTAAAAAAACTCCTGACATAACCTTCCTGCAATTTTTTTACTTACCCATCATACGTAGTATAGGGTAAGTCTTGCAATCGTTTTGAAAATCGAAAAATTTTTTTGACGGATTTACACGTTTTAGATACAGGAGATTCCGAAAAACATATTTTTAGAAAAAAATTTTTGCCGTCCGTCCGTCTGTGTGTCTGTCTGTCTGTCTGTCTGTCTGTAACCGCTCTATCTCCCGAACAAATTGAGATAGAGACTTGAAATTTTGTATGTACTTAGTATGTAAGAATGGGACGAAGCCTATTTAATATCAGTAACCTCGATTATCCGGAACTATTTTTTCCGGACTCTCGAAAAATTCATTCTGATGAAAGGTATATAAAAATTTTCGAAATTTTTTATTTTAAGAACTGGACGTAAAAGGCAATAAAATAACACAAATTTTGCATAAAAAACGAAGTCGATCGGATTATTAGTTGTCGAGATATGTGTAATCCTGTTTTCCAAATTCTTCGATTTTGCATGACCCTGTATTTCATTCAAATTTCAATTCACAGGTATATTTTTATTGGAAATGAGAAGCTTAATCCAACACAGTAAATTTTTAGTTAATATGATTATAATCTTTTGAGTAATAAGGATGTTTCTTTTACGCAATCTGGTACTACTCGAGTATTTTGGCGTTTTATATAATTAGTCAAAATTGGCTCAACAGCAATTCATTAATGGAGCATTATTGTATGTTAAAATTATTTATTTATGCGTTTAAATTTTATTTTGGAGTTGCCATAGACACGCGTTTTATTTTCATATTTTATATTATGATGGGTAAGTATTACGGTGGCCCCCAACGACTAGTTTTAAATAGCTGTCACCGTTTGCAAGTTATTGCATTTTAAAATCCATCAGTCATTTTTGGGACACCCGATACATACATATATATCTATTCACATATTTCAACATAAAAGATAAAATTAATATTAGCGGTATAATTGTTGGCTATTTTTCTACAATTGTCTTAAAATATGGACTCATTATCTTCCGTTTCGGGTTCTCGTTTGAGTATTTTGAGATTTGGTCCGGCGGATTTAAAGCATAATTTTCGGGTTCAGATGAGGTCACTTATAACCCGATCACTATTCAAATTAAACTATAGCAGGGTCCGTCCATGACTTTTTAAGACACACAGACGCAAATTGTACATGAAATTTTAAATGTAAGAATAATTAAATATTTATATGCTATAAAAGAACCCTTTTTTAAACAAGTCGAAAACTACATGTCAAACGTCACAAATGAGATGCGTTCATACTATAACTAGCTTTATAAATATTCATATCTTGGTACAATATCTGTTGCACTCTTATGCAAAAATGCGTAAATACAAAACTTATATTCTTTATAAAATTAATTTCAGTAATACGGATATATAATAGGATTCCATCTTAAATGAACGTCATTACCATAGCAACCTAGAATCATTGCCTGTCATGGAATATCACTGAAATAATTACGTGTGATAGATCTTAATAGAATGAAGAAAACTTTTATTACTAACATTTTTACGCTTTGATTCTATTTTAATAAAATTTAAAATGACACGACATAATTTTGCAACGACTCTCTATATTAAAGTTCAAATCTTTCGGTTAAGTAATTTTTGAGCTGTATTTTAGGTTCTACACTTAAGAATTTTTGAAGTGAAAACTTCTTTAGCGGCGCTGAGCACTTTTTGTATGGGTAAAAACTTCCAAACTCGCGTCAGGGTCACGTGATGCTGATCGAAAAAGCGTAAGATCGAGGGGAAGGGAGAGGAACTAGTATTTCCCACTCTTTCTACCGTGCCTGAGTGTGCTGCTCCGTTTAGGCGGCACAGGGCGCTTGCGCGAATGTCCGTGTGTGTTTTTTTAAGTTATAATTGTATTTAAGTTTAACAACTTATACTGTTAATAGATGGAATAAAACGTTATGAAAGAAAAAGTATGACATTGTGCATTGATTATGCTGCAGTTTCCAACTACTTTTTTTTATTTTTTTTATTGTATTTAAATAATAACAACATAAACTGATACCAAATGGAATAAAAAGTTAAGAAAGAAAAAACATGACATTGCACATCAATTATGCTGCACTTTCCAACCATTTTTTTCAGTTTTTTTAATTTTTGATTGTATTTAGATAGTAACAACATAAATTGATACCAAATGGTATAAAAAGTTAAGAAAGAAAAACATGACATTGCACATCGATTATGCTGCACTTTTAAACCTTTATATATATATATATATATATATATATATATATATATATATATATATATATATATATATATATATATATATATATATATATATATATATATATATATTTTCAATTGTTTTTAAAGTTTAACAACTTATATTGTTATCAAATGGAATAAAATGATAAGAAAGAAAAGACATGATATTGTACATTGATTATGCAGTACTTTCCAACCAATTTTAAAAATTGTAATTGTATTTAAACCTTAACAACTTATACTGTTACCAGATGGAATAACATGTTAAGAAAGAAAAAGTATGACATCGCGCATTGATTACATTGCACTTTCCAACCATTTTTCTCTCTTTTTTTTTAAATTTTTGATTGTATTTAAATAGTAACAACATAAATTGATACCAAATGGAATAAAAAGTTAAGAAAGAAAAAACATGACATTGCACATCAATTATGCTACATTTCAAAACCATTTTTAAAAATTTTAATTGTATTTAAAGTTTAACAAAATATACTGTTACCAGATGGAATAAAAAGTTAAGAAAGAAAAATCATGATATTGTGCATCGATTATGCTGCACTTTCCAACCATTTTTTTAAAAAATTGTATTTAAAGTTTAACAACTTATATTGTTTGATTACTATTCAATTTGTTGCAAGTTTCAGAAGATACGGTCGTCCAGCAGCAGGAGTAGCTATTTATAAAAGGTTGTTTGATGTAATGGGCATATATTTCCACAATTCATATGAATGTGCATGTGAGGTACACCAGTATGTTTAGTAGTAATGTTTTTGATATCAGTGATATATGTCTTTGTTGTTGCCACTCTGAAAATGAAAAACTAATTGTATTGGTTGCCATTTATATTTCACCGGATAAGTCTTTAAGTGCAAATGAGAATTTTTGTATGAAAATTTATTTATTTGTTCTAAAGAGGCTTCTGCATTACTTCAAGATAAAATTGGAAAGAGATTTGATGATTTGCCGATGATTTTGAGTAGGGATTTCAACATCAACTTTGTGGATGATGAAAATCTACAATTAATTGAATTTTTAAATAGAAAATTTGATTTAACAATGACCAACCATCGCAATCTTAGCACAGAGAGATAAAAAATTACAATTGATGCGGTCATTACAAGATATTTAAATAGAATTGAATCAAAATTGTTTGCTATATATTTTAGTTACCATAAACCTATAATATCAAATCTAGAATATAATGATAATAATGATGATGATGATGATGGAAGAATTGTTGAAATGGGGATGAAAATTCATAAGTTTTATGGGTATTTATTTCAAAGAATACCAACTGACGATATTTCATATTTCATGCATTTGTAAATTTATGTTTTAAGCAATAGATTGCAATTTTTGTATGTAAAATAATATGCATTATTTTTCATGTACAATAGCGCATTAAATGAAAATTGTAATATAATTTTTGTAGCAGTAGTTTATAATAATGAATAAAAAACACTTCATTTAAAAGTATTTTCTGCACAATGAAATATGTCCAGACGACTAAAAAAATACACACATAATTGTTCAAGTTTTCACTTCTGTCGGCACTCCTGGAGTGCCTTTTTTTTTTTTTTTTTTTTTTTTTTTTTTTTTAAATACCAAGAAAAGAAAATACCATTATATTCATGATCGATTTTATAACATCTTTACTATGAACAATGTACTAGCAAATAATGAAACTCTTCTGTAGATTCTTATCTGGATTTGTGATCCAAATTGCGAGGCCCTAGGGTGATTATCCATGAGCCCATGCCTTAGTCTCGCCCTGGAGAGGCGGAACTAATAACAAGATTTTACTTTCGACTTCTGTTTCTTAAATTCGATAAATTCCATTAAAAAGCAGATCAAATCATGTTCAAATATAACACAAAAAAAGCAATTATACGAGACCAATATGCCTGTCATTTCGCGCCGGGTAAATATTAAATTTTTATATATTATATTCATATAAATGTAACATAATTTTGTAGTTTTTCTAATAATAATAATCATGGATGGGAAAATACATCATTTTACATCACTGGTGAGTGAAATATCTGTCAGGAGGAGTGAATTTTTAAGTCGTCTTTCAAAATTTCAAACTGTAGAGATGTGCCAAAAGCTTTACCATTTAGCTATAATTTGCAACTTTTCAAACTATTATAATGTAAACAGGAATGAACCTTATTAAAATGTATGCATTTCTTAATTTTATAGAAAAAAAATTATGAAAATACATTGCAGTAATATTAATTAATTATTTTTTGCAGTTGCATAAATTTTTGCCGTAACAATTTTCAAGGCTTACCAGCCAAATAAATTCTTGGCTGGTAAGATTGTCTGAAAATTCTCTACCCCTAATAACAACAATAATAATAATAAAAGGGATTTATGTACTTTAAAATATAATACAATGCAATTTGATTTTAACAACTGTAACTACATTCATTCTTTTTTAATGGAATGTTTGCAATATTAGTTTATACATTATACATTATATTTTATAATTTATTATACATTATATTAGATTATTATACATTAGTTTTGGGAAAATAATTTTTCAAAACAATCAATAACGTTTAATGTCTTTCATTCAGTTCGGAAAAGAAGAAATTATTTTTGCAAAATTTTCACTTTAATTTCAAGCTGCCAACTAGCAAAAAAAAAAAAAAAAAAAAAAAAATCAATTATTTTAAATTATTCCAAAGTTTATTTACCCGCGGTTAACTTGGTAACAATGTTAGTAAATTTTATTAGTCAAATTCTCGGAGCTAAGCAGTTAAACAAGTTTTACAGGAATGGCGATAGGAAAAGTCGCCAACTCGATCGCGAGAATAGGGTTGCTTGAAACCAGTCCTCTGTAAAGTCCCCCCTCCCTCCCTCCCTGCCACCAAATATTTGTGCTAAATTTGCTCCTTTTCCCCCATCGCACCATCTATCCGCTATTTAAATATTAATAAGAATGAATCAGTGTTAATAAGCATGTAATTTCTGGTAACAAAATTATTCACACTCAGGAATAGGGATTTCCATTGGTTTAGAAATTTCATTGGCCGTACTTAATGAACAGAGAATGTTATTACAAGAGAAATGGAACAGAAGAACAACTATGAATTGTTTGCAATTTTACTTACCCATCATACGTAGTATAGGGTAAGTCTTGCAATCGTTTTGAAAATCGAAAAATTTTTTTTGACGGATTTACACGTTTTAGATAGTGGAGATTCCGAAAAACATATTTTTAGAAAAAAAAATTTGCCGTCCGTCTGTCTGTCTGTCTGTAAACGCTCTATCTCCCGAACGAATTGAGATAGAGGCTTGAAATTTTGTATGTAGTTAGTATGTAAGAATGGGACGAACCCTATTTAATATCAGCAACCTCGATTATCCGGAACTATTTTTTTCGGACTCTCGAAAAATTCGTTCTGATGAAAGGTATATAAAAATTTTCGAATTTTTTTGTTCTAAGGAATGGACGTAAAAGGCCATAAAATAACACACATTTTGCATATAGAACGAAGTCGATTGGATTATTAGTTGCCGAGATATTTGTAATCCTGTTTTCCACATTCTTCGATTTTTCATGACCCTGTATTTTATTCAAATTTCAATTCAGAGGTATATTTTAATTGGAAATGAGACGCTTAATCCGATGCAGTTAATTGTTAGTTAATAGAGTTATTATTTTTGGAGTTATAAGGATGTTTCTTTTACGCAGTTCGGTACTACTTGAGTAGTTTGGCGTTTTATATAATTTGTCGATATTGGTAATCAGCAGTTCATTAATAGAGCATTACTATGTATATTAACAATATTTAAATTTTGTTTATGAATTGCAGTGCATTGTATAAATAGTTTTCACATGTTTTATTTTCATATACATATCCATGATGGGTAAGTATTACGGTGGCCCCCAACGACTAGTTGTATTTATTTATTTGTCTTTTTGTTGTTTTTGTTATTATTAAATTCAATCAGAGGGTAGAAGGAAATGCTACACCATTTAATTGTCGGACAACATTTAATTACGAGACTCTTGCCGGACCAGTATAGTATTTTTTCTAAAGGCTCGAGAGGACCGTGCCAGGTCATGACTCCTTTTGAGTTGGGTCTTGGTTCCTTGTACTTTTTTTCTTCAGATTCGGGCGAAGTTACAATTTTTTTTTTTTCGAGCTTCGGCGAGCTTAGGCCTCATTCTTCCTAGAGGTCTGAACGGGCCCAAAATTTTCAGGCTCGGTCCCATTCCAGACCGTATGAAAATACTTTTGTTTCTTTTTGCACTGCCAGGTCGGATTTGACAACATTTTCTGAAAGATCTTCTGCCTTTATAAAAGAAAAAAGAAAACAGGAATCGGTTATTAAGTTTCTGAAAACAATAATAATAATAATAATTTCATGCGTTTTTATGTGTGCTCGTAATTATGTAAATACGTAGCACCTATAGTACTATTCAGTACGTCAGTCCGTCTGTCCGCTTATAACAAAGCAAAAACTAGCAAACCGAATCATTTGAAATTTAAAATAATTACAATATATATGATATAAAATTGTTGCATAATTTTGTCGAGTCATTTTAAATTTTAAGAAAATCTGTTTGCATAGTTTAATTACAGGCACAATCAAAAATATTCCGTTACACGACGGCCAATAGAAAAAAAAAGTTTTAAGTGTATTTAATGAAGTTACACTTTTTCAAACATAATAAAATGGATATGCATCTATCAAGTATATGCTAAAATATACATTCTGTACAATGTGTGGTACAAAGAATATTTGTTAATCATTTACAGGGCCACACAAAAGTATTCTATTGCATAATGGTATGGGGGAGGGGCATTGTTTGGGACGCGTTTTAATTATATTAAAATATTTCGCATTTTACTGAATGGGTATACGTTTGCTGAGGTTTATTACAAGTTACTCTCTGTATAATAGAAATCAGATAGTATTTACAGGGGAACACATAAGATTTCGACTCAGGGCTGGCAAGTTTCTACCGGGATGGTTAAAACCAGCGGTTATAACCGGTTCGGTTAAAACCGGCATGGCAGAAACTAGTTTCTGCCAATAAATGGCAAAAACTGGCAGAAACCAAGAAATAATGCTAAGAACTTTAACCTGCAATGGTTCATAATTCCCACATATATTTGATATATAAAGAATTTAGCTAAAAAATTAAAATAAAGATTATGAATGTTATTCTAAGTAACAGAAAGCTTCGAAATGATCATATAAATATACTTTGTTTATGTAATAATTTTCTGTCACTTGAAAAACAGAAATTTTCATAATGGTAATCTGTTGCTGTAAAAGTTTCACTGTTGATATTACTGTTTACGGTTGAATTTCTATTTTAAAAGTTAAAAAAAAAATTTGCAAAAAACTCTGTGATATTCTAACAACACTTTTTAGAGTATTTTTAAATAAATAGTACACTGCAATAACTTAAAGTATCTACTACTACATACAAAGAGAAATGGTTCTTGTGAAAATATATAAGTAAATAATTGTTAATAACTCAAAAATAAAAGAAAAAAATAATGAATTATATTGTACAATTATTTTATAATATTAAAAAGAAAAAAAAATATTTTTTTGTGGAAAAAGTAATAATATACTAAGAGCATTCCATTATATAGGATTAATTTTGCATAACCTTTCTTAACTTAGACTGCTTTTTAATTTGTTCTGAATGAAAGAAAAGTTCAAAAATGTTCTTTCAAGAATCAAGACTAGCATTACTTGCTGGTGATGTCATTATTGAGGATGTAAAATTTGAAAAAGTCTCATTTTCACCAGTTTTATAACCATCAAATTTTAATATAAATTTATTTTTAAATTAAAACTATTCACAGTATTTTATTTGTTATTTATCCTGAATACTAAAATGTATATAAGCAATTTAATATTACTTAAAAAATCTCAGATTATGTCATGAAATGAGTTTATGCCAGTTGTTGCCAGTTTCTGCTGGTAAAAACCGGTTATAACCATTTTCTGCCATTGGCACGGCAGAAACCTTTTTTGCCGGCAAAAATCCAGCCCTGTTTCGACTACTATACTGTATCCGAAATACTGCAGACTATTACACCAAGATCTAAATATTTTATAAACTTCGTTATAGTACACGCTTGACGTGCAATTTCCGACTTGTTTTTATTTGAGACTATAGCCTCAATGAATCATTTTTGAAAAATTCCCGCAATCGTAAACATCTAATTTAAAATATTTTACAGACACAGTTGAAAGAATCTACAGCGCGTAAAATATTTATCGCAAGAAAACGACGCAAAATGTGTAGATGACATGAACCCGTTCGCGTTCGGAGTTCATGTTCTGTATAAAGCGTTTGTGATAAACAAAAGTACCCTTCTCAGTTTTCTGAATGATTTGGAACGGCTTTCCACCAGTTACAGTTAGACGTGTATATTCGATGACGAATGGCGACTACAACTGAGCCATTGTTTATTCGCTATCAGAAGTCCAATATACAGATACTTACGTCATAGACATTATCTTAGTATTTTTTTTTCTTTTTAATTCTTTTGAGTGTGCTTGTTATCAACTGAACAAATAGTGTACGTTGGAAATAGCCTTTGAATAGACCATGCGTGCAGGAAAAAGATAATAAATAATTCATAGAATCTTTTTTATCCATTATATTTCCCAGACTTAATTATATTTTATTTTCTGCATTACTCATGAAAGTTTTTGAAAATTGTTAAATTAATTGTGTAGCTTTAGGTATCCGTTAGGATTAGTGTTGCCAGATGTCTCGATTTTTGCTGAATGTCCCAATTTTCAGGAACCTCAAGACTTACCTCGTGTTCGCCGCGTAACAACTGTGAGCGGAATACCAAAAGTACTAATTTTTCATGATGCACCAGGTAGCTACATTAAAAAAAAAATAAAGTAAAATAAAATACAAATAAAAAAAAGTATTTCTACAGATGTAAAGTTATAAAAATCACTCTTACTAAAATTTTATGTGTAAAAAAAAAAAAAAAAAAAAAAAAAAAGATGTAAATGTAAAAAATTAGTTTTTGTAATGCTAGAGAAATCAGTAAGCTTAACAAAAGAATCTACTAAAATGACAGCAATCTTTTAAAAATTTTATCTGCAACCAGCAGGGCCCGACTAAGGCGGGGGTAGCATCATTCTGGAGCCCCACTTCGGTCTATCAATATAATATTTTTTTTTTTTTTTCCATGAATAGTACGAAAGTGGCTAGTATAAATTTCATACGCATTCTAAGTGTGTAAAATTTGTACTCGGTGCAGTTCACATCTATATAAAGGGTATCAAAAAAAGATAGTCGCAACTTTAAGAAAGCACACGAGACACGAGCAGGATAATTACAGAAAAAAAGATAGATTGATTGGCAGAAATATATCTTTGCAAACTTTTTCTGTTCTTATCTACGTACATTATAAGATGACTAAAAGAAAATGTCGCCAATTGGTCATAATTAATGGTTTTAACTTGCCCCGCTACAAGAAAAATTTTAATAAAGAATTTCTTTTGAAAACAATAGAATACTAAGTTGTTATAATAAAATTTTAATTATTAATTTTCTAATGTAGTTTGTTTCAAGCATAGATGAGCAGGATACTGGAAGCAAAAAGAGGAAAGAGGAGTATTCTTATCTTCCTAAATGTTTGAAAACATATGAATTTTGAGCTCTTAGCTAATTTTAATCATTTTGCACTTTTTAGTGAAAATCTTAATTACTGTTATGGTGTCCAGGAGCCCCCCCCCCCCCCCCTAAAGAAGGCAATTGCATCGCATGCCCTTGCATAAGTCAGACCCTGGCAACTAGGGTTTCAGTTACATGAAAAACTTTGGGTATCTCAGTTTCCTAAAAAATTCTTAGTAAATTTAAAATTTTTTTGATTTGCGGTGCAAATGTGTGCATATTAAATGAAATTTCGTTGTTGCCGTTACGTAAAAAGTTCTAGGAATTCCAAACTATTGGTAATCCCTTATTTTAAATCCTATGTAAAATTACAGAAATTAGAAAATCAGAGATTTTGTAAAATAATAGAGAAATTATTTGGACTCTGTAAATTTACATCGATAGACGTAAAATACACAAGATTGTAAAATTTATTTTATTTTATTTATTATTTATTTATTTAGTTTATTTATTTATGATAATTTAATCTTTCTTTAAAAATGGTGAATTTTTTTAACTTTCAAGAATTGGAACTGCGAAGAATTGTGAATTTGAACTGCTCTATCATTTAATTTTTACAATACAGTAAACTCTCTGTAAGGTGAAAATCTGTTTAACTCTTAGAGATTTTCAAATCCCTGCATTTGCAACTTAGAAAAGAAAAGAAAAAAATGTTAGCTGCTAATTTGAGTCTCGGCTCGACGCGTTGTTGGAGTGGGGTTCAAAGTTAAAATTCACTGATTCACAAAGAGATAAAGGGAAACACATATTGAAAATTGCACGTGAAAAAGTGGCAAATGAGGTGCGTTCGTACAGTAATTATTTTTTATAAATATTCAGGTCTTGATTATAGATGCAGATCCCAAATTTTTTAAGGTACCCGTGGTTCCTAAATCCAAATATAGTCCAATCTACACCAGTGCTTAATTTCTAATAAAAACTAAGAAACAACGCTAAACAACGGAGAAACAGTGCGAATTTTGCAGAAGAGAAGCTAATTTTATTAAAGGATCACAAAAAAGCACCGCAAATTTCGTCAAAGAATCGCTAAAAACGCGATTATGGTTAGAGGACCATTAAAAAACACGCGATTTTCGTCAAAGGATCGCGAAAAGGGATTCTAGTCAGGATTACTAAAAACCCGATTTTCGTCAAATGATCGAGAGGAAAAACGAAAAATTCGCCCAAGGATGGCGAATTAGATGAAAAAATTAGTCGCCAAGTCAAAAAATTTAGTCGCCAGGTAGCGACTGGCGACCGTGAATCTGCACCTATAATCTTGATGCAATAGCTGGTGCACTCTTATGCAAAAGGGCATAAATATCAAATTAATTGTAATTTTACATAAAATTAAATTGAATAACACGGAAATAACTCGACTCCCTCTAAATTAGAACGTCATCACTATAGCAACCTAGACCTATCATGAGATATCACTGAATTAATTAGGCAGGATAAGATTTAACACAATGAAGAAAACTTGTATTAATTATCTTTTTAAACTAGGTTTCCATTTTCATTTCCCATTCACTTATAGATGAATTAGATTTGCATTTATATATGCTACATAGTAGGATAAGATTTAGTTCATTTACGGAACGCATAAAATATTTGAAAATTCCTCTTCAGTAATTTCTGTTAATGAACAAAAGTCCACTCGAGAACTTTTGTTCTCACTGTATATTATATGTTATAAAATTTAAACATACACAATAATAGGCAAAATATTAGTTTGATTTTAAAAAAAGCGTACCATAACTGAAAACGCAATTCCAGCGATTATTCTTCATAGGCAGTAATTAAACCGAATTATTTTTTGTGTCCTTGTAAATAGTAGATGAACGATAAATACTATGCACACTATATCCCATCGTAATAATCTTGTAGTGTATCTCAGTGATTTATATCAATTTCAATATTTTTGAAATAGTGTAATATCATTAAAATACTCCGCAAACGATCCTCTCCCTCTCCCCACCCTTGACCGTAATGAATTCTTTTGAGTAACTCTGTAAGCAAATTATAAATGCTACACATTTCATTTTTAATACCGTACACGAACCTATAGGAAACCTCAATAATATATATTACACAGTACTATATCAATTGCATGACAATTTGAATATATTTACGCAAGTTAGTGCACGAACAGATAGACGAACCGAATTCAAAAACATTTTTACACTATGTTGGAAAGCGCTAAAAAGCGCGAATGTGTATGCTTTTTAAACACTTTCTAACACAATTGAAAATCATTTATGGAATTGGCTTGTCTGTCTGTCCGTGCACTAACTTGTGTAAATGTACTCAGAAACTCAGATTGCCGAGGAATTTATGTATGTTATTGTCGTTTACTATATAACATGTTCGGTATTGAAAGTGAAGTTAAATTTATAGTTCATTTACAGACATACTCAAAAGAAATCCATTACGACACGGTCTATGGGGGGGGGGGGGATCGTCTACGAAGCCTTTTAATGATGTCATATTATTTCAAACATATTGAAATTGATATAAAATTCGCAGGTACGAACAAGATGCTTATAAATATAAAGAATGTGCTTAGAATTTAACTTTCATTTACAGGAACACACAAAAAATTCGATTACATTTATAGTCTGTGAAAAAAGGAAGAGCGTTTTCAGTTGTGGTATGCATTTTTAAACTGAACTATTTTTTGTGTTTTACAAAGTGTGTATAAATTTTATAGATCGATATAGGGCTGTACAAAAGAATTCGATTAAATTTCCGTTTTGGGCAAAAATGGATGAAAAAGAATTTTCGACTGCGTTATACGTTTCCTAACTCAACTAAGTTTTGGCATAGTATATATACAAAACTAGAGATCGTATACATAGCTTCACAAAAGAATTCGTATATTTTTCCGATTTATGATAGCCATTGTATTTCATATAACGTTATGCGTTTTGAAAATTGTTAACTTAGAGATCATATTTATTAATCCCTTGAAGGCGGTGGGATAAATAAGGGAAAATTTTTGGTAATTTTCAATAATCTTAGATAGGATACTACCGAAGATTACTAAAGATATGCATCAGAAAAAAATATATTAAAATCTAGACACACGGCAGTGTGTCAGCCAAGTTCACAAAGTAAAAGGCGACACACCGGCCGTGGGTTATATTACCCGAACCATTTCGAACCACTTTTGACCCCTCAATAACTTAAATTCTATTTGACCTACACACTTGCAATTTTTTGTGTCGTGTAAGACCATCTTCTAATTTCCGAATCTAAAATTAAAAAAAAAAAAAAATCTTTTACCGATGACGAGAAATTGACGCCTGAAAACCACTGTTTTTACCACTGACTCACTGACTCACTGACTCACTCATAGAAATGTTTGACTACTTCCACGTGACTTAGGAAGTTGAAATTTGGTGTGGAGGTAGGTTATTGGATCTATAAATAGGAAAAAATCAGAAATCACCATTAATTAAACATTAATGGTTGGTTAGAGGATAAATTATTGGATTACAATGGAAGCTTATGAGAATTTCACAAAATACCAGTAATAGTGCCAAGTTGGCGTCACTTTTGCCGAGTATCAGGGTTAATCTCTGAAACTACCGAACCGATTTCAAAAGTAATGGTACCAAAATGATGGTATTCGCCCCGGTTCAAACATAGACTATATCTTATGTCTGTGCCACGGGTTGCGGACATAATCCCCGCGGACAAAATCCCCATGTGTATTTAGAATTGTAATACTATCTTATAAAACATAATTTTATTTATAAAGATTTTAATAAAAGTAAAATTAGTCCAAATGAAGAATTTTGCGTATCTTACAGAATTTTTTTAACATAAAAAGAAATATACTTGCATTAATAAATAACATAGTAGATAACTCAGAGAGTAATCCCCGTTGTTTGATGGTAACAAAACTGAGCAACTGAAACCTCAGGATTTAATCAACTATGTTATATAATGATAAAAATAGCTTTAAGATATATGATGCATTTGTATGCATTATTGTCTTTTAATTTATCATGAATCTTTAGGATAGAATTTTTACTTTATATTTTAAAATGTGGAGATAGATATTTTCACACTTTTTCATTCATTTATTGTTTTAATTGTAACTCACCGTGTTGGAGTTTTTAATAACTCGTTAATTCTGCGTTGACATTGTCATAAGTAGTAAATAGTCGCAGCTTTAGAGCTATTACAGCGAATATACACCTTATATACTGTATGTGCTCATAAGAAGCCATATCATTCACGCGAAATACCCATTTGCTAATGTTAATTCTATGTAGATTTTTTATTTTTTAATTTCTATGAAGATTTTTTTAATTTAATTTTTTATTTATTGAGTTAAAATTTCGATTTTTTAAAAAAAATTTTAATTATATAATTTGTAAACAAAATCACATGATGAAACTTCTCATAAATATTATATATATATTCAAAATATGGGTAAAATGAAATCGTTATATATATTATTTGCAGAATTTCACTTTTTCTTTCACTCAAATAAATAGGAATATAAACGCTTTAATCAATCTTTGCTGGAAAGTGCTAGATTTTGAAAACAAACCAAAACATAAAATTTAATATTTCCTTTTCCAATTATGATTGAAACATGATTTAAATGTCATTTTAAGCAAAATAATAATAATAATAATAATAAATATTATTATTATATTGTTTATTTTATTTATTTTATTTTATTTTATTATTATTATTTTTTTTTTTAAAGGAAAGTTTGAAGGTTTTCGCGTCTTGAATTCAAGCTGGTTTTAATACTGTTTACAAAACTATTGCAAAATCAGTATGCATGATTCGAAGGGAAAATTATAAAAAAAAAAATTACTAGTTATTCCGATTTTTTTTTCCCTTTCAGGTATGGATATTTTATTTTCAGCTGTGTGTCGATCTATCTAACTGTATTTTCAAATGATTTTTTTTTTTTTTATCATTATTATTATTCCTCGATCCAAAATGGGCTGATATCTTTTTTCAACTTAATTCTTTATTTTTTACTCAGAATTTTTTGAGAATTTTAAAAAAATGGGCTTCTTATCCACAATTAAAAAAAAAAAAAAAAAAAAACCAAGAAATTTCACATCTTTAGTTACAATAAAATAAACACAGATGCACAGACACAGGGTGACTCATATTTATCGAAACAATAGGCTATCTCTTTAAATATTGCCCCTAGGTACAATACTTACAGTTGCAAAGTTTCTTTTTTTTTTTCTTACTTATTTATTGCCTAAATGGGTAAGAATCAGAAAAGGGTGCAAAGTTTGATAAAATAAGTTGCAATTACACAGGGTGACTATTTAGGGAAATACAAAAATTAAATTTTTATACGGCCCTGGTTGGTTAATATTTCCCCTTAGAAAGTTTTTCCTTATCATTTTTTAATTTAAACAACAACAAAAATCTTGATTCCTGCAAAACTCAGAGAGTTATGTCTATTTTAATAATTTGCAGGGTTTCAAGGGATCAGACACAAATGGAAATGCGTATCATTCAATGCGCAATGTTACTGTAAAAGTATCAAGGAAATATTCATTTTTCATTTATTTATTTATAGAGTTAGAATTTTGAATGCTTTGAGATGGTTAACCATATAATTTGTATACAGAATCCCATCATAAAACTTCTTTTAAAAATAAAAATACATTTTTTTTTAAAGAGTAATTCAAAACTGTTATTAATCAAAGTTTCATTCGTCGAATTGAATTTTTTTCTTTTGATTAAGTATCTTATTTTTTATTTTGATTTAGCATTTTAAATAATATTTATTTTTAAAAAAATAAAATATTTAAAATAGCAATTTAAAACTAATCGGATGTGGCAATCCCAAAACTTCTGTCTCATGCATGTGAATATTTCAAAAAGCGCTACCAATGCGCGAAAATAAAATAACAAACTATGCTCATCATGCGAATTCTAAGGACATGAAATTCCATGCATTATTTCTTGAATTAGACAATTGCAATATTGGAAAAAATGCAACATAAAAAGCGCCACTTGTTGGGCAACTTATACCAAAACATAAAGTGCAATAATATTTATCAAGCTGAATCTGATATTTGAACCTGAATCTGAAATTTGTTGAAAAAATTCGTGCATTAGCTCTTGGATTAGAACTATTGAAGGAATCGGGAAAAATTCAGCATAGCAACATCACCTGTTGGGTTATAGATGCTAAAATATAAACAGAACTAGTCCATACTACGGATTTACTAAATCTGAAGTTTAATGAAAATCCGCATATTAGTCATTGAGATAGAGCTCGTGCAAAAATCGTAAAATAATACAACATAACAGTGCCACCTGTTGAATGATTTACAACAATAACTGATTAGTTTCAATGTACATCAAGAACTATCTGAATATGCATTTTTATTGAACTCCGTGAATTACTTTTTGAAATAGAGTTATTTCAAAAATCCTGAAAAATGCAGCATAGCAGTGCCACATGTTAAGCAATTCACATAGAAATGTAAACAAACCTATTTCATATCATGGGTTTACTGAAT